>CAMTDV010000005.1:42022340-42527340 GCA_947069175.1 Scalesia atractyloides
CGCAGTGGTTTGTGTGTGTGAGTTAAGTTTGTTTCCGGAATCGGTACAGACCCGGGTTCGAAACCCGGCAGAAGCAAATCATTTTTTTTTGCGATTTTTGACAGTTTTTCAAAAACTAAATATATATTCTTGTATAATAATTGATTACGGATCGTTTAAAAATATTTTGGGCATTTAATTCGCAACGAAATTTTTTACTGACTGTTCGGTTGATAAACGGAGCGGGTTTGGTAAATCCGTTTTTGACGGATGTTACACAAGCCGAGTAACAAAAAACTTAATTTCAAATCACTTGCTAGTCCAATGTAGCATGAGAATTGTGATGTGGTTTTGCCAAAGGATTCGATTCGGGTAGTTCAACACAAGCTAGCAAACACATTATACGGGTACTTCCTGGGGGATCGAATTGCCTACCCGGTTGTGGAGTATTATGTGAAAAATAACTGGAAAAGGTTTGGATTACAAAAATCTATGATGAATGCTAATGGTTTCTTTTTCTTCAAGTTTGCAGACCAAACTGGTATGATGGCTGTCCTCAATGAGGGCCCATGGATTATTCGATCACAACCTTTGATTTTATGTGAGTGGACTCCAACTACTAAGCTGATAAAAAGGAGGTTAAGAATCTTCAATTATGGGTCAAGATACATGATGTTCCTTTAGCCGCGTATACAGAAGATGGTCTTAGTTTGATCGCTACAGCCATTGGTCATCCCAAACATCTAGATTCTTACACTACTTCGATGTGCTTGGATTCCTGGGGCCGTAGTAGCTATGCTAGAGCTTTAATTGAAGTGTCAGCTGATAGGGAGCTTAAAGAGGAAATTACTATGGCAATTCCAGAACTTGAGGCTGATGGGTATGTCAAGGAGACTCTGTCTGTTGAGTATGAATGGAATCCGCATAGGTGCTCGCATTGTTGTGTTTTTGGCCACTCAGATGATCATTGTCCTAAACATCAAAAGAAGCTGGGAAAACAAGTGAGTGATGACAAAGCTCGTAAGCCTTATGTTCTAGGACAAAGACCTAATAAAAAGCCTGTTGTTGATGGGGAAGGGTTTACGGGAGTGTATACCAAGAGAGTGGCTCGGAAGACGGGTTTTCAAGTTAACAAACAAAAGCCAAAATTTGAGTATAGGCCGGTTGGAGCTAAGTCGAAGGATAACTTGTATAAGTCGGAATCTTTAAATACTGTTGTGTCTAGAAATCCGTTTGAGGTCTTAAATGATGATAATATGGAGAAAGGTCAAAGGAGTAAGGAGGGAGAAGGTGGACAACAGGAGGCGGATGATGAAGAGGTCATGGAAGTATATAATGAAACTGACGAGTTTATCACGGAAGGCACTTGTAATCCTAATGCTAAAAAAGGGGCAAGCACTCCTAACCCGGAGGTTTCCAATGGTTAGTCTTGCTTCATGGAATATTAGGGGTTGAACCGCCCTCTAAATCAAAATGAGGTTCGAAAGATAGTTAAAGATAGTAATCTCAGTTTTTGTGCTATTTTAGAATCTCATGTTGATGTCGGAAATCTTAGTAAGGTCTGTAACTCAGTGTTCCCTCGTTGGGATTGGACTTCTAATGGGAGTTCTTGTGATAAAGGAACTCTTATTATCATAGGTTGGAACCCGATGGTTTTTTATTTGATGGTGTTGTCTCATACGTCGCAAGTCATGCATATTCAGTTATTCGTTAAAGAAGACAAGAAATGGTTATTCTGTTCGGTTGTGTATGCAGCTAATTACTATATCACTCGGTGAGAATTATGGTCCCAGTTATCTATGCATAAACTTATGGTACGTGATAAGTCGTGGCTGATTATGGGAGATTTTAACTCGGCTCTATACCTGGAGGATAAGTCTATGGGTGCCTCCTCTGTTTCAACGGGTATGCGAGACTTTCAAGCTTGTGTTTCAGATATTGAGGTGATGGATATTAACCAGTCGGGTCTCCATTTTACATGGAACCAAAATCCAAAGAAAGGTGTTGGCTTGCTTAAGAAAATTGATCGTATCATGGGCAATACTCTGTTTATTACTGAGTTCCCTAATTCAGTGGCTGTTTTTCATCCTTGTAGATTGTTAGATCACTCTCCTTGTGTTCTAACAATTAAACGAGCTGTTACTAGTAAGCCTAAGCCCTTCAAGTTTGCGAACTTTTTGGTTCATAAGCCTGGTTTTCTAAGAATTGTGAAGGAGTCGTGGAAGATGAGTGTTAATGGGGTTTATCAGTTTAGGGTTGTGAAGAAGCTTCGGATGCTAAAGACTCCGTTACGTGCTTTACTCTTTAAGCAAGGCAATCTCCATAAGATGATGGTTGATCTTCGTGGTAAACTGGATGACTTTCAAAAGGATATTGATAAGGATCCCATGAATGCGGACCTTAGAGCTCGAGAAAGGAAGCTGAATTCTGACTTTCAAGAAGCGTCTCTTGATGAGGAAAGGTTTTTAAAGTAGAAGTCTAAGATGGAATGGTTAAGAGCTGGCGATGCTAATACTGCTTTCTTTCATGCAACAGTGAAGAGTAGGAACCATCGAAGCCGAATCCAAGTTGTATTGGATACGAATGGTGTAGTGCATGAGGGTGATGCGGTTCAAGATGCTTTGTGAAACATTATGAAAATTTCTTAGGTAGCCAAGATGATTTATCCATGCATCCTACTCCTGATCTGTTTACTAAGGTTGTGAACCCGATTGATGCTTCCCTCATGGTGCGTCCGGTTACGATGGATGAGGTTAAGAAAACCATGTTTTCTATAGGTAATGACAAAGCTCCAGGCCCTGATGGTTACACTGCTGCTTTCTTTAAAGTGGCTTGGCCAATTATAGGTAATGATGTTTCTATGGAAATCATTGATTTCTTTCATACAGGCAGATTACTGGGCCAAATCAACCATACTCTTGTTGCACTAGTGCCGAAGAAACCCTCGCCAGTTATGGTCTCTGATTATCGTCCTATAGCCTGCTGTAACGTATTATTCAAATGTGTTAGTAAGATTATTGCTGATCGTATAAAGGGTGTGCTCCATCAGGTTGTTAGTATCAACCAATCTGCTTTTATTCCTGGTAGGAAAATCTCGGATAACATCTTGCTGACTCAAGAGCTTATGCATAGTTATCATAGAAATTCAGGTCCACCCCGGTGTGCATTCAAGGTGGATATTCAGAAAGCTTATGATACGGTTGATTGGAGGTTCCTGAAAAATGTTCTGATTGGGTTCGGCTTTAACACAAAGATGGTGGATTGGATTATGGTTTGTGTTTCCACAACATCATATTCTGTTTGTGTTAATGGGAATATGCATGGTTATTTTAAAGGTAAACGTGGCCTTCGACAAGGAGACCCGGTATCTCCTTATTTATTCACGCTGGTTATGAAGGTTTTAACGTGTATATTACAGCATGCTTCTAGGATTGATACATCCTTCAAATTTCACAATAAATGCGAAAGGCAGCGTATCATTAACCTGTGTTTTGCAGATGATTTATTCTTGTTTGCGAGAGGAGATGTTGAGTCGGTTCAGTGTGTCTTCAAGTGTCTTTTGAATTTTTCAAACATGTCCGGTCTAGTTCCTAGTATTCAAAAGAGCACAGGGTTTTTCTGTAATGTGCCAGCTCATGTTAAAAACCATATCTTGTCTTTCATGCCGTTTATGGAGGGGTCTCTTCCAGTAAAATACTTGGGAGTTCCTCTTATTTCTTCTAGCCTTGTGTACAAAGATTGTAGTGCCTTAGTAGAGAGGTTGGATCAACGGATTTCAAATTGGAGGAATAAACTTCTTTCGTTTGCGGGTCGGCTGCAGCTTATAAACTATGTTCTTTCTTCAATGCATATTTACTGGTCTTCAATTTTTATCCTGCCTAACCGTATCATTCAAGATCTGGAAGCCAAAATGCGAAACTTCTTATGGTCTTCGGATGGTTCCTATCATAAGGGGAAGGCTCCTGGAAGTCTGTTTGTGTTCCAAAGTACGAGGGTGGCTTAGGTATTCGTCGTATTGGGGATGTTAATAAAGCGCTTATGTCTTCTCATATTTGGAGCATTCTTGTTGAGCGTGATTCTCTTTAGGTTGCTTGGATCCATTCGTCCAGACTTAGAGGTAAAAGCTTTTGGATTTGTAAGTCGGTAGCGAATTGTTGTTGGAGCTGGTGGAAAATATTACAGCTTCGGCCGTTTATTAGAGAATTTGTTTGGTCCAAGTTGGGTGATGGTAGCAATACTTCAGCTTTATACGATTCGTGGTGTCACTTGGGTCCGCTTGGTAACTTCTTGACTCCTAGAACCATCTCAAGTGCAGGTTTTACTCTTAATAATACAGTTCAGGAGATTCATGTAGTGGTGTTTAGAGGTGGCCAGTGGCATGGAGGGATATGTTTCCGGTTTTAAATCAGTTAGATGATATCCATACAGATCCGAATAGGTCTGACCAGCTCCTATGGAAGGATGATAATGAGTTAGTTGTGTACTCTTCATCTCAAGTGTGGCATTCGGTTAGACAGAGAGCAGCAGAGGTGGATTGGGTTAAGTATGTTTGGTTCTCGCAGTGTATTCCAAAACATGCTTTCTTTATGTGGCTGGTGATTCGTCGTAAGCTCCTCACTCAAGATAAAATTGTGCAATGGGATATTTCTAGAAGGAAAAATATGAATATGATGTGTTGTCTTCTTTGCTATGCGGAAATTGACTCCCATAACCATGTGTTTTTCGATTGTAACTACTCAACTCAAGTTTGGATCACGGTTCGCGGAAAAGGGGGTATGAGTATTGTTGGCCCAGAGTGGAATGCTATCGTTGACTGGCTGGGGGCTCGGGCTGGGTCTAAGTCAGCGACCAACTATATTAGTAGGCTTATTGTGGCTGTTGCGACGTATTTCATTTGGCAGGAACGTAATGCGAGACTTTTCAAGAACCAGACGAGACCACCAGATGTTCTAAGTGATACAATTTTGAAAACGGTTCGATATAAGCTAATGGAAGTCAAGTTCAAGGATTGTCACAATGTGCGAAGATTGCTTGAAACATGGGAGATTTATAGCAACCGAGTGGAAGATGAAGAAGGCTGAATATTTATTAGTTTTCTTGTTTCTCTAGATTATTGTCTAGTAGTTTGTCTTCGATGTTCTTGGTAGTTTAGTGTGTTTTTTCTTTGGCTTACATTCATGGGGAATTCCCATGTTTGAACTAGTGTGGGTGTTTCCATGCTACTTGTTTTTGGTTTGTTTATATATAAAATCACCGGGGTAACCCTTTACCCAAAAAAAACTAAATTTTACAACTGCTTAAACTTGTGGAATTAACATATTTTGGATATATGGACTTAGTACTCCGAAATTTCGTTTGAGAGATTACCTGATTCTGAGATACGAGGTCTTTATAAATAGTTGATTTCTGGGGTATTATACAGGTTCTTCTGATTTTGCGGAAGCAATAGCCTAGAACTTTTATAATACTTTTGCAATAAACCCCTAAACTGCATGCAATCTTGAAAAGTATCGAAAGATCTAATCATTTGCTATGCTGAAAAGATTCCTTAAATGGAACACACCTTAAAGTCGAGCCTTCATCTCTTTGTTTGTACGATAGTACTGACCTGAGCTCTCAAGGCATCGCATTACCCTGACACAGATATCAATTATGCTATATTCACCTGTAAGATGAAATCTAGGGAATTTTGATACGAGAGTATATTCAAGAAGTGGGAACCACAGATAAGTCAAGTTTCATAATTCTTACCCTAACATATCTTGGAACAATTGAGAAATGTGTTAAAGTTTAGGTGGATAAACATATCGACAATCTAGGTAAACAAGTTTAAAACTTAAAGTCATTCAAAGGTCAACGGTACTGGTGGTATGTCTCAAAATTGATATGATCCTCTAGCACGTTTTTCTCATAAAAATACAAACTGTAAATATTACATTTTAGTATGTTTACATTTCAGCATTCAATATTAAAATCCAAAAAGATTTTTTCCATATCTTCCATGGAAACCTAATAATGTTGAATGTGAGCCAGACCAACGAGACTATTAAGAAATTGTTTATGTGTGGATACGTGTGATTGTTCTTAATCGTCAAATCTTAGAGATTTGAAGCATTATTTGAGGGGGAGCTAGATAAACACGTTGATTAAAGATACTAGAAAGCTCAAAGCAAGGGGGAGCATGGATGTTAAAGTTATTCAAGATATAAAGATCAAGAAATATTAAAGACTCAGGAACTTAATTGAAGAATGATGACTATGGAAACATCCAAGGAGGAGTTTGTTGATGCATATGTATGTTGCCTACGTCATCGTATAATACCGGGAGTCAGTATTTAGGAGCGAAATGTCGAAGTTTATGTATATTTAGGGACAAGTTCGCTTGAAATGGTAGTGTTGTAGTCAAGTTCGGCCGAACTTGACTAAGCAAGTTCGCCCGAACTTGCACTCCCACCAGCGAACTTGTGTTAGTATAAATAGGAGCTTTGATGTTTCATTTGTAACTTCAGAGATTTTGTCACGACAGAGGCAAAGCTCTGTCAAAGTGTTTCCAGGATCTGTAACGTTGAATATTAATGAAACGGTGATTAAATAAAAACAAATGAGTGTATCCAGTGTCGCCTAAGCAAACGGATTCCGCACGTTTACCTTAGGTTAGCCAGATTAGTGCCCGAACGATCCGTACAACGGTCCTACACTATGGAAGTTCTTGAAGAACAAATACCAGGGAAGTGCAGAAATGGTCAAAAGCAAGAAAGCACTGATCATGAAGGAATTTGACATATTCACTATGATCAAGGGCGAAACGATGAAACAAATGATCGAAAGGTTTTGTAGTCTAAAAGTGATTATGAGGAGACATGGGCTTGAGAAAACAGAAGAAGAATACATTGATAAACTGGCTGACGCATTGCCTAAAGGTGAATGGACGAGATATCTCATGGTGGTCAAAGAAAGTCCGAGCTGGGAGTTTTTCAAACTATCCACTTTCATTGATAAGCTGGAGGGGCACGAGATGTAGTTGTTAAAGATAGCCAAATCAAAGAATTCAAACATTACTCAAGATGTAGGGCTCTACTACAAGACAGGAGCTCAAGAGAATATCACTAGCCCAAAGATCCAAACCGCTTTTAGTGCGAATCTAAATTCTTCGAATCATTCGCCATAGAGTCAAACTCAATCATATCCGAAATATGATCAGAGTCCTCAGAATTCTTCATATTCAAGCACGGGTTCAAATCAGAATAATCAATCGAATTCGGATTCAAATGTGTTTAAATGCAACATTGCAGTCAATTTAAACAATGCATTTTCTGAACAAGTTTCCAAACAACACATGCACTTCTTGCTACAGTGTTGGAATCGTATGAAAGTTTGGTGGCTGGGAAGATTGGTAATCCGGAAATGACTACCGAAGACTATGATCAAGTGGATGAAGAAGAGCTTGAACTGATGGAAATCAAATGGTCCTTAGCTTCGATCATACGGAGGGTTACTAAATTTGTTGCTCTAACCGGCAGAGACATCGGGAATTCAAGCAACAAACTAGGATTCAACAAAACGAAGGTTACTTGCTTTAGATGCCGACAAAAAGGGCACTTCAAAAGAGAATGCAAGAATCCAGAGGCAACTAGCAATCAAAGTCCATTTGGAGGTGGCAGTGAATACTACAAGAAGTCACTACAATACAACCTTTCCCAAAGAAGACTCAAGTTGAAGTTCAAGAGAAACCATCCAACAACATAGAGAAAGCTATGATTGTTGCGAATGAAGATGACGGTTTTGACTGGAACTCATATATTGCCAAGAAAACCGGATTTGCTCTAATGGCTGAGATCGTGGAAGACACATATGCTGAGGATGCAGCTATGGAAAGTGCAATGCTAGAAGAATATTTACAACAAGCAGAAGAAGAGGAAATCTATCATCACACAAAGATGCAGGGTATCCTTTCTCCTACATGACTTCTAGTCTTGCATGTTGTTTTGGTGATACAACATCTTCGGAGCATGTTGCTGAGGAGAAACAAGTGGTTGAAGAAGTCATCAACGTGACTAAAGAGATGATTGAGGAAAACCTCACAGAGATCGCCAACAAAGCTATGATTGCAAATCTGACAAAGGTAGGTCCAGAGGAAAAAGTTGTAGAAATGGAGGTGGTAAAAGTGCAAATCGTCGAGGTTGAAAAACCATGTACGAAATGTGCTGAACCTTGTGTTCAATGTGCTAAAAAGTCTCAAATCATAAGTGAACTCAATGTGCATAATAACAATTTCAAATATTATTATCGCACAATGAAAGAGGCTTATGATAAAATGAAAGATGATTATAGCAGGCTTGATAATAATAACATTGAACAACATGACACTGTGAGAATGTTAAAAGCTACATTAATGAAAAAACAAAAAGCTATTAACATTTACATAAACAACATTGCTGAAGTAAAACAAGAGCTTCAAGATATGAAAATCGAAACCGAAAGAGTAAGACAGCTTTTGAAAAGCTCTACCACGAACGCTTATGCCATCGATCATATTCTTCCAACGATTCCGTCGGAAGAAGATGATAAGAAAGCAAAAGGTAAGAAACATGGAGATTATAGCAATGTTCCACCACCCTTGTGTGATAAGTATTGTCGCAAGAAAGCTGAGGGGATGGAAAAGGCGCTTAACATTGAACGTTTACCTGAAAAGAAAAATGAGTTGCCTGAGAACATTGATATAATCTACACAAGCGATGATGGCGAAGCAGTGGTTAAAAATGTTGTTGAAAATGTTTTGAATGAATCTGATGATGGCAACTATGAGAGCGCCAACTCGAGTTCGAACAATTCTGAATCACAATCTGAAGATGACGATGAATCATTGAAAGATAGCCTAACTGATGATCCTAACGTTGTCATGTACAAAGTTAAGGATTCTGATAGACTATACTTCGACGATAGCTTTCCGATTCGGAATGTGAAAGAAGATCAGCTTGATAAATTCTTCAAACTCGTTGAAGTATTATCAGAGGATTTGGAAATAAATGAAAAGAAATTTTACTCTAAATCTAAAAGAAACAACTACCGAAGAAATGGTGGTGACTTTCCGGAACATAGGAGAGCAGGTTTGGGTTTGGATACAGAAGAAGAACCGAATAAGAAAAAGTCACCATTTCACGAATATAAAGATAAAAACATGACATTCATTTATGGGACTAGCATAGTTCAGGAAGAGAGTTTGATTGGAAAGCAATCAAAAGATGAATTTAAGAAAGAAAAAGAACTTCGGGATAAGGCTAAATCCGCAAGTGGTGTAAAACCCACTAGTGGACATTCTCATGATAATCGGACTTGCTTCAAATGCAATGAAGTTGGTCACATTGCTCGCAAGTGTCTGAAATCAAAGCTTGTTTATCCTCGAAGAAAGACAAGTTCAGAAGTTGAGAAACTGAATCAACCAGAGATTGTAAAACCTATCACAATTCTGAAAAGAAATGAATCTAAAATTGAAGCTAAACCTAAAACTGAATCGAAGTTTGAAAATTCAACTTTTGAAAAAGGTGAAACTTCCAAAACAAACGAAAACAAAGATTCAATGTTTTACATAAAGAAATCAAGGGTTAAATCACAACCCTGGGTTTCCAAAAAGAAAACAACAACATCTGAAGTTGCAAAGTCTGAGACGGTCAAGGTCGACAAAGTGTCTGTTTCAAAAGATAAAACTGAAAATGTCAAACTTTCAAAAGATAAGAAAAGGGTCAAGTTTGAAAATGATAATGTCGATGATGTCTTAGATGGTGAATTTGAGGATGATTATGAAGCTTATTATCCCAAACCCCAGACCAAAAAGGCTTGGGTTGCACTTTTTCACTGAATGTTAATGTGTGCAGGGGCTCCAAAGATCCATATTATCAAAGTGGATTCTGGTTAGCGGAGCATCAAGGCACATGACCGGGATGAAAGCACTACTCTTCGATATCAAAGCAATTAATGGAGGGTATGTAGGCTTCGCTAGAAATCAAGGAGGCCGGATTGTAGCTGAAGGAAAGCTTTCAAATGGTGTGGTATCATTTGATTGTGTGAATTACATCACCGAGCTAGAGAAGAATCTTCTAAGTATCTCACAGATTTGCGATAAGCAGTTCACAGTTCATTTCAATGATAAGGAGTGTATGATACTTAAGCCAGGTTTCAAAATTTCGGATGATTGGATTTTCATCCGTGCTTCATGCGAAAATGATCTGTATGTGCTAGACATGGATATAGCAACAACATCGTCGAAGTCGGCTCCATATTTTGTCACAAAACCCACGGAGAAGGATTCGATTCTATGGTACAGAAAAATGGGGCATATACATCTGAGGAAAGTCAATTTTCTGGTTCACAACAATTTAGTCGAGGGGGTGAATCTTTGAAGCTTCCATATGACGGATCAGTCTCTTGAATGCAAGAAAGGGAAGCAAAAGAAGAAGTAATATCCTAAGAAGATTCTGAATTCTATAAAGTTGCCGCTTGAACGTCTACATATGGATCTTTTCAGTCCGGTGAATGTTCGAAGTATATCCGAAGATCTATATTGTTTGGTAGTCACAGATAATTATTCTCGATATTCATGGGTTTTCTTTCAAGAGTCTAAAGATGAAACGTTTGAAAAACTAGTGATTCTCTTCAAGAAGCTCGAAAATCTATATCATCTCCCTGTCAGACGTATTAGAAGTGATAATGGCACGAAATTCAAGGACAACAAGATGAAAGAGTTTTGCAACGCCAAATGAATTCTGCACGAATTCAGTGCACCCTATACACCACAACAAAATGGCGTAGCTGAGAGGAAGAATAGAACATTGATCGAAACAGCAAGAACGATGCTTGCAGACTGAAAACTTCCTGTTAGCTTCTGGAGTGAGGTGGTTGCAGCGGCATGTTACACTTTAAACAGGGTCTTAACTATCAAACCGACTAAAAAGACATGTTTCGAGATGATTAACCAAAGGAAACCAAATTTGAAATATCTAGAACCGTTTGGTGCACCAGGTACAGTGATTGATCAAGATGGAAAGTTTGGTGCTAAAACGCTTGAAGGTTTCTTTGTCGACTATGCTAGTCCGCTAAGGAGAGTTTATATTCATGCTTTGAGAAGGGTGGTCGAAGCACAACACGTTGATTGCTTTCGGTACACAACTCCTATTCAGAGGAAAGGCGATGCGTGGTTGTTCAATTACCAAGATTTGTGGAAGTCATTCGACTTGCCAGAAGAGTCGTCTGATGAAGCACTTGCAGCTCTTTATTATCTTCAACAGTCGGTAAACCAAGAACAGATTATAAGGCCAATTGTCGTTAATCAACCCACTGTTGGTACATCATCTTCTGGTGCAGGTCCGAGTAATAGTGGTGTTCCGATAGAACAAGTTTCTGAAGCAGAATTAGAACCTACTACAACTCCAGCAAATGTTTCCACTGAACCAGGAAATGCAAATACAGAGCCCAATATTCCTCAGAATCAGAATTCCCACTCTGATGAAGCTATGACTTTCGATGATGATGGAGAATCCTCTTCCGATGAAGAATCCGAGCAGATAACAGACATGTTGAATCAATCTGCCGGCCCGAGCAATCAATATGAAGCTACATCTTAGTGCTCCTGAAGTTGTTCTGATCGTTGATCTGAATATTTCAAATCAAAACAGTACGTTTGATGTTCCTAGTAAGGAGATGCCATGATCTTATTCATATCATCCATCAACAAACATTATTGGAGAGTTACAAACTGGTGTGTGAACAAGAAGTCAAATCAACAAAGCATTAAGTTGTTTCTATACTCGAGTGGCTCCAACTCAAGACTATTGTTATTATTCATGTTTCATATCTCAAATAGAGCCGTAGACTATGAATGAAGCTCTGGGTGATGAGAACTGGGTTATAGCAATGCAAGAATAGTTGTTACAGTTCGAGAAACTGGGAGTCTGGAGACTTGTCGACTTAACACCAAAGCAAAAAAGCGATAGACACGAAGTGGGTCTTCAAGTGCAAAAGAGATGATCGAGGTGTGATCGTTAGAAACAAAGCTCAGTTGGTTGTCAAAGGTTTCCACCAGCAAGAAGGAATTGACTATACAGAAGTTTATGCATTGGTTGCATGTTTAGAGTCAATCCGTATTTTCCTTGCATTCGCAGCTTGGAAAGGTTTTAAAGTGTACCAGTTAGATGTGAAATCCACATTTCTCTATGGTAAGCTACGCGAACAAGTGTACGTTGGCCAACCACCAGGGTTCGTCGATCCGCTAAACAAGAACAAAGCTTATCTCCTAGACAAAGCCTTATACGGATTAAACCAAGCCACGAGAGCTTAGTATGCTACATTATCTCAACATCTCGTTGGAAACGGCTTTACGAGAGGCACAGTGGACAGTACATTGTTTACCAAAGAAATCGGAAGCCATCTAATCATTGTACAAATCTATGTGGACGATATCATCTTTGGTTCAACGGATGATAGTCTTTGAAAAGAATTCGAGAAGATTATGAAGAAGAAGTTCGAAATGTCTTCTATGGGCGAAATGAAATTCTTCCTCGGATTACAAGTTGATCAGTTACCAGACGGCATATTCATTCATCAAATGAAATACGTTCATGATATTCTGAAGAAGATTGAAATGGATAGCTCGAACCCGCTTTCTACTCCTCTGGCGCTGAATCACGGAATTTGCGTCGACGAAACAGGAACCAAAGTGGATGATACGCTCTATCGGTCGATGATAGGATCTCTTATGTATCTAACGGCATCTCGCCCAGATATCATGTATCCTACCTGCCTTTGCGCGAGATATCAGCCCAGTCCCCGAGTGTCTCACATGTAGATAGTCAAGAGAATATTCCGTTACTTGAAGGGATGTCCATGCACCGGCTTGTGGTATCCAAAGAACGATAACTTTGATTTGACGGGATATGTTGATTCTGATTTTGGGGTGGACAAGCTGAATTCAAAGTCACGATGACTGGTTGCCAGTTCTTCGGAACTAGATTAGTAACGTGGCAATGCAAGAAACAAATCACTGTCTCTCTCTCTACTTGTGAGGCAGAATACATTTCTGCTTCCAGCTGTTGTTCACAAATCCTATGGATTCAACAACAGATGAAGGACTTTGGATTGCAATTTCTTGATATGCCTTTATATGTAGATAATAAGGCAGCAATCGACATAACCAAAAATCTTGTTCATCACTCTCGAACTAAACACATAGAAATTCGTTATCACTTCATTCGTGACTGCTATGAAAAGAAGTTGGTGCGAATTGAAAAAATCCGCACCGATGAACAAAAACCTGATTTTTATATCAAAGCATTTCCTTTAACAAGATTTAAATATCTAATGAGGCTTAACGGTATTAAAAATTTGTTGACAGGTGCGTAGGCAGAGGTTGAATATGGATCGGATGACAAGTTCACGTGATCCACATTGGTTTGTGTTATCTTTTAGATTAGTATTTCTTAAAAACTAAAATACAAAAATATATTTTTGATTTTAGGGGGAGAAATATGTGAGAAAATACAAAAACATGTAAAAAATTCAAAAAGTATAAAACATTGAAAAAGACAAAAAGAATTAAGTGTCACAAAGGAAATGATAGTACATCAGTGGACTATCACAGTATGCTAAAGATTTGTAAAGTTTAAAAAGTGATAAACAAGTCTTACTGTGGATGTGTCGATAGGCTTTACACGTTCTAGTAAATTGTTTCTGAGATATAAACTAAATTTTACAACTGCTTAAACTTGTGGATTAACGTCTCTCGGATATATGGACTTAGTACTCCGAAATTTCGTTTGATAGATTGCCTGATTCTGAGATACGAGGTCTTTATAGATAGTTGATATATAGGGTATTATACAAGTTCTTCTGATTTTGCAAAAGCAATAGCCTAGAACTTCTATAATGCTTTTGCTAAAAATCCCTAAACTGCATGCAAACCTGAAAAGAATCGAATGATCTAATCATTTGCAGTGCTTAAAAGATTCCTTAAGTGGAACACACCTAAAGTCAAGCCTTCATCTCTTTGTCGATACACTAGTATTAACCTGAGCTCTCAAGGCTTCGCATTAACCCAGATACAGATATCAATTACGTTATATTCACCTGTAAGATGAAATCTAGGGAATCTTGATACGGGAGTATATTCTGAGATGGGAACCATAGTTGAGTCATATTTCATAATTCATACCTAACATATCTTGGAACAATTAAGAAATGTGTCAAAGTTTAAGTGCACAAACATATCGACAATCTAGGTAAAGAGTTTAAAACTTAAAGTCATCAAAAGGTCAACGGTACTGGTGATATGTCTCAAACAACTGATATGATCCTTAGACACGAATTGACAAAAATAAGTCTGTAAATATGTTTGTACATAGTTTACTTGTTAAATTTCTGTAAATATGTTTGTGCATAGTTTACTTGTTAAATTTCTGTAAATATGTCTGTATATAGTTTATTTGCTTTATAGATTAAAACCAAAAAGATTTTCAGTGTGTTTTAGCATAAACTTTCTAGAATACAAAAAGATTTTGATTCTACATTAGTTTCTACAAGGCAATGTTAGAGAACGGATTTTTTGAAGTTTGGTAAGGTGCTAAACTGGTGGAAGTCTAATTGACAACGGGCTGGAACTAATCTGTAAAATCTGATGAGCGAAAACAATTAAAAGCTCATTAATTTGAAACTTGATTTTTGAAAAAAAACCAACTGTTTGTTCATAACGGGTCGAACCGAGGTCATTAACTTGGACTCGGCAGACAAATCGGTTAATCAAGGTCATTAACTTGGACTTGGTCAACTGAGTGGACTGTTAAAACTGGTAAAATTTGAAAAGTTCAGGGTCAAAATGGTAAAATCTGAAAAATTTGAGTTTGAATTGATCAAGTTCGCCCGGACTTGTATATGCTTGAAAACCTTTATCAGTTGACAAGTTCGCCCGGACTTGTTGCTTATCTTAATTGATTAGTATTGCAAGTTCCCCCGAACTTGTTAAGTATAAATACACCGCAAGTTCGCCTGGACTTCATTAAATGTTCTTCACAAATCAGAGCGAACTTAGGCGATTTAAGGCGATTTTCAAATTGACAAGTTTAAGTCGAATTGCTGCCCGAATTTCAAGTGAATCTTAGTGATTTGGACACTAATGATCATGGCAATGGTGAGAATTTGATATTTAGACCGTGGATTGATAAAGTTTGAACTGTTTGAATCTGAAATTGTTGATTGGACATGATTAAAGATGTTAAAAGACAAATTGGACTTTAAAATGAGATAATCAACCTTGATCGACCTTAAACATGTCATTAATTTGAATTAAAATGATCTGGACATGATGTTGCAGGTTTCATGAAGGTGATGACAAGTTCGCTCAAACTTGTCAACTGGTTCTTTGAACCAAGTTCGGCCGAACTTGTCCTCAAGTGTTAAATTGATTTGAATCTCACAAGTTCGCCCGAACTTGTCTGATGATTTCAAATGTCATAAGATTTGATAAGTTCGCCCGAACTTGTCTATTAATCAATCAAAGAAAGTTGAAACAATGTTAATTGATGAAAATGAGCCTGAAAACGTTCAAACTGAAGCTGGTTCGAGTGCAACAGTAAACATTGAAAGTCAAAAGATCGAGAAAGATACTCAGGAAGATGACGTTATTTCTGCGACGTCAGAGAAAGATGAAGATAGCGACGATATGATAGAACGAGAAACAAAGAAAGCTGCTGCAGAAAAAGAACTTGAAAAGCTTAAAGCAGGTGATGCTGATTACGAACCGGGGTCTGATAAGGGTTCAGATGAGGAGAGACCTAAGAAAAAGGCAAAACGTGTAAAGTCTTCAGCAAGAGATGCTACATTAAAGACTACAGGTTCTTCGAAGACCAAAGGAAGTAAAGCTCAAAAGCCGAAAAGCAGACGCTATGTTGATCAAAAGAAGAAAGGCACAAAAGTCACACAAGAACCTTCTGGTGCAGAAACAACAGGTGTTACACAAGAACCTCCTACGGCTGCAACAATACAAACTTCTACTGTTCAAGAGACTTTAATGCAGATAGGAGTCACACAAGAACCTCCTGAGTCTGAATTGCTCGAAATTCCTATCATTGCATCTCAAGATCCACCAATGTCTTCTCAACCAGAAAGCTCAATTCCGAAAGATGTTCATACACCGAGGAGTACGCCAAAGTCTACACCAAAGACTACTCCGAAGTCAAAGCTTTTTGGAAACATTCCTGATGAGCTGGTAAATCTTCAAGATCTAGATGATTTCTTCCCAGAATCTGATGTTGATGAATTGGAGAAGAGAGTTAAAGTGTTGGAAGATAAAGTGTCAAAGAATGAAGCTGAGAAAGCTGTGTTAGAGCAAATGGTAAAACAAAGCGAAGTCGAAAAGGTAATTCTAAACGACAAAGTGAAATTTCTGGAAGGTGATCGTGGTTATCTGAAGGCACTGATAGAAAGTCTGCAGGACGCAAATGAAAGATTACTTAAAGAAATTGCAGAACTACGATCAGAGAGGGATTTGAATGACAGAAGATTCAACAGACTACAGAAAGTATTATCTAACAGTCTGGGTATTGATTTTGCTGCAGAGTATGCTCGAATAGATCTGCAAGAGGCTAAGGGAAAGGCAGAGAAGAATTGGCTGAACAGGGGAAGGGTAAACATGTTGAAAGTATGCCCGAGATTATAGAGCCTATAGTTGAATCAGCTAAAGCTTCAGAGTCTGTTATTATTCTAGAGAAAGAAACTGAATAGAAAGACGATGAAGAAGCTGAAGATAAAAATGATGATGAACCTGTTGATGATACTAAAGACAACTCCGATTACAATGATGGAAATGATGATGATCAGGGAGGAGTTGGTCTGAAAGTTGTGGATGCTAAAGTTTCTGATGATTTTGATTTCTCTTCATTACTGAATGATGATGCTAATAGAATGGAAGATCAAAGTCAGGAGGAGTAGAAAGAGCAGACAGGGTAAACAGACGTTGATATAACAGATGTGATTACTGCAAATCCTGTTGCTGCTATACCAACAAAGCCTATGATTCTGATGCTAGAGCATAACGTCGAGGTAGATGAATTTGTTCATAACTATTCAAAGGAAGATCTAGCTAAGCTGCTAAACGTTGACGCTGAAACGTTTGACTTCGATTTCGAAGAAGATGTGGTGAACATTGATACATTCAAACCAAACGAGTACTGTTATAAACGAAGGTCTGATGCTGACGATTACAACAAAGTGATTATTGAAGATTGGTCGTCAGATGATGATAAGGATGAAGCTGAAAAGTATGTTGGTCCGAATACTGATAGTTTTCCAACTTTTGAAGAGATGTACGAGCAGCTTAATGAAGATTTGCTGAAAGAAAAGATAGCAGAGTCTGCACGAGAAGGAAAGATTCCAAAACCAATGACAAAGGAAGAGATTACACAAGCAAAGAAGTCCTGGTTCAAAGAAATGCCAAGAGAACGAAAGTTTCGACGTCCATTAGAATTCTTTACAAGATATACTGATATATCATTGGGAGACATTCAAAGTTGGGGTTGGTTGAAAGAATTAAACGTTTACGCCATCAAAAGAGAAATTGGAGTTCAATATTTTCCACACATGGCAGATTTCAAAACAGTTCCGTATTGGGATGTAGAGGAGTTGGTGCAGACAAGGAACGTTACTTATCATATGAAGTTTATTGATCAGTTGCTATGGAATATGATTAAATTTGAAGCGACGCAAGGGTTCAAGTACTGGAAACCGTTCATTCCAAAGCGTCGAATCAAAACTAACAAAAAGACTGGTGAAAAGGATATAACGTTGATTATGAAGCGTCCGCGAGCAATGAGAAACATGCCCCTAATGCCGATTGAACAAGATTTTTATCCGTTGTTTAAATGGTGGCAAGTTGATCCTACGACATATGAAGCAGTGATAATGTTGAGATTTGAAGAACATCTGCATATCACAAAAGAAAGAGTTGAAAACAGAAGGATTAAGAGGGTTATGGAGGACGATTCGTATACTAGACCCGATGTGGCTAGTGAAATGCTCGAAGGAGGATATTAAATGTTTATTCTTCAGTAAAATATGTTATGAGGAGCGCGAGAAGGAACAAGCAATGCAGTATCAGAGGATCGTGAATGTCTGTTACGCACATGGTGTGAATTCTGGAAGAATGTGCGAATCCAGTTGGAGAGAGTTAGAGAGCAAAAAGTTTTTGAAGGAAGAAAGGCAAATAGAATGTATTCACGAAAGGGGTAGAGAGGCAAGACTCAGACGTTTTCAATTCATGACTAAAGTGCCGCCTACTGACCAAACGCCGATTCCAGAGCAAGAACGTAGAAAGAAGCCTTACAAAAACTTCTTTGGACGCGTTAGATAAAGACAGAGCTTTGAAGACTGATCAAGACGAAGACGATATCCAAGGGGGAGTCTGTTAGTACATAATGTCTATGTTTTAGTCTTGGATCGAGTCTGTTTAGTTTGGGCTGGATTATGTCAAATATTAAGGGTATTTATGTAAATACTTGACAAGTTCGCCCGAAACATAATGTGAGAACAAGTTCGCCCGAACTTGTTATCCTCCCAGCGAACTTGTACTAGTATATATAGTGGTCCTTAGTTTGTCATTTGTAACTTTTGCAACTTTGTCACGACAGAGGCGAAGCTCTGCCCAATCCGGATCTTACATGTAATTGGACTTTATGATCAATAAAAAAACATTTAAACGAGTAATCTTTGCATAGTTGATTAACACGTCACATAGTTTCCGCCTATATGAACGTTAGATACCAAATTAGGGTTCCTATGCTAATCAAGGAGCGATCTAACAATTCACTCTCATCGCTTCAACTCACATACGCGGCATTTCTACGCAGAACCATGAGTATACTCGATCCCGTTTTTCGTTTTATTCACTTTAGGTGCGACATGTACACTTACACAAAAATCTTGAATCATGTTAAAAACTTGTTATAATCACACTCTATCCATTAACACATGATACTTGTATTATTCTTGTTATCGCATGCTATGTATACTGTGTCTATCTGCTCATTAACTTTGGTAGCCTCCCTTAACAAATATAGCGCTATAGGATTAACGCACCGCCTGTATTCATGTGGCATTGTTAAGTAAACTATTTTACAACCTTGTCATTTCGGTGTCAATGGTATGCACGATTGCGTTAGACTTTGGTTTGACATATAGTTAGCACATGATAGTATGAGAGCGACATAATATGCAAATTACCATGTTGGACGTGAGACAACTTGCTCACTATTATGCTATGTAATAAAACTTGTATACTCGCCAACTTTTCGTTGATCATTATTTTATTACATGTTGCAGGAAACTAATTGATGCCGAAGAAGAAATATATTTAGGGTGGATTATAAACATACCTAGATTTAAATCTATGTACTTTGGTTTCTTGTTGTATCGTTAATTGTTACCTGTTGTATTTCCGTTCAAGACAATGTATTGCCATTTTGGTATCAATGAAATTTTGAATTATTAAAAATTGTCACAAATAGTGTTATGAAGTCTCCTACAATCTTGTTTTCATCTTACTCCAATGTTTCCGCCATCGGTTGGGGTGTGACATCTGCCTCCTCGGCTCCTCGTCACTGGCCGGCTCAACCATCAGCTCCTTCCCGTCGCGTCTCTTAACATCAAAGGTCTCTTCGGCGGGAGTCTCGACAACAGGAGTCTCTATGGCAAGAGTCTCTACAACGGGAGTCTTAGTAACCGGCTTGGTACTAGGGCCCTCGTCTTCAAATTCCTCTGCCCATCTAGCGCCTTCAATAGGAATACGAACTCTCGCGAAGTCCGAAAGCGAAGGTGGTAATGGAGATGTGGGTGAGGCGGAGGCGAACTCTAACTCTTCATCTGAGGAAACAGTGATAGCGTGTGACTCGGACGGCATCTGTAACATGGCATTATCCGTAGTGTATAAACAACTTTGCATAAAAGTAAACACGCATGTGTATAACGAATAGACATCTCATAAGATTCTCATAAGTCAAACATGGCATACTCATTTGTTCACTAAGGGTTTCATGAGCTTGAAAGTGTTTTAACTTTCTTGGGTTATAGTCTGGATTTTTCTTATCATTATCCGTAGTGTATAAAACCTCTAGTTCACACCCCAAAAACAGCAGCGGAAGACAAGCATGGTGGTGACGAAGGTCGGCAACCAACAATTATAGAGCAAACACAGATAATTATAAATTAGACGAAATAGTTTAAAAAGTTATTACAATCGTCCCAAATTGTAAGTTCAAAAAGTGTTCATGTTCAAAAAGTTCCACCACATGGACCATGACACTAACTTTATTATCGTCAAAGTTTAGGAGTTGCCCTAAACCCATATCAAACTCCGAAGCCACTTATATACTTGAAAAACACGTTCTAAAATATCAACACGAAGTTGGTGAATTCACAGGTTTTACTTACTTATAAATATCAAATATTTATTCTTGTTTCCATTTTGAAAAAAAAAAACATGACAACGTAAGACCGACATGTAACATCATGAATTAGCTAGGAATACAAAATAATGTTCGCAACCAAGAGCCCATAATCAAAATGAAACCTTAATGTTTTCCCTTATTATTGTTTTCAACATATATTCCTTGTTCTTTTTGGATCGGAGCAACCCATCGAAAAGCTTGGGGTTTGTCAAAACCTGATAGATCTACCAATATATCATGTGCCCTCCCTCTAAGAGGTTAATGATTATAGAGGCGGGAAAATACCCATGGATAAACCCTCATTAGGGTAACTTGAGGACCTTACTCAAGGCCAAATAGGTTACATTTCCTTTGTCGTCTGTTGATCATATTAACTCAAAATATTTTACGTGTTTCCCTCCCGAAATGTAAAAATATAATTTAAAAAGGGGGTCATGAACTCACCTTTGGGTGCGTTATAAGTTTGCTACCAAAAGCCCAAATCAATAGGTATTCACCTTTTAGTGCCCTATATACATGGAACACTTTCAAATTAATTCCAAGTCTACTAACTAAGTTGTTCACTCAACTCTTTAGACTTATTAAATATTTTTATGTGTTGACCCGTTATTTGGATGACCCGTTGGTGACTGCGAGCCTATGGTTATGTTTTCCTACTCTCTTAGTGTTCAATCATCACAACGTGAAATATCCTTTCCTCTTACAATTTCCGCTCAACAATGCACACCAACACATACTTATTTATACCAAGTTTATTATTACGATTTTCACATAACTCAAATCAGATAAGTCATATAATTTCATCCAATGATTCATGCATTCATATTTGTGTAATACATATATTATATAAAAAAATTTAAGACTTGCTTTCTCTACGTATATTAAATCGTTGTAACATTGATAAAATCCTTACTTAGCGCAAAGTGTAGCTTGAAAAAGTCTATAATTTTTATGTAAAATATCAAGTCTTGGGTTTTTAATATATCCAAGTAATCATTTCATATTGCATGCTTTGATCACACATAAAATTGATGTTTTTACGCTTTTTAAGCCTATTACGACCACATAAATAATCCAAATCATCTTGATCATATCCCACACTTATCATCTTACTTTTATGGACAAAATAACATGTTTTTATCACCATACTTTCAGTTCCACATAAATCATTCATTTATGTTGATGCATGTTCCATGTGTCCACCACTATGTGAATAGGCTAGATAGAGTGTGTGTTGAATATTGTATAGATGAGATACGAACACATGAATTAAGTGCGAACTAGAGAGGTGTGTATATATTACTTCATACGAAGTTGTCACTCCGTACGAAGTTGTCACTCCTTACGAAGGTAGTTACTTCGTACGAAGGTAGTATGTTCAGCTCGTACGAAGTTGATTTGTCTCACTTCGTACGGAGTTGACTTAGTTCGTACGAAGGTAAAATGCTTAGTTTGCACGAGGGTAGTTAGTTTATATTTAGTGTTGTATGTTCGTGAGTTAGATAAGTTTTGGATTTCCCAGACGGTAAATGTTGGCGATATTTCCAATATCGCCAGCTTGTCAAGATGAATACTCATTCGGTATGAATGGAAGCTTATGACTTATGACTATTATTCTGCTACTCCATTCTTAATAACATTCTACCGAATTAGTACTATTTTACACAAAGTTCCATCTAGAACCGTCGTTTCCTGGACTATCAATTTACCATGGTTATTATCACTTTTTACCCCATTTTAAACATGATTTACAAAACTACAAGCTTCCAACTTATGAATAACAAGGTAAGACCTGATTATTATGAGAAAAATACTAACATAATATCATCATATTTTCATATCATCAATAATCTTTACATGCATGTCACAATCTAGCATTTATCTTGCATTTTTCACATTAATCATGCATCATACACCCTCCTAACATAGGGTTATTCATCCAAGATCATCATCAAATATTTTTAGACCATAAAACACTTCAAATATACCCTCAAACTCAGATTGCACAAAACCTCAAAAACATCATCTTGCAAGTTACATCCAACATCTTTTGATCATCATTTTCAACAACAAACACTTCCATAAACACACACACTAATCACGGATCACATACATACATTCTAACCTTCAAAATTTCTTGTTTAAGCCATAGATTTACTGATTTCATTTGTTCATTAAGAAAACCCCTTTGTTTGGTGAACAACTTCAGTTTTAAACAAATCGAAATCTCATAACTTGAAGTTTTAAGAGATGAATTTTCCTTAGATGAAAAAAATAGGATTTCTTAAGATGAAGAGAGCTTCTTGATGATGAATCCTCCTTGAAATGCTTCTATGGATGCTTGGATCTTCAAGAAAGGCTCTAGGATCTTATGTGTGGAGGAGATGAAGATGAAACAAGGCAAGTGAAGGGGAAGTGGGGGTGGGGACGGTTATAATGGGAATAGAAAGGAGAGAGAGTGGGTCTTGGGAAGGGGTGAAATGATTAGGGGATTGTGTAAGGGTTTGGGTAAATAATTATACGGATGTGTAACAGGTTTAAAAACTAGATATAAATGAGAAAACTAGAAAACTAACTCAAAAAGCCAAGAAAACATAAAAAACATACAATTTTTTTACAATTTTTTTATAAAAAATCGCTGGATTTTATGTATGTTTTTTCAAAAAAAAAAAACTTGTACTGCACATGTACACTATATGTGTACTACACATGTGCATTATATGTTTATGTTGCACATGTGCATTATATGCTTTTTTTATTTTTTTTAAGTTTTTTTATATAATATATAGCGAATTTTAGTTAAAAAAATAAAAAAAAAATTGATATGGTTTTTGGCTTTTTAAGTTACTTTTTTTGTTTTCTCATTTAAACTAGTTTTCTCATGATCCATCCCCTATATATATATATACATATATGTATATATATATATATATATATTACTCCTTGTAAAAGTATTGCATCTTATATAAAAGTTTGGGACCTAATCTTACTTGATTGAACTTAGTAATTATGGAATAACATTTATCATAATTTTACTATTTAGAACAATACCTGATATTTAGTGGTGTCTGGGTTTGCTTAAGACCGTTAAGTCTACAACTGTGATAATTGTGCCTCCAGTTGTCATTATCATATCTCAAACAATTTCATAAGCAATAAAACATTGTATTTTATTCATTGAATTATGGAACATATCCATCACAATTGCACATATTCGATTATTACATGATAACAAACTCTCGAACAGCTTCTAGAAGTGAAATCGCAAACCGCTACGCAAACGTAATCAGTTTAATGCGACATACACTCCGGAACAATGACACAAGCTTAAAATACCTTAAATAACCTTTACATAACTTAGAATTAAGTTTTGAAGGGTTTGGTATGTCAAAAACATGCTTTTGCAACTTCAGGGGCGATTTTGCAAATTCTGCGAAACTATGCCAATTCGCGTATTTCTTAATCCGTAACATGTACGCACATCCAAAAAATTTTGTAATTATTAAAATCTTGTACTTTAATGATTGGAATGTAAAAACGTCATTCGTTACACATGTACGGCCCATTGCGCGTACGTTACGCTTTTCGTCGTAATTAACCGAAAACCGCAACCGTACGACCAAACGAACCGACATCTGGAATATTTTTTAGCACATTTCAAGTTCCCTGTACTTTATTGTCCTTATGGAGCTTAGAAATCAGGTTAACGGGTGTTGGAAGTGCCAAAACGCGACGAAACATGCTCAGGGGCCTGTTCTGCCAATTTGTGAAAGTTTCTGCCAGATAGGGGTCTTACGGACCGTAAGACCAAAGTCCATACGGTCTGTAAGGGACCACCAGCTCACCAGAAACGTGGCAGTAGCTGAATAACTTAATTTTTTACTCATTATTCTACCTTGCCAACCTTAATTCTGCACTTGACACCTATGGGACACTAATCTAACTTGTGGGTGAGTCATGGGACACTTGTTAATCACCTACAACATCAAGAAAACTATAAATACCATAGTATTCTTTACATTTGAACTCTTGTAACCATTGTTCTTGCTATAACCTGCCAGAAATCCGAATTTGCAACTTCCTTTGAGCTATTCTCTGGTTCTTGAATCATTCCTTGGTGTTTGTAAGTATTCCACTCTTGCTATGATCAATTATTATAGCTTAATTTGACTAAAAAGCAAACAGTTTGACTTTTGTTTGACTTTTAGTTTTGATCATGAATTGATCAAGATAAAGCTCAATTGAATCTTGCAATATGATGGTAATCAAGGTGGTTATGATCCCTAAAAATCATGCCTACTGATTCCTACCATTTCTAGTTATTTTGACAAGTCAAAGTTTCGGTCAAAATGCGATTTTTGCGCATTTCATGCCGAATCTAATTTCGGGTGTCAAAACAATTTGTTTTTATGCCAAAAATCTTTTATAAGCTTATTAAGACATGTCAAGATATGTCAAATTTCGTCACTCTTGTTATAGTGCTTGTTAGAGACAAAAGTCTAGCGGTTTGACCACCACTTTGACTTTTGAATCTGACCCATTTGGTCGATTTTTAGACCCGACCAAATACATATTTATGACCATAAATATATAGGGAATAACTCTCTAAGGTTATACCTTATGGTCAAGACAGGATAGTGCTATGTTAATCAATGGTAATATCCCTTAAAAATGACCAAAAGGCCCTTTTGTTGTGTATGTTGACTGAGCATACTAGTACATGGTTTCAATACATTTTCTTAATATGCTTGCATTGTTATTGACATATTGGTGCATTGAACTCGACAATGATACATTCATTAACATTTATGCTGACCATAGGTTTGACACATCATTCCCGCTTCCTAGTTTTGGAAGTATCCATTGGGGAATGACAGAATCCGATGCACATTGGTAAACCTTTGTCTTTATAAGGGTTTATCCGACAATTAACAAGGTTTGAATGTATTCGCTAACAAACCATGAGAATGTTTTAACAATAAAAAGCAACGGCTTATAAAACATAACTTTGATTTGAACAAAACTTTTGTTTATTCAAAGACGTTGTTTTATACAAGACATTTTGACTATACGAGACATTGGTTACTTGACAATGATTTACATGACTTTGGTTTACTCGACATTGGTTACTTAACAATGATTTACATAACTTTGGTTTGCTCGACATTGGTTACTTGACAATAATTTACATGACTTTGGTTTACTCGACATTGGTTACTTGACAATGATTTACACAACTTTGGTTTGCACAACATTGGTTACTTGACAATGATTTACATGACTTTGGTTTACTTGACATTGGTTACTTGACAATGATTTACATGACTTTGGTTTACTCGATATTGGTTACTTCACATTGATTCACATGACAATGGTTTACTCGACATTGGTTACTTGACATTTGATTTATACTTGACGATTTGTTTTACACAAAAACAATGGCTTATTCATGACACTTTTTGGTTATTAAGATAACCCTACATTACTTCTTTTATATTATTTATTTTCATATGATTTATAAAAGAAAACATTTTATATGGATTCATGGCTATTTTGAAACCATTTAAACATTTCTTTAAATACTCAAAGCCATGAATCTAAACAACAAAACCTATGTTACACACATGCATTTTTATGCTGATGTACCTATTTTCACATATGTTTCAGGTTTATCTATGTGATGATTGTTGCTGCGTGCTACACATAGGATGGACTCGGGCCTTAGTCACTTTAAAATTTGAAAGACAATTTGATTGTATTTCGTTTTTGTTATTCCAAAACAATGTAATTCATTATTCAATAAAACAAAACTTGAAATATCAGGTGTTGTGAAACAATTTGTAACGTGACTCCCCAAGTGTTTCCGCCGTGTGTTGTTGTTATACGCGATTTGGGGTGTTACAGATTGGTATCAGAGCACTGGTTGTAGGGAATTAGGTTATTAGTAATGCTTTGACCTAGTCTATAACCTTCCTAGGACCCTAACGCGAGTTTTCTTGCGTTTAGATTCTTAAAACTATACCATCACCTATTCTTAGGTGATTACCCAAAACATAACACAACACCTTTTTGAAAGTCAAATTCTTCCAAAACCTCACAAGAAATCATCTATTCTTAGATGGTTTGTTTTTGGGCTTCATGCCTTCAAGGTTTTCAAATCTCAAGTTTGGGTTTTATTAATGTGAACACGTGCAATCTGGAAGGGTGGGTACCTGTACCCTGAGTTTTCTGTCTAAGGCCTAGATTGTTCGTACAAATTCGCATTATCGGACCAGTCACTCTTACCTGGGGACTCTTGGGGTGAGTGTCCACTTAGAGGCTAAAGCATGTCTTCGCGATACATTATAAAGACCCATTTACTTTGATTAGTTGCTGTGTCATTTGTTGTTTTAAGTAACAAACAAATGATCGCAATCCTTATATGTCATCGATATTTTGATAACTCTTCCGTTTATTCAATATAAATCTCACACATTTCTCTCATGTTTCCTTTCTTTTAGAATGCCTCCTCATCGCAACACTGCTCAAGACGCCGAAATGGCGGCTTTAATTGCGCAACAACTGGCCATCGTACTTCTGAACCTTGTGATCCAATTAAATCAAGCTTGCAATAACAATAACAACAATGCACCTGCTTAGTGCAACTATAAACAATTTTGTTTAGCTAAACCACTCAAGTTTTCTGGGTCTAAGGGAGCTACTAGGCTCCTACAATGGTTCGAAAGTATCGAAAGCACTTTTCATTATGTGCAGTGCCTAAATGAACACAAGGTAGAGTTTGCTTCGAGCGTCTTTCAAAAGAGAGCACTTACATGGTAGAATGGTGTGAAAAGAGACTAGGGTACCGAGGTAGCGATGGCCCAAACGTGGGAAGAGCTTCGAGTTCTCATGATGAAAGAGTTCTGCCCACGTCATGAGCAAAGGGCACTTGAGAATGAGTTCCATGATCTTAAACAAGATAGTGGAGAACATCGTGCCTACACCGACCGATATGAGGAGCTAAGCTTGTTGTGTCCTATGATGGTTACGCCTTTGGACAAGGCAATTGAAAAGTACATTGATGGCCTGCCTGACCCTGTTCAGGATATTGTTACTAGTAGCAACCCTACCACCGTTCGACGGGCTATCGAACTCTCTGCTACCCTGACTGAGTCTCAAATCAGAAAAGGGAAATTGTTTCGCAAAGGCGACAAGGAACAAGCTACTAAAACCACGCAAGACAAACCTAAAGAAACCAAAGCTGAACCTTCCAAGAAATCTAGGAAGCGTAAGGCTTCACAAAACCTTTTTGTGGTTACTCGACCCAACTAAGCTGCTCCCAACCAACCAGCGCAACCCCCTGCTGGAAGACCATACAATGGAACTGCACCTTTGTGCAACCAATGTAACCTCCATCATCATGCCAATGTTCAATGCCGCAAATGTTTAAATTGTGGGCTTATTGGCTATACAGCTAATGTTTTTCGAGTTGCTGCTACACAAAACCAAGTTGTTAACAAACCTGCTCAGGACGTGCTCCTAACGCTGGAATTCACGAGCCTCGTGCCAACAATTATGCAGTTATAAACAACTAGGGTTTTACATTTCAGTTTCTTTTGTTATCCAAGACTCATGTACTTTTTCTAGTTATTTATGTAATGATGTTTTAATTATATGCCTAGTTGTGTAATGTGTGTTGTTATATCAATTGCGGGAATTCTCATTCTTTATGAAAGTGAACGACTCGCGTAATGCACCTCTTTGCACTCGCACATTCTTTACCAAACCTATGAACTCGTCTATCCGTGGAAAACGTACAGTTTTATTGGCTGGCGTGACACACGTGAGATTGCATGCATTATTTCAATTATCGAGACAAAGTATCTTTCTTTGACCATAATTTATCACTTGACAAGATAAGCTATGCAGACTATGCAACGAATTAAGTAATTATGGGTGCACACATAATTATGAGATTCGATGCATGGAAACCATAGTGAGTCATGTTAAGTGTGGTGATATAAAATCTTGAGTGATTAGATAACGGGGTAATTATAATATCATAAGAACATGGTGGATAAGCCGCTGGTACTTCCTATATATAAGTGTTCTTATTGTATTATCTGTCGTAGCGTTACCCAAATCACTTGAGGATTTTATGTTATCCCAGACCCATATGTGTTAACTTAAACAAGAGTTGAAAGTTATATATATTCATTTCCGTTTCTAGTGAAGTATCCATTGAGGAAAAATGAACTAGCTACTCATTTTTTGCTTCTCCATAGATATCCATTGGGAAATGAAAAATCCATTCAAAGTCCCCATTCATTTTCATTTCTAATGAAGTATCCATTGGAAAATGAATTATCCATTCATTTTCACTTCTGAAGAAATATCCATTGGGAAAATGAATGAATTCATTCCGCTTCTGAAGAAGTATCCATTGAGGAAAATGAATTATCCATTCATTTTCGCTTCTGTAGAAATACCCATTGGGGAATGAATAACTCCTATTCTGATCCTTCATTTCCACTTCTGACGAAGTATCCATTGGAAAATGAATTATCCATTCATTTTCGCTTCCGAAGAAATATCCATCGGGGAAATGAATAATCTATTCAACAATCATTCATTTCCACTTCTAACGAAGTATCCATTGGAAAACGAATTATCCGTTCATTTTCGCTTCCGAAGAAATATCCATCGGGGAAATGAATAATCTATTCAACAATCCTTCATTTCCACTTCTGACGAAGTATCCACTGGAAAATGAATTATCCATTCATTTTCGCTTCCGAAGAAATATCCATCGGGGAAATGAATAATCTATTCAACAATCCTTCATTTCCACTTCTGACGAAGTATCCATTGGAAAATGAATTATCCATTCATTTTCGCTTCCGAAGAAATATCCATCGGGGAAATGAATAATCTAATCAACAATCCTTCATTTCCACTTCTGACGAAGTATCCATTGGAAATTGAATTATCCATTCATTTTCGCATCCGAAGAAATATCCATCGGGGAAATGAATAATCTAATCAACAATCCTTCATTTCCACTTCTGACGAAGTATCCATTGGAAAATGAATTATCCATTCATTTTCGCATCCGAAGATATATCCATCAGGGAAATGAATAATCTAATCAACAATCATTCATTTCCATTTCTGACGAAGTATCCCTAGGAAAATGAATTATTCATTCATTTTCGCTTCTGAAGAAATATCCATCAGTAAATGAATTATCCATTCATTTTCGCTTCTGAAGAATATCCATCAGGAAATGAATTATCCATTCGTAATCCTTCATTTCCACTTCTGATGAAGAATCCATTGGAAAATGAATCCATTCATTTTCGCTTCTGAACAAATATCCATCAGGAAATGAATTATCCATTCATTTTCGCTTCTGAAGAAATATCCATCAGGAAATGAATTATCCATTCGTAATCCTTCATTTCCACTTCTGATGAAGAATCCATTCATTTTCACTTTCGAAGAAGCATCCACAGAGAAATGAAACACAAGCTAAATCCTTGTAGAACCTTCTATCTCAATAGTCGGATTTTTAAAGGATACTCACAGTACTATTGGTCAATTTAGTTTTACCATAAATCAAATCCCACATCTCCACTTTCTGCATTAATCAAAGAAATATCTATTAGGAGATGAGCATCATCTGGTATAACAGCCTATTCCCACTTCCTGCACTATCTGAGGAAGTATCCACTAGGGAACGATAAAGTTATGCCTTACGTGGAGTCATTGATGGGTTATTCTATACAAACAGATGAAACCCTAGATTCTGCGCAAAACGATGGCTTGATTCAACTTATGCAAACGGTTTCCTACGAATAAATTTCGGGACGAAATTTCCTAAAGTAGGGGAGACTGTGACAACTGTGCCTCCAGTTGTCATTATCATATCTCAAACAATTTCACAAGCAATAAAACCTTGTGTTTTATTCATTGAATTATGAAACTTATCCATAACAATTGCACATATTCGATTATTACACGATAACAAACTCTCGAACAGCTTCTGGAAGTGAAATCGCAAACCGCTATGCAAACGTAATCAGTTTAAAACGACATACGCTCCAGAACAATGACACAAGCTTAAAATACCTTAAATAACTTTTACATAACTTAGAATTAAGTTTTGAAGGGTTTGGTATGTCACAAACAAGCCTCTTCGATCACAGGGACTATTTACGACAAACTATGAAAGTCTGCTGATTCTCGTAGCAACGCACATTCCGAAACAAGGCCATAAGCTAAACATACCCTAAATACCCTTAACATAGCTTAGAAATAAGTTTTGAGGGCTTCGGTATGTCAAAAACATGCTTTTGCAACTTCAGGGGCGATTTTGCAAATTCTGCGAAACTATGCCAATTCGCGTATTTCTTAATCCGTAACATGTACGCACATCCAAAAAATTTTGTAATTATTAAAATCTTGTACTTTAATGATTGGAATGTAAAAACGTCATTCGTTACACATGTACGGCCCATTGCGCGTACGTTACGCTTTTCGTCGTAATTAACCGAAAACCGCAACCGTACGACCAAACGAACCGACATCTGGAATATTTTTTAGCACATTTCAAGTTCCCTGTACTTTATTGTCCTTATGGAGCTTAGAAATCAGGTTAACGGGTGTTGGAAGTGCCAAAACGCGACGAAACATGCTCAGGGGCCTGTTCTGCCAATTTGTGAAAGTTTCTGCCAGATAGGGCTCTTACGGACCATAAGACCAAAGTCCATACGGTCCGTAAGGGACCACCAGCTCACCAGTAACGTGGCAGTAGCTGAATAACTTAATTTTTGACTCATTATTCGACCTTGCCAACCTTAATTCTGCACTTGACACCTATGGGACACTAATCTAACTTGTGGGTGAGTCATGGGACACTTGTTAATCACCTACAACATCAAGAAAACTATAAATACCATAGTATTCTTTACATTTGAACTCTTGCAACCATTGTTCTTCCTATAACCTGCCACAAAAATTTGCAACCTCCTTTGAGCTATTCTCTGGTTCTTGAATCATTCCTTGGTGTTTGAAAGTATTCCACTCTTGCTATGATCAATTATTATAGCTTAATTTGACTAAAAATCAAACAGTTTGACTTCTGTTTGACTTTTAGTTTTGATCATGAATTGATCAAGATAAACCTCAATTGAATCTTGCAATATGATGGTCATCAAGGTGGTTATGATCCCTAAAAGTCATGCCTACTGATTCCCACCATTTTTAGTTATTTTGACAAGTCAAAGTTTCGGTCAAAATGAGATTTTTGCGCATTTCATGCCGAATCTAATTTCGGGTGTCAAAACAGTTTGTTTTGATGCCAAAAATCTTTTATAAGCTTATAAGATATGTCAAATTTCGTCACTCTTGTTATAGTGCTTGTTAGAGACAAAAGTCTAGCGGTTTGACCACCACTTTGACTTTTGAATCTGACTCATTTGGTCGATTTTTTGACCCGACCAAATACATATTTATGACCATAAATATATAGGCAATAACCCTCTGAGGTTATACCTTATGGTCAAGACAGGATAGTGCTATGTTAATCAATGGTAATATCCCTTAAAAATGACCAAAATGCCCTTTTCGCAAGATAACCAATTAAACACATAGGTAACATAAATTTTGACATATAATCTGATCAAATAACATTTTAACCATGTTTAAGCATTTAAAATTTATCATAACACATATCTAACCATCCGAATGCGTAGTTACACAAATGACTCGTTAAAGTAGCTTAAACTACCTTAACGGGTCATAACGGGTCAAAAGCACTTAAAAATCTCTCCATAAGAATGTTTACCTATTAAACCATGTCATATGAGTTCCAATACTCATTTGGTTTAAAAGGTATCATTCTATGCAAATCCTCTGATTTCAAGTCTCGAAACATAGTTGTCTGATACTAGGACATACATAATTTCTCGGACTCTTGAGCTTTGGTTTATCTTCTTGAACAAGGACTTTCTTACAATCCCAAGTGAGTACATAGTCCCCTCTTTTACATTTTCAAATGTTTTGGGGTGAAACATATGTGCCTATATCTACTTTCGTGTTTTCATGACACAATACATGCATTGATTATATAGTACATATAGGACATGATTTCAATTGAATTTGCTTCATATGTTGATTTAGCATATTTAGCACCTTGGTTTTCAAAGACATTTCTTGCTATGTACGTTGACTGAGCATACTAGTACATGGTTTCAATACATTTTCTTAACATGCTTGCATTGTTATTGACATATTGGTGCGTTGAACTCGACAATGATACATTCATTAACATTTATGCCGACCATAGGTTTGACACCTCTTCCCGCTTCCTAGTTTTGGAAGTATCCATTGGGGAATGACAGAATCTGATGCACATTGGTAAACCTTAGTCTTTATAAAGGTTTATCCGACAATTAACAAGGTTTGAATGTGTTCGCCAACAAACCATGAGATACGTTTTAACAATAAAAAGCAACGGCTTCTAAAACATAACTTTGATTTGAACAAAACTTTTGTTTATTCAAAGAAGTTGTTTTATACAAGACATTTTGACTATACGAGACATTGGTTACTTGACAATGATTTACATGACTTTGGTTTACTCGACATTGGTTACTTGACAATGATTTACATAACTTTGGTTTGCTCGACATTGGTTACTTGACAATGATTTACATGACTTTGGTTTACTCGACATTGGTTACTTGACAATGATTTACATAACTTTGGTTTGCTCGACATTGGTTACTTGACAATGATTTACATGACTTTTTTTTACTCGACATTGGTTACTTGACAATAATTTACATGACTTTGGTTTACTCGACATTGGTTACTTGACGTTGATTTACATGACAATGGTCTACTCGACATTGGTTACTTGACATTGAGTTACTTGACATTTGATTTATACTTGACGATTTGTTTTACACAAAAACAATGGCTTATTCATGACACTTTTTAGTTATTAAGATAATCCTACATTACTTCTTTTATATCATTGATTTTCATATGATTTATAAAAGAAAAACATTTTATATGGATTCATGGCTATTTTGAAACCATTTAAACATTTCTTTAAATACTCAAAGCCATGAATCTAAACAACAAAACCTATGTTACTCACAGACATTTTTATGCTGACGTACCTACTTTCACATATGTTTCAGGTTTATCTATGTGATGTTTGTTGTTGCGTGCTACACATAGGATGGACTCGGGCCTTAGTGACTTTTGAAAGACAATTTGATTGTATTTCGTTTTCGTTATTCCATGACAATGTAATTCGTTATTCAATAAAACAAAACTTGAAATATCAGGTGTTGTGAAACAATCTGTAACGTGACTACCCAAGTGTTTCCGTCGTGTGTTGTTGTTACACGCGATTTGGGGTGTTACAAAAACGTAAGTAATTCCAGTCAATTTAGACAGAAAAACAACATTAAGGCGTCTACGCATTTCTTCTAAATTTCATGGGCTTCTAAACACTAACTAGGTCGTCACCAACATTCGTTACGGGTATGTCATCACTTTAAAACACATAAATTCTTTAATTTCAAATTTTGCAAATTTCATTGCACATTGGGGTTTTATTAACTTTAGTTTTACTTTAATCACACATAAAGAAAGTATTATTGCACCATTTCATAATAACACGTTTTTAATGGATAAAGATCGGAAAACACGGGGTGTCACATTAAGTTGGATTAGAAACACACTTATGTTCTATGTTTGTATTTCTTTATGTTTGTTTATGTTCACGTTGCAAACTATTGTACTCTTCCATTTCAAGACAATGCACTCCCTTTAGTATGAAATGAAATATTGTTGTTTAAATTATTGTCACAATTTAGCATGTTATGAAGTCTCGAGCAATTTCGTTTTGTCTCAATCTGATGTTTCCGCCATCATTTGGGGTGTGACTGGGTGACATTTAAAGGCAAGGGTGTTATAAGAAAATCCAATATTGTTGACACATAAACCGGCTTCCACCACGAATTCTAAATAGCTATAACTTTTTCATATAATATGTTTTGAAAAAAACATTACACCATATTAACGAGGATTTCATTCTCTTTAATTCGAGTAGGCTATTACTATCGTTTCTTAGTTTTTAATTTTTCTACAGAATACGTGATTACAAACCCAAATACAAATCATTATGTGATTTGTCACACCCTCAAAAATCCACTTGCGGGGTTTTACCGCGAGGCGCGTGACAAACCAGGATCCAAGACACTAGTCATATAGAATGACTCTATATGCCAAAATATACGTTTAAACAAATCCAACCATGCAGTTTAACAAATGCAGAAGCGTAAGTAAATGTAAATAAAGTGTGCGCCAAAACAAACGCCCAAACCAAATACTTAAAAAGTAAAATGCAAAACGTTGAAAAGAAATAGTTTTTCATGCTCGTGTCGTGCTCCTATGCGGAAGTGATACCTTAACAATGGGAGAAAAACATGCAAAAGAGAACAAGTGTCAACAATTAATGAAGAGTGAGTTCACAGGTTTTAGTTCACAATTTTAATCATAAGTTTTTCCCCACTTGTTCAACCCCAAACCAATGTCTCATAAGTTTCCCTGATCCAACCCGAATCAGATTAATATTAAGCAATTTAGCAGTTCATGTTATATGTTTAGGTAGCTAGCCGAGGTCATGTCAACAAAGTGTTCGATCAGAAGCTGACGTTGCTGTCCCTGTTGTGCCAGGTCTATCACCAACCATGGCTAAAAAGTTAGGCAAATTCTACACTCGTGACCATCAACGTTCGGTCTAACTGGCACGACCAGTTTGAGTGGGGCTTGTCGGGCCCAGTAGTACTACTAAAATCTTCCTCGCTATAATCCAATACTAACGGCATCGTAAGTGTTAAGGGGACTAGTAAGTGATATATATGCTTCCTTGTGAACATAACTCTAAATACAAAGGCGTTACTGTACCGTAATATAATCAACCCATATATTACTGTAACGTGTACATGTTTTCTTCCCCTGTGTTTAGTAAACATTTGCGGAAATAGGGGCCGTGAACTCACCTTAAATTGCTCGGTTAGACTTTTACGAAAAATAGAGTCAAAGTAGTTCAATCACGTCCTATAATGATTACCACTTAATTATTAGCGTGTTCAAGAAATATACATACATTAATGCAATTAACTTAACTCGTTTCAGGCAATTACGTTGACGATTCGTATACACCCCGCATGCATATACATGCACATAGATATCAAACGGCAATTTCAAATAAAGTCTAACTTGATTATAAACGGCTCATTCATTCACAAGTAGCACATGCAACATTTAAACACACATATATGCAACTTACCATGACTTAACTTGTAGACCCGAAACTAGGCTGTTTTCGGGAATTTTTATAAAATAGTTCCCGTGTTCCAAAAATTCCAATAATTTTACAGAAGGTGTCAATTAGTCTGTAGAATTTAATGTAAAATTTTCAAGTCCTAAATCTTTTCCAATTATTTAGAAAATTGTATTTACTACGCTACAGTCAGATTCGTCGCTTTCTGACTGCAGTCCACGAGAAAAATCATTTAGAAATCATCGTTCATCCGATTAACGAAATTCCAGTGGGAGATTTTCGGAAACTCCCGTCTCCAATTCTTTTACAAATTTCGTGACCTAACCCCGTACAGACTATGAGACAAGACTCAATAAACAACCTGCAAATTCTGCAGAAATTACACAGCTTCAGCTGCTGCACTAAATGATCATTTAATAATAGAAACGACCTCAGAAAAATATGAATCTGGCGCCATTTGAAGATTTTTTTAAAAATACACGTTTTAGGCTTCACAAAATCCACTTTTCGATAAATAACGGTCGGTTTATAGCCAATCGAAGTTGGCTGTAAATGTTAATCAGCTTTTTATTTCCAATTTTATCATACTAGAACAAGTTTAAACGACCATAACACTTAGTTTTATCGATTTACAGCAGGTTAACGTATCGATTATCATCTAGTACATCAAGATTCACACAAACCCTAAGCAGATAACATCCTAACATCAACACAAACGCAGCCATCATTCACGTATACATGCATATCATTCTAATAATCAAGTGAATCATTATAACGAACAAGATCATCACGAAACATCAAAAACGCAGCCACGTATACAAGGGTTTTCACCCGAAACAACTATTAAACAACTCACCTTGCAAAGATGAACTAGGGAGAGGATAGCGGGAGAGAAGGAGAGCAGTGAGAGGGAGAGAGATCGCGAGAGGGGGGGTCTCCACTGCCGTCGCACCACACACCAAAGGCTAGGGTTTTGTGAATGTTTTCTAAACATTCATGCATGTATACGTATACATAAGGGGTCGCATAGGGGGGCGGTTTGGGTTTATTTGGGCCGCAAGAGGAGTGGGCCACAAAGGGGAAAGGGGTGGCGGGTTGGGCTTGGTTTGCGCAAGGGAACGGGGCTCGGTTTTCAGGTTCGGGTTTTTAAACAACCACATATAATACGTTAATTATTCGCGACGTGAGTTTAATTTATATAATAAAAAATATAGAATCGAATAGATACAGAGAATTGAATCAGAACGATACCTGATTTTTCCGAGATGTCACATTATCCCCAAGTTGAAAGAATTTTCGTCCCGAAAATTGAGTGAGTAGGGTTTGAAAGTTGTTGTAGGATTTCCGAGTTGTCACACTCTCCCGCTGTTACAAGAATTTCGCCCCGAAATTCAGTTCGCATTACTTGGTTCTCGTGATTCGGTTGCAAAAATGTGAGGATGTTTGTCTTTCATTTGATCCTCTCTTTCCCAAGTGTACTCCGGTCCACGCTTTAGTTCCAACGAACCTTGACAATTTGTATTTTACTATGTCTCCATGTTTTGACCTCTCGGTCCATAATTTCGATTGGTTCTTCAATGAACCGTAATTATTCGTCCACATGAATCTCATCCAGTGGAACGGCTAATGTTTCATCTGATAGACACTTCTTCAGATTTGAGACATGAAAAACGTTGTGAACTCCACTGAGCTCATCAGGAAGGTTCAACTCATAAGCTACCTGACCGATTTCTTTGTGATTTCAAACAGACCAACATATCGCGGGTTTAGTTTACCTCTTTTGCCAAAACGAATCACGCCCCTCCATGGTGATACCTTCAGTAGGACTCGATCGCCTACTTGAAATGCTAACGGTTTGCGTCGCTGATCGGCATAGCTCTTTTGGCGATCCCAAGCTGCCGCCATACGGTTTTGAATTTGCACTATCTTTTCAGTTGCTTCCAGAACCAACTCTGGACCAGTGATTTGACTATCACCAACTTCTGCCCAATAAACGGGCGAGCGACACTTTAGTCCATACAGCGCCTCGAATGGTGCTGCTTGGATACTCGTGTGATAACTGTTGTTATAGGAAAACTCCAGCAAAGGTAGATGCTTCTCCCAGCCTTTACCAAAGTCGATTACACACGCTCTAAGCATGTCTTCGAGAGTCTGAATGGTACGTTCACTTTGACCATCAGTCTGAGGACAGTATGTTGTGCTCAAGTCAACGCGTGATCCCAAGGATTTCTGTGCTGATTGCCAAAGATGAGAAGTAAAACGTGAATCACGGTCAGATATGATGGGTATTGGCACTCGTGCCGGGCTACTATTTCCTTCATGTACAGCGTTGCAAGGGTGTCGAACTTTTCGGTTTCCTTGATTGCTAAGAAGTGAGCCGATTTGGTTAGCCGGTCGATAATCACCCAAATTATATCTTTTCCACTGGGTGTCTTAGGTAGACCTTTAATAAAGTCCATGGCGATTTGTTCCCATTTCCAAACGGGAATCTCAGGCTGTTGCAGTAGCCATGACGGCTTTTGGTATTCTACCTTGACCTTGGCACAGGTTAGGCATTTGCTTACGTAGGTGGCTACTTCAGCCTTCATGTTCGGCCACCAGTAAGTTGTTTTGAGATCTTGGTACATCTTATCCGATCCTGGATGAACAGAGTACCTTGATTTGTGAGCTTCGTCCATTATGAGTTCCCTCAAGTTTCCGTAGAGGGGCACCCATATCCGACTAAGAAAGTAACGAGTTCCATCTGGTTTGGTTTCCCAATCACGTTCCATCTTGCGTAATTTCTCAGCTTCCAGATTTTCGGGTTTGACTGCCTCCAACTAAGCGTTGTGAATTTGTTCGGGTAGGTTAGAGTGTATCGTAAGTTGTAAGGACCGGACCGTCGAGGCTTCTCGTGCTCTTTTCTACTGAGAGCATCGGCTACTACGTTAGCCTTGCCTGGATGGTACTGGATGGCACATTCGGAGTCATTCAAAAGTTCGAGCCAACGACGCTGTCGCATGTTTAACTCTTTTTGATCGAAAATGTGTTGGAGGCTTTTGTGGTCGGTGTAGATGGTACATTTGGTTCCATAGAGATAGTGCCTCCAGATTTTTAAAGCGAACACCACGGCTCCTAACTCTAAGTCGTGAGTTGTGTAGTTCTTCTCGTGTACCTTCAGCTGTCGGGATGCATACGCAATGACCTTATCGCGTTGCATAAGTACACATCCAAATCCCTGAATAGAAGCATCACAGTACACCACAAAGTCTTCAGTCCCCTCAGGTAGGGACAAGATAGGCGCACTACAAAGCTTCTGTTTCAGCACCTGGAATGCTTCCTCCTATTTGTTACCCCAGATATACTTGGTTCCTTTCTAGGTTAGAGATGTAAGAGGTTGGGCGATCTTTGAAAAAACCCTCAATAAAACGACGATAGTAGCCTGCTAAACCAAGAAACTGTCTTACTTCTGTTGGAGTTTTTGGCGCCTCCCAACTTTTGATGGCTTCAATCTTTGCTGGGTCAACGTGGATACCTTTTTCGTTCACTATATACCCAAGGAATTGCACTTCTCAAATCCAGAAGTCGCACTTTGAAAACTTGGCATAGAGTTGTTCCTGTCGCAGAAGTTCCAACATTAAACGCAGATGCTCTTCATGTTCCTCCTTAGTCTTAGAGTACACCAGTATGTCATCAATGAAGACAATTACAAATTTGTCTAGATAAGGCTTACAAACACGGTTCATGAATTCCATGAAGACCGCAGGTGCGTTTGTTAGTCTGAATGGCATAACCAAAAATTCATAGTGGCCGTAACGAGTGCGAAATGCGGTCTTGGAGATGTCTTCCTCCCGTACGCGCAGCTGATGGTATCCCGACCTTAGATCGATCTTAGAATACTAACTTGACCCTTGGAGCTGGTCAAACAGGTCATCGATTCGAGGTAAGGGGTATCGGTTTTTTATGGTAACTTTGTGGAGCTCTCTGTAACCAATACACATACGAAAAGTTCCATCCTTCTTCTTGACAAAAAGGACTGGAGCTCCCCAAGGTGATAAACTCGGGCGAATGAAGCCTTTATCTAAGAACTCCTGAAGTTGAGTAGAAATTCTTGCAGTTCAGATGGGGCTAATCAGTACGGAGCCTTAGCGATTGGTACTGCGTCGCTAGCTGAATTTCAAATTCGACCTGCCTATGCGGGAGTAAACCAGGCAAGTCTTCAGGGAAGACGTCGGGAAATTCACGTACGACAGGAAAATCTTCAACTTTCCTCTCGTCGCTTGGTTGTTCGGTAACATTGGCTAAGATTGCGTACGAATTTTTCTGCCGTAGGTACTTTTGAGCTTTCATGAGGGAAATGATGTTGGTTACTACACCACCCTTCTCGCCATGAATGGTTAGGATCTCGCCGTTTGAGTGAGGTATGCGAATAGCCTTTTCGCGACATAAGATTTCCGCTCGATTTTCAGATAACCAATCCATGCCAACTACAACGTCAAAGCTACCAAGTGTGGTTGGCATGAGATCTATGGTGAATAGATGGCCAGCCAGTTATAGCTGACATCCGTAGGCGATGTGGGTTATATCTACCGATTTTCCATTGGCTAACTCTACCAGGTATTTGACCTCTAATTCAACAGGGTTAATGTCCAATAGTTTTCTAAACGACTCAGAAATATAACTCCTATCCGCACCGCTATCGAATAAAATGTGAGCAAAACTGTTGTTTAAAGGAAATTTACCAGTAACCACTTTAGAATCATTACGAGCCTCACCTTTTACCAATGTGAATGCACGACCCTTAGCTCCACCACTTCCACCAGCATTATTGTTAATATTGATATGATTCTGGTTCTGATTTCCACCACAGTTTCCCTTGTTCAGCTGTGGGCAATCTTTCTTGAACTGATCAGTGCCACCACACTGATAACATGACCTGGTGACTCCCGGTGGCTGCTGGGTCTGATTAGTGTTTTGCTTTGAGTTAAGGTTTACCCTGCAGTCTTTAGCGGTGTGGCCTCCCCTACCACATTGCTGACAACCACCGCACTGCCCGAAATGATGACGGTTACACTTGTTGCACAGAGGTTTCTTTCCAGCATACCCACTCTGAACCTGACTGTTGGTGTTGTTACTAGACTGTTGGTTGTTCTTGTTGAAGTTGCGGTTACTGTTGTTGAAACGTTTCTGAGAACCCTGTTGCGCCTGCCCAGTTGATGCTTGTTTCGAGGATCCATCCTCCCACTTGCGTTTATTTTCTGGGGCGTTCCCAGCTGCACCCCTCTTCGGCAGTTTACCCTCTTCTACTGCAGTGTCTGTCAGTTTGTGCGCCAGTCGCACGGCCTGCTGAACTGTAACGGGGTTGCTTGACTCAACCATGCCTTTAATCTCCGGAGCCAATCCCTTGATGTAAAGCTCTATCTGTTTGTACACTGGCCTAGCCATATCGGGACACAAGGAGACCAGGTATAGTGCTTCGTGATGTAGGCTTCAATTTCCGACCCTTCCATCTTCATTACCCAAAGGTCTTACTCTAATTGGTGGATACGATCCCGGGGGCAGTATTGTTCCTTGATAAGATTCTTGAACTCGTCCCAACCCATTGCGTTGGCCACATCGAGTCCAAGAACCTGGACCCGCGCATTCCACCAGGTGAGAGCCGCATCTTCTAGAGTCAAAGCTGCGAATTTGACTCGGTTCTCAGGTAAGCAGTTACACATTGCAAAGACAGATTCTGATTTTTCGAGCCATCTGACTAGCCCGATTGGCCCTTCCTCACCAGTGAATTTGGTGGGCTTAGCATTGATGAACAACTTGTACAGGTTAGGGCCCATACCTACATGCACAAGTTTGGAAGTAAGAGATTTAGAAGAAGGTTATTTAAAGGACGGTTGAATACGCTAGCATATGGGGAGTGAAATGAATGTAAAATCGAATGAGGGTTACCTCCCAGATTCTGATTATTGTTTAGATTCGGATTTTGGGCTGCCAACGCCGCAGTAACCTGCTCCTGGATGAGCGCAGCCAGTTCTGCATGTGTCATTGTGATGTTGCCACGAGCGCCACCACCACGAGCTCCATCACCACGAGCAGACATTCTGTTTTCGACCACAGGTATACGAATACATGAGAAAATATATCACATATTTCATCATAGAATTCTAAGAATAATGTAATGAGAATTGGTACAGCTCATCACATATAGCATTCAAACCAAACATTTGATCAAAATATATTGCAATTCACCACAATGTATTAAACCAAATATTATATATATATATATCCAAATGTCAACGGAAATTTCAAACAACTACTAGTCATATAGAATGACTCTATATGCAAAAATATACGTTTAAACAAATCCAACCATGCAGTTTAATAAATGCGGAAGCGTAAGTAAATGTAAATAAAGTGTGCACCAAAACAAACTCCCAAACCAAATACTTAAAAAGTAAAATGCAAAACATTTAAAAGAAATAGTTTTTCATGCTCGTGTCGTGCTCCTATGCGGAAGTGATACCTTAACAACGTGAGAAAAACATGCAAAAGAGAACAAGTGTCAACAATTAATGAAGAGTGAGTTCACAGGTTTTAGTTCACAATTTTAATCATAACTTTTTCCCCACTGGTTCAACCCCAAACCAATGTCTCATAAGTTTCCCTGATCCAATCCGAATCAAATTAATATTAATTAATTTAGCAGTTCATGTTATATGTTTAGGTAGCTCGCCTAGGTCATGTCAACAAAGTGTTCGATCCGAAGCTGACATTGATGCCCCTGTTGTGCCAGGTCTATCACCAACCATGGCTAAAAAGTTAGGCAAATTCTACACTCGTGACCATCAACGTTCGGTCTAACTGGCGCGACCAGTTCGAGTGGGGCTTTTCGGGCCCAGTAGTACTACTAAAAACTTCCTCTCTATAATCCAATACTAACGGCATCGTAAGTGTTAAGGGGACTAGTAAGTGATATATGTTTCCTTGTGACCATAATCGTATAACATAACTCCAAATAGAAAGGCGTTATTGTACCGTAATATAATCAACTCATATATCACTGTAACGTATACATGTTTTCTTCCCCTGTGTTTAGTAAACATTTGCGGAAATAGGGGCCGTGAACTCACCTTAAATTGCTCGGTTATACTTTTACGAAAATAGAGTCAAGGTAGTTCAATCACGTTCTATTATGATTACCACTTAATTATTAGCCTGTTCAAGAAATATACATACATTAATGCAATTAACTTAACTCGTTTCAGGCAATTACGTTGACGATTCGTATACACTTTGCATGCATATACATGCACATAGATATCACACGGCAATTTCAAATAAAGTCTAACTTGATTATAAACGGCTCATTCATTCACAAGTGGCACATGCAACATTTAAACACACATATATGCAACTTATGACTTAACTTATAGACCCGGAACTAGGCTGTTTTCGGGAATTTTTATTAAATAGTTCCCATGTTCCAAAAATTCCAATAGTTTTACAGAAGGTGTCAATTTGTCTGTAGAATTTTATGTAAAATTTTCAAGTCCTAAATCTTTACCAATTATTTAGAAAATTTTATTTACTAGGCTGTAGTCAGATTCGTCACTTTCTGACTGCAGTCCACGAGAAAAATTATTTAAAAATCATCGTTCATCCGATTAATGAAATTCCAGTGGGAGATTTTCGGAAACTCCCGTCTCCAGTTACTTTACAAATTTCGTGACCTAACCCCATACAGACTATGAGATACGACTCAATAAACAACCTGCAAATTCTGCGGAAATTATGCAGCTTCAGCTGCTGCACTAAATGATCATTGAAAAATAGCAAACAGCCTCAGAAAAATATGATTCAGCACCATTTGAAGTGTTTTTCAAAAATACACGTTTTAGGTTTCAGAAAATCCACTTTTCGATAAATAACGGTCGGTTTACAGCCAATCGAAGTTGGCTGTAAATGTTAATCAGCTTTCTGTTTTCAGGTTTATCGTACTAGAACAAGTTTAAATGACCATAACACTTAGTTTTATCGATTTACAGCAGGTTAACGTATCGATTATCATCTAGTACATCAAGATTCACACAAACCCTAAGCAGATAACATCCTAACATCAACACAAACGCAGCCATCATTCACGTATACATGCATATCATTCTAATAATCAAGTGAATCATTATAACGAACAAGATCATCACGAAACATCAAAAACGCTGCCACGTATACAAGGGTTTTCACCCGAAACAACTATTAAAACAACTCACCTTGCGAAGATGAACTAGGGAGAGGATAGTGGGAGAGAAGGAGAGTAGCGAGAGGGAGAGAGATCGCGAGAGGGGGGGGTCTCCACTGCCGTCGCACCACACACCAAAGGCTAGGGTTTTGTGAATGTTTTCTAAACATTCATGCATGTATACGTATACATAAGGGGTCGCATAGGGGGGCGGTTTGGTTTTATTTGGGCCACAAGAGGAGTGGGCCACAAAGGGGAAAGGGGTGGCGGGTTGGGCTTGGTTTACGCAAGGGAACGGGGCTCAGTTTTTAGGTTCGGGTTTTTAAACAACCACATATAATACGTAAATTATTCGCGACGTGAGTTTAATATATATAATAAAAAAATATAGAATCGAATAGATACAGAGAATTGAATCAGAACGATACCTGATTTTTCCGAGATGTCACATTATCCCCAAGTTGAAGGAATTTTCGTCCCGAAAATTGAGTGAGTAGGGTTTGAAAGTTGTTGTAGGATTTCAAAGTTGTCACATGATTACACATTCAATATGATTTGTTATAATTGATGTTATTAGAGTTATGCTTATTACGTGATTACACATTCAATATGAGAACTTAATTGTTTATACTTTATTACATGATTAAATATGTAAAATAGGGCATTATGTGATTATTATAGGTTGATTTTTTAATGTTTTGTATTGCGTTGCATTTACACTTATTACATGTTTATACTTCAAATATTAGGCATTCCGTGAAATATTATGTATTATATGTTTTTTTAGTGTTAGTACGTAATTACGTAATTAGTTACTGGGTTTTCATATCTATAATGAAATCACGTAATGGGTATTCAAAATTATGTAATCACGTAATAATACATAGTTAATGATTGTTACGTAATTACGTACTGATACATAATCAGATAACGTTACACTTTTTTTCAAGAATAAAAATACATATTACGTAATTGTGTATTGGTACATAATCACGTAACGTTATAGCTTGTAATTTTTTGTTAAATTTAGAAAACTATAGCAATAGCCTACTCAAATTTAGGAGAATGAAATGCCCGTTAATACGGTGTAATTTTTTTTTAAAATTTATCATATGAAAAATTATAAGCGTTTGAAAATTGTGGGTGTTGGATCTGAGAGAGTGTGGTATGTGTGTTTCTAGCTTCAAAAGATTGAACAAATATGAGAATTCAAGTAAAACAGCTAATATCAACACATCATCATCAACACAGTTGGATTTGGGAATGATTGCAAAATGATTTCATATTGAATCATTAAATGTAATATAATCACAAGGTACAATGTACTCCCCCTCACCAGGTGCACTCGCTCTCACTAAGTTCTTATGCTCTAGGATCTTAGTGTTAATTGTTACAATGAAATTGAAAAACTATATATAGGAGGAGAGAACAGTTGGTAACGTCACCATGAAAACAACCCCTAACAACACATTAAATGATGTAACTATCAGGTATTAGTAAAACTGTTAGATGGTTACAATATTACATTGAACTAATGCTTCTAATGTAAAATAGAGAAAATAGTTGGATTCTTCAGAGAACAGCTGGTGAGAACCAGCTCTTTTGGGAATCCAGAACTTCTGGGTTTTGACTCATTTGACTTGATCTTCTAGTCTCCCGTCTTGACTATTGTTGACTTGTTAACCAGCTCTTTTACAATCCAGCACGTGTTTCTCTAATCTTGAAGGCAATAGTTATGTAACAAGGGTTGGGCAATAGTTTTGTGAAGCCTTCAAGGGAGAAAACTACCGGACTAGTGATTGTATCTTAAGTTATTCCATCAGGCTGGGAAGATGGTTCCCTTGGGTTTTGGCTTGAATCATTAGTAGACCTTATATAACCCAACAGTGGGGGAAGTACGTTTATGACTCAATAATATTGGATCTTCCTATTTTGCCCTTATCCTACTTATTTCCCTTGTTTTGTTCACATGAATTCTACATTTAAGGACCATGAGGACCTTCTAATCTCAACCATTGGATTACTTGATCAAAGGCCCAAAATGTCTCACACACTTCCTACAAATTGGCTCTCTTGTACATGATCATTTCACTATAAATTTATTTAATTACATCTATAATATATTATAATGCATGAGAAAGAGACATTCTAAGATACTCAAAAGTTAAGAACTATTTTTTCGTTTAAAACTCTAAAATTAGGGTAAATTAGTCTTTCAAACATTAATTACACTTTGATCCCTAATCTTAATTCCACCTTAATTTCTTCATCCGTAACTAATATAATTAATCACTAGTTACATTTTATCCCCTTATAAAAAATTAACTAACCGCATGTTTTTTAAACGACCATAACTTTTATATCCATTAATATTTAAAAGAATACACCAGAAAGAGGAGCATTTTATTCTCTTTAATTTGGGTATAGTATTGCTATAAATGTTTTAATTAAAAAATGATATATTACGTGATTAACAATGTCTAGGGGTGAACAATAACTGAATCGTTAACCTAAACCGAAACGAAAACAGATGAAATCGAACCGACATCAACCAAAAACTGTATTAACTGAAAACCGGATTAAACAAAAACCAGTTATTGGTATTTTTGTACCCTCGTTTAACCAAAATAACCAAAATTAACTGAACCACTTCGAACAATTCATATTTCTAAATATTTCTAGCTTTTATACATCCAGTTCATTAATTTCATATTTTATATCTTCGTTTCATATATTTATACTTGCATTTCATTTACTTATACACCGGTTACATTCTTTCTAAATAAAAGATTTAGCCTAAGTTTAGTTTTTGGCTATATGAAGCGAGAAATGAACCAAAAACCGTTATCTAAAGTAATAAACTAAACTAGTAACTGAAAAAAAAAATTGGTTAATAGAATAGACTAATTGATTACTTCTTCGGTTTCGGGTTCGGTTGATGAAACGAACCAATCAAACTATGCACATCCTTGCAATGTCTGTGTTTCCCGTCGCATTGCGTGGACACCCATCTAGTACAAATAACAAGTGAAATGATCATGTACTAGAGAGTCAATTTGTGTAGGAGACATTTTGGGTCTTTGATCAAGTAATCTAATGGTTGAGATTAGATGGTTCTCAAATGTAGAAATCACGTGAATAAAGCAAGGGAAACATAGGAAGATCCAATATTGTTGACTTATAAACTCATTTCCCCCACCATTTTCAAACAATTATAACTTTTTCATACGATAATATTTAAAAAAAATACACCGTGTTAATGAACATTTCATTCTCTTTAATTTGAGTAGGCTATTTGTATGATTTTATTAATTTTTAAAAATTTGTATTTTACAAGCTATAACGTTACATGATTATGTACCAAATATGTAATTATGTAATATGCATTTTTATTCTTGAAATAAGTGTAACGTTACGTGATTCTGTATCCGTACGTAATTACGTAACAATAATTGACTATGTATCAGTAACCATTATGTGATTACGTGATTTTATTATAGTATTATGTGAAAACCCATTAACGTAATTACGTACTAACCATAGTAAAAAAAACATAAAATGCATAATATTTCACGGATGCCTAATATTTGGGGTATAATCACGTAGTAAGTATAAATATAATATAAAACATTAAACAATCAACCTATAATAATCACGTAATGCCCTATATTACATATTTAATCACGTAATAAAGCATAAACAATTAAGTTCTCATTATTAAATGTGTAATCACGTAATAGTAATAACTGCAATAAGATCAATTATAACAAATCGTATTGAATGAGTAATAACGTAATGATTTGTATAATGTACAAAAAAAATAAAAAACTAAGAAACACTAGAAATAGCCTACTAGAATTAAAGTGGATGAAATGTTTGTTAATACAGTGTAATTGTTTTTAAAAAATATTATCATATGAAAAAATTATAACCGTTTAAAATCATGATAAGAATGAATTTTTAAGCCAATAATATTATATTTTTCTATAATACTCTTGCTTTAAACGCCTCATGCACTTTATAGGATTGGAATGTCGTGTACAATAACTATTCCCCATTAGAGGCGGACCTAGGTAGAGGGTTGGCGCATCTTTTAAAAAAATTACGTATTTTATAGGGTAAAATCCCAATCATACATTTTGAAATTTTGGCTAAACCCCTTAAAATCATGAGTAAATTACAAAAATCGTCCTTTATGTATGCTACTTATTGCAAAGTGTGTCCTTTTTCTTCAATATATACAAGAAACGTACTCGATGTTTGCAAAACCTTACAAGTTACGTCCTTTAGCTCTAACCTAGTTAATTTTTTTGGTTAAATCTGACCCAATGGAGCCCATTGGTCATTTTACCCCATTTACTCAGATTTTTAAACACAAAAAATTATAAATTTAAAAGAGATAATAAACCTCTCTCTAGAACACACACAGATATTATCTTTCTCCTAGAAACATCCACCATCATCTCTTTGAACCTCTACCATCAGCCACCACCACCACAACCTGCCACCACCAGCTACCAACCACTGCCACAACCTGCCACCACACCATCCACCCTACACGACCTAAAACCCCTAAAAATCCTCAAACCACAATCTCAACACCATCTCCACACTAAGAAACCAGAGAAATAGAGTGTGTCTATCTCGATGACATCAAATCCGACGATGGTTATAGGTGGTGGTTCGCCACCCAGCGGCGCTAAGGTTTCAAGGTGCAAGTGGTGGATGGTTAGGGTTTCGAATGGGTATCGGAAGGGAAGGGGTGGTGGTTCCGGTGATCTGGAAGGGAAGGAGATGCTTGTGTTCGGCGGCAGGTGCTGGTATGTTGTGGTGGCGGCGATTGTTGACAGGTGGTGCAAATGGCGAGCGGTGGTTGTAAGTTGTGGTGGTGAAATATCCTTTTTAATTTTTTATGTTTTGAACGGGTATTTCAAAAACCCCAAATTACAACCCCATCAACTTCTCCAAAATTGTTAAGGAACAAACTGAAGATGATTATTAGGATTTTTAATTCTTCATTGTTTCTTCTGACAATTCAAGATCTCAAAGATGATTAAAGATGATTCTTGTTGGCTGTGAAAGTTAGAGAGGGAGAGAGAGAGAGCTAAGAGATAATGAGAGGAAAGATGAGATGATCTGATTTATTTATTTTAGTATTTTAATATTTAGGGTAAAATGACCAAAATACCCTTATATGGCTCCATTTGGTCAGATTTAACCAAAAATTTTAATTGGGTTAGGGCTAAAGGACGTAATTTGTAAGGTTTTGCAAACATCAAGTATGTTTCTTGTATATATTGAAGACAAAGGACACACTTTGTAATAAGTAGCATATATAAAGGACGATTTTTATAATTTACTCAAAAATCATTTATACGTATGTCATCCCCCATAGTAAAAACGTTTAGAATTATTCAAGCTAAATTTAAAATTCGAAGAGTTGGAGCCTGATCCAACTGGAATGGATTCATTTCATTTCATACTCCAATAATAAATTATAATAATTAGCGAGCGAGTGGGATGAGCACATAATTGGGTTGCTTGCCACGTACGCATCACCATTATTCCAATCTCTCTCTCTATAAATAATAAGCACAACATCTTGTTCATTTATACGGAGTGAAAAAGAATGATGCACAAATTGACATTCTCGTTTCGGAGGCTAACCGTGGGCAAAGACAAGTTGGGGCGATGTCGCCTTTACTCGCAGGTAACTCAACGCCAATCCCCTGTCGAAGAATTGGCTGTTGCCGGTGGTGGAGTCCCGACTATACCAGCTTTCGACTACACTCCTCCGCCGTACGTCGGTCCCACAGCGGATGAGATCTTCCGTAAGCGTAAAGACTTCCTCAGCCCTTCCATGTTCTACCTCCACAAAAAACCGGCAAGTCCCCCCTCAAGTTCTTCTTCTTCTTCTTAGTTTCATCAAATTTATTATTATTTATTATTATTATTATTATTATTATTATTATTATTATTATTATTATTATTATTATTAAAGAACAAGTTTGTTATCTTCTTCGGGTTATCTAAAGAGATTCAAACCGGTTTTGATATTCCAAGCGATTATAAAACCGGTTTTGATAATTGGTTTTATAACCGGTGTTGTAGGTTATTGATTATTAAACCATAATCTGATTTATGGTTAGCTTATAAAGTTCTGTTTCATATACTGTTAGGTTTATCATTTTTGGGACCATTTTCCGTTTTGAAGTTCGAGTGCTTTCAAGATTATCTATAAATTTTATTATCTTCTAATTTATTATTAACCATTTTATTAATACGCAAGAATATCAGTTTACACCTATTTATTTATTATATTTATAATTTATAAGTATAATCAAAATACAATTTTCTCCCATTAAAAAGATTCTATAATCTTTTTTTTCAATAAAAGATGTTTTAGTCAATAAGGCTATCACTGGTTCCTCTGTTTTCAACATGAACTTTCGGGTGAGAAAAAATCGATAATTTCTTAATTTTCATATTATAACGAAAATTTCGAAGTAATTTATATATTCACTATTAAACTTGATATTTTTTTATTCCTTACTTTTCAAATATAATAATCTTTATTAAAACAAAGTTAGATCATTTCAAAACAGTAAGTTTTAACTTGAGAAATGGTAAATGGTTATTTATTTTGTTTCCTTATATTTTTATTTATATTATATTCGTAGTTATTGGGAAAAATAACAAGCCTTTTAGAATTACTATTAATCAAATCAAAATCTTTATTTCTATATACTCTCACTAAGTTTTACACGCGTGCATTGCACGAGTTGAATAAAAAATATCTTATATAAATAAAAGATGATAAATACCATATAAAATTGCTTAAAACCACATATAATCATAAAAATGTCAATTTCTTTCTTTAAAATTTAAAGGAAAAGAGAATAATTTTTAAATAAATTACACAATTTAAGATCAATTATTATAGATAATTATTTCTAGTTATCTTTAAATAGATAAGTTAAACTTAAAATTTACACAACTTGAATGATAAATAATTTGACATGAAAAGCTACGCATAAACATCAAGAATATGCGGCTGCTCAATCTTAAACATTAACTTTAGTACATATTTTATTAAAGGTTTTAACTTTGATATCATGTTTTGTTTTTTGTGTAGTAAATAGTAAAGCATAAACATATTTTTAAATGACTACAAAATTTTTATAATTTGAAGTTAACAAACCGAAACTGAATTTTCATCGTATCATGCAAGGGATTCCAGTATCTATTGCTCCAAATTATATATTTGTTTTTGTCAATAATCAGAATATATCAAACTCTTCCCGTTAGTTTCTTACACTGGTTAAATGTAACTCATGAAACAATGTAAATGGCTTTTGTAATAATGAGAAATAAATTAATTATTATTGACATTCAACTACAACCATAAATTAAAATAAAATAATAAAAAATGATTTAAATTTAAAAGTATATATTCAATAAGAATTTATATATTATTATTGTGTAAGATATCTATGCTTGAAAAGTTTAAATCATTAATTTTTGTAATAATTCAGATTTTTTTAAAAATACAAAATGATAAAACCAGTAGTGATTGTCGATCAAATTAATTAATCGGATTTCACAGGAACATTATAAAGTTAGATGAATATCTTTTATAATTATCTGAAAGTGAATATAAAGTTTGGAGTTGTTTAAATTTATATTAGATCAGAGTAGATATTATTAATTAATAATATTATTGGAAAATTGAAGGAGAGAATGCCATGTGACATTATTTGTAGTCTTTTATTATAAGTTAGATTAACTTTCTATTATTAAAGAAAAAATGAATGAAGTTAACCCCGAGACTAAAATGGCAATTGTAAAACCTTTTTGAACTCACAGGCGAAAAAAAAAACATTTGGATTAATCGGACAAAATAGCCCAAACCACAATGACTAAAATAACAATTAACTCTAATTAAAAGTACAAAATTAATATATACGTCACGTAAGTTTAGTAATTCTTGTTACAAACTATAACACCGCCTATGTAGCTAATCTTTGAACACACATGTTGCATTTATCGATAAATATGCGAAGTGGAATCCATCTTCTTCGTTATATGTATCTTCCCAAAGTTTAAACCACTAACAAATAATTTTTTTAAATTTAAAATTTATTAAACACAAATAATATTTTTTAAAATTCAAAATTATATAAAATATGTTAATATACTTGGTTTTAATACGAATAAAGGTATTCTTTGTATAGGGATTTGTCACATGGTTATTGTGCAATATTAATCTCATACATCAACTCGTATTTGAATACTTATTCCATATTTTTAAAATGTTCCCTTTCATATTTATGTCATTTTGTCATTTTATTAATTTGTTTTTTATTATGAAAAAGGCAATCTAACTAATGGATAGGTAACTCCGCCTTGATGGCGTGCATATGGCGTAACATCTACGTGTCATGTCATATGTCACGTCATCAAGAGGAGATAGAAAGTGAAGTTAAAAGTATCATTGGTCGATACGGTACTATTGGTAACCAATAGTTCATTGTTTGAAGTAACGAACACATCAAATACAAAATAAAAGTTATGATTCATGATGTACAATTTTGTTTTGCGTTGAAACAGTTAAACGTGGTACATGGGAAGATGCAGTATTTGTTTGATGAGAATGGGCGAAGATATCTTGATGGTTTTGGAGGTATTGCTACGGTGAATTGCGGTCATTGTCACCCTGATGTGGTCCAAGCCATAATCAACCAAATCACCACCATACAACACTCCACCATTCTCTATCTTAACCACTGCATCGCTGATTTCGCTGCCGCCCTCGCCGGAAAATTGCCTGGCGACCTCAAGGTACTCATTTATTTTTCCACTGGTCATACAACTATTACCAAATATGCATATTGTACAGCCAGCCACACTTGCAGTGTGTCTAGGTTCATTGTACACCTTTTGGTACCATGTTATTGGTGAAATGAACTATAATTAAAGGACCCACAAATGAATATAATAGAGGTTAAAAGAATGGATTAAATTTGCACCTCCCAATTATACACTGATAATAAGTGTTTTATGCTATAGTTGTCACCAATGCTTACGTTATCTACTATTGTAATAATTAGATTATTAATTCCTTAAAAAACCAATCATTGTCTAAAACATACTTCTTTCAGATTATTTTAATAAAAATGACTCGACACCTTTAACTTTGAGGAAAACTTATCACTCATTTAAACAGCAATGTAGCATATACGTTAGTAAAAAATTAGCCTTCATAATATATAATAGTAATTGTGCTAATAACATATTCTTACATTAATTTATATAATTATAATTGTGCAGGTGGTGTTTTTTACAAATTCAGGCACAGAAGCCAATGAGCTAGCGCTGATGATAGCGCGATTATATACAGGTTGCCAAGATATCATATCATTGAGGAACGCGTACCATGGGAACGCAGCGGGAACAATGGGCGCAACTGCACAATCCAACTGGAAGTTCAACATTGTACAGGTAAATTTCATGAAGTGCCATTTTAAGTTTTTATAAACATAAACCATAAAATATTACTTTGAAAACTTAAATTTTTCATTCGTGAACATAACACGTGTTTGTTATATTACGTGATAAAAAACGTTTCCTAATTTTGGAACGTTGGAATACATTAATAGCTACGTTTGCGTGTTTTTTCATAATGCCTAGTTTCTCATAAAAATCATCGGTTCACAAGCGATACGACAAGTTTAGATGTCGTTTTAGATGTCACTTTCTGATTTTTTATCTTTTTATTAAGTTGGCAATACCTTTATCTTTTCGCAAAATGACAAATGTGTCTTCATCAAATAATTGTAATTTCTTAGTAAGTCGACATTAACTGTTTTATGTGTCATGTATAGGGACATTTGGTGTTTTAAACTAACACTTATCATACAAAAAAGTATTAAAAATAAAAAGAAAACATTATGTTTATGTTTATTTGTTACGCTAGCTAATATTAGTTCTTCTTTCGCCCACTAGAACGGGGTCCATCATGCAATAAATCCAGACCCGTATAGAGGAGCATTCGGATCTGATGGAGAGAAGTACGCCAAAGATATCGATGACTTGATACAATATGGAACTTCTGGACATATTGCAGGTTTTATTTTTGAAGCAATTCAGGTAATCATTTATGATATAAAATCAAATATATGCAAGCCTAGAACAAGTCAAACGAGTCGATCATGTTTAAAAAAAGTGAAACTTATCTAGCGTGTTTTAACTCTCAACTCGTTATTGCAATAAATCTCTTTTTGCAAGGGCAGCACAAGCCCATGCCTCCCACAAATAAAATTAACATATTACCCAAAAGCCCCTTATTATATAATTAGGGATGGCTGAATCCCAGATCAAAAACATTTGGGATGAGTAATGGTATGTGTATTTAGTTATGGGATTGGTATGAGATTAGTATTAAAAGAATTTGTAAGTATGGGACGGGTATCATATATGGTCCTAGTCCAATTACCCGAAACATACATACCTATTTACCCGAACCATGCTTGTATACAATTTTTTTGTTGTTGCCGTTGGCTAATAGAGTAGTAATCTACTAATCCATTATCTTTTTTAGTTTTTATATTTTTAGTTTCCTGTGTTTAATATTTTATATGAAACTCTTACTAAGATGTACTTGAGACTTTCAACGGGTAATTGTAAACAAACAAACTCATATATCTTATGCACAACTTGTAATTAGCAATCATCTACTTATAATAGGACAGGTATAAAATAACTAAAAACAATTTATTTAGAATTACAATACAATAATTAAAAGAAAGCAGTAAAGTACAAATACTAGTACAAATGAAATTAAAAAAAATACGAGAACATAAACAAAGACATAAACAAAAATTCTTTGAGGCTCGTGTTGAACATGGAGCTCTTAAAAAAAATTTCCGAGTCTCTCAAGAAAATTCGTTTGTTTCCAAGGGCATAAAGCCGGAATACTTTGCACCGCCGGAGAAGACCTCGAAAAAATTCGTATACCTGAAATAAATACTAAGCACCCTTGGTACATATAATTGACTTGATGTTGAACCATGTATGAATTAAACCAAAAATAAATACTATTGAATGTCTTCATTGCAAAAAAAAAATTGTTTACTTGTTTTGACAAGAACATGTCTATTGTTTCAACTCAATTAATGCGAAACAACTACAACTGACCAACAAACAGTTGGTCAAGTACAAATGACCGGCAACCAATAGTTGGTTCAAACAGCTGCTACTGGCCCGAGCTAGCAGTTTTATACTAGAGCCATTGCTAACCTCATGAGCAGTTGATGATGTAAGCATGTTCTGCTGATGACGTCACCAGACGTTTCTAACCTGGTTCATTAACCCTACCCACACACCCGTGTCAAACCATGGGGAGTCACACATGACCAAGGGCCTTCGAACGAGCCTTATAATACAAAGGTGTCTCTCAAGCGACTCGCGATAATGCGTAGTGCAAAGTATGTTGGACGTAATTCCCGTACTCGAGCGTATGAGAGGGGTTGGACCGAACTAAACCGAGTTATGGATTAATATGATTATTTGGTTAAGTTAATCAGAGATAAATTAAATAAGTTATATATAATAGATAGCTTAGATAAACATGTGGGTTTATTCTATTATTATCTAGTTAGAAAGTTGAGTCCTACTCTAATTGTAACCAAGTCATGTCCTATATAACCTGATCAAAGTTATGATTAAGGTTAAGAGAAGGATAATCAGTTTTGAGTTATTTTCTGACTAATAAGATTGAGTCATTCGATCTAAATTATTTTCTTCATCTTTTCTATTCGGTTTGATTGCCGATTGGGACTTGAATTGGTATCAGAGCCAAGTTCAATCGTCGATATCAAACAGATACTGGGGCCGACTATTAGGAAGGTCGAGGCCGGCAGTACTGATTCGTCAGAGCAGCGACGTGGTACCTTTAAGGCGGCGGGCAGCGTGTAGGTTGTCCGTACCGTGGCAACTCGGAAACAAGTTGGTTTCTGATTGGGCTGATTAATAGTGGATAGGATTTTTGCGAGAGGAATCCCACACAGGGTGATCGGTAAAACTTCGTGAAGACGAAGATAGAAAAAGGGGTTGAAATTGGATGACAAATATAGGTCGGCAATAGTCGGCGAGTTCAGGTCTGTGATCCAAGTCCAATACAAGTGAGCAACGAAGTCGAAACCGGAGGAGACAAGATCGTAGACACCGCCGATCAGGAAGATTGGTGGCGACGAAACTTGTATAGCGGAGGCAACAGGCAAAACGTGACCAGAAGATAGCGGCAACCGGAAGCCCAGAAGGCACAAGCGGTGCAACACGAAGTAGCGATCGGCAACAAAATTTATCATTTAATTGGTTGTTTGTTGAAAACAAAAGTCACACAAACCTGTTTGATTTTGTGTTGCGACGGTACTTGAATCGGTTTTACGGAAAAGGCGTCAAGATTTGGTTTCTTTTTGTTAGCAGTGAGCGGAACATGGCAATTGGAGGGTTCAATTTCCTTTGAGCTGTGGATAAGAAGAAACAATCAAAAAGATAAAATAAAAATCAAAGGAAAAAATATAATAAGTTGATTTTTTGGTTTAAACAAGTTTAGGTTTAACCATTAAAAGTTGATTTTATTTGGGTCGGACATACTGGTTCAATTTAAGGTTTGATTTTTATTCGGTTTTTCGAGAGGTATTCGTGACCGGATTTCTACGAGTAGACGGTTCAGTTTTGAAAAGTTGTTCAGAACTAATCGGTTTGCGCTTGTTTTAAATCGACAAGAAGGTTGATTTATGGTGCTGAATTGAACGAGTAAAGTTCAAAGTACTTGATTTAAACGAGTTGGTTTGATCAAGGAATATTGTTCAGGTTGAACAAGTTTGTGTTTAACCGAGGATTAAACAGAGGTTTTAGTTGGCAAGGAAGAACCAACCGGGAGGATCAAGACCAACAAAAGGATTGGTAAGAAGATCAAAGGGCCAATAGAGTTTCTTCAAGAAGTCGCTATCCATCTTTTAGTCGCAAATCAAAGATGAGTCTAAATTGTAAGGGAACGTTTATTGATCCAAAGCTAGTGTTTGCTCAAGATCGCAGCCGAGTCAATGGTGGTGCAAGTTCTTATGACCAAAGGACAAGTTATGGACAAAGGACTAGTCAAGTACAAGGTCGCAAGAATGTTCGAGCTAGGAAGGTGCCGAAAAACACAGCTAAAGATCAAGACGAGTTCTATGAAAATAACAAAGAAGACATGTTAGAGCCTACTGATTTCGAGTCGGAAATTAGGGGGTGATTGTTGGACGTAGTTCCCGTACTCGAGCGTATGAGATGGGTTGGACCGAACTAAACCGAGTTATGGATTAGTATGGTTATTTGGTTAAGTTAATTAGAGATAAATTAAATAAGTTATTATATATAATAGATAGGTTAGATAAACATGTGGGTTTATTCTATTATTATCTAGTTAGGAAGTTGAGTCCTACTCTAATTGTAACCAAGTCATGTCCTATATAACTTGATCAAAGTTGTGATTAAGGTTAAGAGAAGGATAATCAGTTTTGAGTTATTTTCTTATCAATAAGATTTAGAGTCATTCGATCTAAATTCTTTTCTTCATCTTTTCTATTCGGTTTGATTGTCGATTAGGACTTGAAAGTACGCCACATTGCGCCCATGCACCCGTGCCACGTGCACATGTGTGAGTGTGATTTAAGGGTGCTTCGCACCCTTTCGTGAACCAACTAGAGTGGAGTTTTATGAAACAATAAGGGAGGAGTGTTCACATACATCCCACTTTATTTTTGTTTCCTCCTATGTAGGACTAATTCCCACATTTTCCCACATTTCCTTATTACATCTCTGTTCAAGTCACAACTATAAGCAACTATATCTCATTCATCTTAGCTTTGATTTGGACATTTTCTGGTTTGTTGTAAAGCCCTTATGCATACAACACAAACCCACAACAAAAAATCGTGATTATATTAATCAAGGTTTAATATAAATATATTTGTCCAAACTTTGAGAAAAAACACATAACACTTTAGTGAAAATACTCACATTTCACTAATTTTTCCAACAAAAAGATTATTATTACAAATACGCGTTCCAAACTCGCCCATTATCGTCCTTATCATAATGCATTTTTAACTGTTTTTTACTTTTTTTATATGAATGGTTAAATATTTCTTTTTGCATCGGTTAGGGAGTCGGGGCATTGTGGAATTGGCCCCAAACTACTTACCTTCGGTTTATAATAGTATTAAAAAAGCTGGAGGACTTGTAATCGCGGATGAGGTTCAGTCCGGATTTGCTCGGACCGGAACCAACTTTTGGGGATTCCAAAACCAAGGAATTGTGCCCGATATTGTCACAATGGCAAAGGTATATATTTAATATTTAATAATTAAGTACACCTGATCTATGATCAACTTGTGCAATATTAATCAAAAGCTTACGATCTCGCCTATTAGGGTATTGGCAACGGGATTCCACTTGGTGCAGTTGTGACCACCCCGGAAATAGCAAAAGTTTTAACGCGTCGGAGTTACTTCAATACATTTGGTGGAAATCCGGTTTGTACTGCCGCGGGTCATGCTGTCCTTAAAGTTATTGAAAGAGAAAATCTTCAAGAAAATGCTCATGTTGTTGGATCATACTTGAAAGAACGTCTCACTGCTCTCAAAGATAAGCACGACAGTAAGTTCTCCATTTCATTTTATTTTTTTATAAAATTTAAAGTTAAAAGTTTAATATATGATATACTGAAGTTATCGGGGATGTTCGGGGACGAGGATTAATACTTGGAGTAGAACTAGTGACTGATCGCAAACTCAAAACTCCAACAAACATTGAAATATTGGAGATCATGGAGATGATGAAAGGTAAATTTGACCCCTTTAAAAGAAAAGTAGAAATATATTTTGTAAGGTTAACATGAAATACTCATTTATTACAAGTAGTCAACCCATTTTGATAATTGGGGTTGTGTTTGAATTGCTTTTTTTTAAAGGCCAACAAATCATTTATTAGAAACCCGGTCAACAACCGTTAACGCAGAATTCGAACAGAGTTCACCAAAAGAAACCATACAATTACATCACACCCCCATACATGCCAAGTCAAACTTACTCAAGTCGTTCCACGTTAAAGCGCTGCACCTTGCCATGTTTTTTATCCATAGAAACCCAAATGTTTTAATTTCTTCCTTTAGTCTTATGAGATTCGTTTGCTTTTCATTAAAAACGACGTCGTTTCTGTTTTTCCATAACATCCAAAGCGTGATCTGAATGACTGAAAGCACGACCCGCTTCCATTTTTGAGTTCCTCGATAGTGTTGATGCAGACCCACGAAGTCTTTTAGATCTAGCACGAATAACGACCCCAACTTGCACCAGTCCACAATAAAGTCCCATAGACTCTGTGCCAATCTACACGACACAAATAGATGACTTGCCGTCTCGTCCCCGTCACCACAGATCCTGCACGCTAGGGCTGGAACATGAACATTTCTTCGTTTAAGATTCATTGTTGTTGGAAGTCTATCCAAAACAAGTGAAATTCACTTTTAGCGGCACCCATATGTTCCAGCAGAACCCGAATCCTTCATTTGAAAATGACTTTTCTTCGATTATCTTTTATATTACGGACCGAGAATATCCCAGACGAGTCCGGGGACCACTTCCAACAATCCGAAACCACCCCAAATGAGACCGCATTTATTGCAGAAATCAAGTCCGATAACTCAGCCAGTTCTGAGTGACTGAGCTGTTGTCTGGACCATTGAAAACGTGGCGTAACTTGGCCGTTTATAACCTCAACCCGCTCCTGCATACAAACTATTTTGCATCGTTCCAACCCGTACAACAGAGGGAACCTGCAGCATAATGGTTGATCACCCATCCATATCTCATTCCAGAAAATCACATTACTCTCTAAGCCCAGGACAACCTTGAACATGGTTGATAAATTCAGCCCCAAACCTGCAAAATCGTTAGATATGTTGACAATTTGCTTCCACGGTCCGGGCGCGGACATTTTTACCAGAAAAAATTCCAATTCCTCGAATTGTGGTGTATGCTCCAAATTACTTTCCTCCATAAGCTCTTAGTATCTACCTTAAACCACCACTACCATTTTGCCAACATTGCTAACTTTGCATCCCGAAGCGAACCTAAACCCAAACCCCCAAAGTCCTTAGGCGCCACAACCTTCGTCCACACCACCCAGTTCATCTTCGCTTGCTCCGGTGTAGCACCCCACAAAAACTCCCTAAGCAACCTCTCCAGTTTTTTTATCACTTGGACTAGGCTTTGTAGATAGAAAAATAGTAGGTTGGAAGGGAATTCAACATGGATTTCACAAGTGTCAATCGGCTACCAAACGAAAGGGTAGAAGCCTTCCAAACCGCCAGCTCTTCTTAAAAGTACTAACGACCGGATCCTAGTGTTTGACCAAATTCATATCGGCCCCTACTTGTAAACCCAAGTGCTTAAACGGAAAAGACCCGCTTTTGCACCTAAGCACATCCGCCATCGAATCGATTTGAACTTGATCCACCCCAACTCCAAATATACTACTCTTAGATAAATTTACCTTTAACCCGGAGGCAAGATAAAAACATCTAAGTATACGATTCAAATTAATACATTCTGTATTGACCATTTTCCTATGAAAATTACATCATCCGCACAAAGGAAATGGGATAAGATCGGCCCATGTATTGAAATTGGAATGCCATGGAATAGACCAATCAAACATGTTTTTTTCATAGCTCCCGTTAAAGCTTCCTAAATAAAAAAGGTGATAGAGGATCCCCCTGTCTGAGACCTCTCTTGCACGTGATTCTTGGGTCGGGGAACCATTTACAAGAACCAAAGCCCTTGCGGAAGAGGCTATAGCCATTATCCATGACCTCCATTTTGGCGGAAATTTCATTTGAGCTTGAATGGAATCAAGAAAACCCCAATTTAGAGAGTCTTACGCTTTCTCAATATCCACTTTAAAAATAAACCCCTTCTTTCGACTCCTTCTCATCCACGGAATTAATTCATTTAGAATTAACGGCCCATCCAAAATGCTTCTAGATGACATAAATCCCGATTGCTCTTCCGATACTAACCCATAAATCACCCCTTTTAGTCTATTAACCAACACTTTAGAAACCACTTTGTTGATACACCCAATTAAGCTAATTGGTCTAAAATCATTTAACCCCCCGGGGTCTTTCTAATGTTTTTGACATGAATTGCTTGACTTTAAGTGTGCCTAGAGCTAATGTTTTTGACATGAATAAATATAATGGAGCTGAGCAATTTAACCCGAACATAATTATCATCCCTAATTAAATTACCCTTTTTAACTAGTTACCGAACCAAACTCATATACCAATGTAGATTTACATTTTCTTTTCGTTTCTGTTCATTAATCTTTGTAAAAGTAAAAACCATAAACTAAGAATACTACCAAATTTTTTTCAGATTTAGGGGTTTTAGTTGGAAAAGGTGGATTCTATGGAAATGTGTTTAGAATCACTCCCCCGCTATGCTTCACCAAAGAAGATGCAGGTAAGTTTTTTTCCGTTACACAATTAAGTTTTTTCTTTATTTTATTTTATTTTTCACAGTTATATCTTGAAATATTTCAATTTTGTCTTTTCCTAGATTTTCTTGTGGATGCTATGGACTACTCCATGTCAAAGCTCTAAAGATCCACTATCAAATTTGCCCCCAAACACACCTTGTACAAAAGCTTTTACAAAGTAAGACATGTCAACCGTTGAAATTGTCTTATAATATGCTATAATAAAAGCTTTCCCGATACGGGAAAATGTGTGACTAACTGTTGGGCAATAATGATATACATTGTATGGGTCAACACCTTGTTGACCCTCTTTGTTCGGGACTTTAGATACTTTATTTAATAACATATTTTTATAAAGAAAGTATTATTATGGAAGGATCGTGTGAATGCTAAGTTCTTTCGCTTATTGTATTGACAACATCTTGTTGTCTTTTGTCTTTGTTTTTGTTTCTCGTTTCTAAGGGAGTCGTCCCATCCTCCCAAATTTCTCAGTGTGACACATAAGCGTCACATTAGCTTTTCCTTCACTTCTCTCACTTTCCAAAAATGCATGGTGTCATCCAAGTTTTCCTAAAAATACCCCAAAACAAATTTATTTATGTCAAAAATAACAAGTATCAAGAAGATATGTACCCAAACCAAGAGTTTATTACCCAAAAGAAGATTTACAATACATAACTCACAAGAACTGATCTACACGAACAAGATTCTCAACAATATGATAAGCTGCAACTGACAAATACAAGTGACCTAAGCTGTGAATCAAAGTGATTCACAGAGAAACCCTAATCGCCAATGAAAGAGAGAGAACAATAATAGAACAAAAGATCAAGTTGAGTTCAACAGTACCCGGGTACACATATATATAGTGACCCAGGTCTTCAATGTGAATCCGGTAAACCCGGAAGTTGTTGTAACAAGTCTTCAAGTCCATGTCCTTAATAGCATCCTTAGTTCAAGCCCACCAGTTAGCTGCAATCCATAAAAGCCCAAGTCACGAGCCCAGCATCAGCAATCATCAGCAAACCCTTCCATGCCATATCCAAGCCCATGGAAAGATAAACATAAAGAACATACACTTATATTAAAAATTATACAAATATAATTGAATGTAATAATATTTCAACACCACCCCTTCCCCCCCCCCCCCCCCCCCCCAATTCTATTGACCAAAGACATCAAAAAGTTTCTATAGTTTGCACAATACAACATGACTCCCTTTGTAAATATATTTGCAACTTGATTTGCATATTTTATACCAAGACATTTAATTACACCTTTTGATATTAAATCTCTTAAGAAGAACAAGTTAATCTCGAAATGTTTGGTTCTATCATGGAAAACTAGGTTAGAAGCTATTGAAAGAGTTGCATTGTTATCACAAAACAGTTCAATAGGAAGTTTTACAGTTACCTGCAACTCACACAAGAAGTTTTTAACCCAAACTACCTCACATGCAGCAGCACACATAGATCTATACTCAGCCTCAGCTGAAGATCTAGACACAGTTGTTTGTTTCTTACTTTTCCAAGATATCAAACAATTTCCTAGAAACACACCAAAACCAGTTACAAATTTTCTTGTGACTAAGAATTAGCCTAGTTAGAGTCAGCAAATGCAGACACATTAAAACTATTGCCTCTACTAAACAACAATCCTTTACCTGGAGCAGTTTTTAGATACCTTAACAAATGAAAAGTAAGTTTCATATGACCTTCAGTAGGACTGACTGTGCATAAACTGACTTAGTACATGTACTGTATATGAAATGTCAGGTCTTGTGTGAGACAGATATATAAGCTTCCCTACTAACTATTGATAACCTTTTATATTAGTCAAAGAACCAGAATTATTTTCAAGTAATGCATTAACTACATGACTCTGTTCTATTGGAATATTTACTGGTTTACACCCTAACATTCCATACTCAGTCAGTAAATCAGTACAGTACTTTCTTTGAGACAAACATATGCCTTCCTCACATGACAACACTTCTATTCCTAGAAAGTATTTTCCAAGATCTTTAATAAGAAATTTGGTTTTTAATTTTCCCTTTACACTCTCAATTTCAGGCAGGGAATTACCAGTAATCAGAATTACTAACACTACACACCTTACTAGACATAACAGAAGTTCCACAAAAATACAATCCTTCAAGTTGACTACCAATCACGAGGACTTTCTTGGTTGACAAATCCTGTATGTAGCACTTATGTTCATCAAAACCAACATACAACTTATTGTCTCTAGTCAACTTATGGACAAAAATATGATTAACACTGTATTCGGGAACAACAAACACATCATGTAAAAGCACACCATCAGCAAGTTTTAAAGATCCAATTTTAGTTATATATGCACTAGTACCATTTGGATGTTTAACTTGAATTTTTAAATTTGATACATCTACAAAATCAGACAAATCTTTTTCAGATTTTACCATATGATTATTAGCCCCTGAATCCACAATCCAACTATATCCCTTCCCATCATTACCAAAGGAATAAACATATTTGCAAAACATTGTGGAACAAAAGAACCCACCTGAAACATTGCAACTTTGAGAGCTTTGAGGTGGATCAGATGGCTTATCCTTAACTAGACTCAACAACCTAGTCAACTGATCAGAAGTCAAAACATAACAGGAACATTTGACTCATCAACACTTACATTATTACTAGATTTTTTCCCTTGATTCCCTCTTGTGGTCTCATCCAAGATGGATATCCAATTAATTCAAAACACTTATCAACAGAATGACCAGTTTTCTTACAATGAGAACATTTAACATTTTGGTTCTGACCTTTACCTAGTTTCTTCCTATTGTCTATATCAGTTTTAGCAAACAACCCCACAACTTTACCATTAGACACTGATGAATTTGATTGTCTATGAGACTCTTCCCTAGAAACAATAGAAAATACTTCTTTCACAGTTGGAAGAGGCTCTCTAATAAGCAAACTAGTCCTAACAGACTGATAGACATTATCTAGACCTATCAAGAACTGCATAAGCTTAATCAAATGGTTGAAATTATTAAACTGAGTTGAGGCATCACATGTACACACAGGAATTTGTAAGATTTAATCTAACTTCTTCCATATAATATTCAACTTGTTATAGTACTCAGCAACAGACATACCAGATTGGCTAAATTAATTAATCTTTTGATACAAATCAAACACCACAGACCCATCTACCTTATCATAGGTATCCCTAAGTTCTTTCCAAACAGCAGAAGCAGACTTAGAATAAACATGACCTAAATACAGTTCCTCAGACACTGAATTAAGAATCCAAGTAAGAACCACCGAATTACAACGTTCCCATTGTGTTTCAAAAACAGGATTACCCTTAGGTTTAACAAATGTACCATCTATAAAGCCTGTTTTATTTTTACTCTTAAAGCCAAACTCATAGCATTAGCTCAAACACTATAATTCTCTGTTCCTTTAAGTTTTATATTAACAACAGTTAGGTTGGTAGAGTCACTAGCATGCAAGTACAAAGGGTTATCAGGTTCAAGTTTACTAATCACAGTTTCACCTTCTGTCATGATGCAAATACCACACAACAAGATCAGACAACAAACAATCAAGAATAAAACCACAATAACACCCTACACTGCGAAACTGTAACAGGGACCAGATAGTAGGTTCGTCACTCAAGGTGCCTACCCAGGCCTTTGTACAGGAGCTGTATGAACTATTACTAAACAAACCTACAAAAAACTGAAGAAATAAGAACAACACAATATATCACAGATACACAAAGAACACAAACAATGCAAAACAAAGATGCAACAGAGTGACCCTCTCTGTGTCCCAAACAATACCGGCCCGACTAGTCCGGCAACAATAATGCCTAGATGCAAAACTGTAAAGTAAAGAATGAGTAAAACAAAGAACGATCTCACCAAGAAGAGAATTCAAATCAGAGTTCATCCAAATCCAGTTAGGGTTTTTACAATCTTCAAGGATTAAACCCCAACTGGAGTGGCAGCTTCCAAGATCTCACGTTCAGTAGTCCACACGATCAGATCTGATGTCGGTAAACAGGAAGTCTACCAAGACTCAGATCCAAGCCCCAGCCCAAACCCTAGATCTAGGGTTTCAACTTCTTAACAACACGAACTCCAATATGGAAAGATCTGATATTATCTTTGACCGAAAACCCCAAATTCCTTGAAATACCCTCAATCAACACACAGATCTGATAAGATCTTCTTGTCACACAACGGAACAATAATAGAAGACAAAAGAATCGCCGATAACACCAAGAGCCACGCAGGCTCTGATACCATGTCAAAAATAACAAGTATCAAGAAGATCTGTACCCAAACCAAGCGTTTATTACCCAAAAGAAGATATACAATACAGAACTCACAAGAACGGATCTACACGAACAAGACTCAACACTCTACAACATATTATCAATATAATAATCTGCAACTGACAAATACAAGTGACCTAAGCTGTGAATCAAAGTGATTCACAGAGAAACCCTAATCGCCAATGAAAGAGAGAGAATAATAATAAAACAAAAGATCAGTTGAGTTCAACAGTACCCAGGGACACATATATATAGTAACCCGGGTATTCAATGTGAATCCGGTAAACCCGAAAGTTGTTGTAACAAGTCTTCAAGTCAATGTCCTTAATAGCATCCTTAGTTCAAGCCCACCAGATAGCTGCAATCCATAAAAGCCCAAGTCACGAGCCCAGCATCAGCAAACCCTTCCATGCCATCTCCAAGCCCATGAAAACATAAAGAACATACACTTATATTAAAAATTATACAAACAGAATTGTGTGACTAATAATATTTCAACAATCCACTTACCCCTCTTTCCCATTTCCCCTTCCCCGTGGATCGATGATAGCTCACCAGTATTCGGTGAAGCTGTTTTCACCAAAACAAGGGGAAGTGGGGCCGGGAGTTCCCCAGCTCTCCCTTGGAAACAACTTCATTGGCCGTAAGATTTAATTAAAAAGTCGTGGATTTCAATAATCTTATGTGACAATTATAAATTGGGCCTTTAGAACATGAAAAGAAATCAATTCTTAGATGATGGCAAATTATAAATATTAACATTTTTTGTTTATTGTGTCTAATACCATGAATAGTATGGCTGTCGATGTGTGGGTGGATGATGGTTATGATGTATAATCGTATCGTGTAAAACATGGTGATCACAAACTGTAAAGTTGGATGGTAGTTTTTGAAGTTTATATGGTATGGATTAAGGTTGGATTCGGTTCTAGTCAATAACTAGGTATTGGTGAAACCAGGTAGGATATAGAACCGGGTATTGCATAAAAGTATCCAACCCTTAGGAACTGAATATATAGCATGTGTAGGAACCGAGTATTAGGAACCAATTTTTAAGAGAACGACAACAAATAAAATCCATTCATTTTAAATATATATTTAAAGAATAGATAACAATTTTGAGTGTTTTGATTAAACCAACACATCTATTACCTATTTATACTAATACAAGCCAAATGGGAAAACCCCCCCCCCCCCCCCCCAAAAAAAAAAGGTTAGTTGTTAGGTAGCGGCTAGAAAATGACTATAACCGATTCTATACCTGGTTCCTTAATATTGGTTCATGGAAGGAGAAGGTTTAATGAAAACGCTAAATATTGTGAGAACCGTGCGAACGAATAAAAAAATCGTGAGAACTTGGTCAAAAACAAATCTAATTTAATTTTTTTACACTTATTATTATTATTCGAATACAATGTTAGAAATTAAATTTACACATTTAAATTTACATGTATTTGTAAATATTGAAAATTTACACATGTGTAAGTTTTCTCATTTACATATATGTAAAAAAATCTAATAAGAGTGATTTTGAGGGGAGAAATGAATTATTTGGTATTGTAAATTCTTTTTTTTTTCTTTTTAATGTTGTACTTTAATTACAATGAGGTTTGTATTAAAAAAATTGGTTTTGATCGGTTTTCTTATTCGTTCTCACGGTTCTCGCAATATTTAATGTTGTCAAGATAACCCTCTCATATATATATATATATGTGTGGTGTGTGTGTGTGTGTGTGTGTGTGTGTAGGATAAGGATCCGTTAGGAACCACCCTTTATTGTGAGAACCGCGAGAACCAGTGTGAACACAAACAGTAATACCTAAAAAAATCTAAAAACGGCCAATTTTTTTTTAAATATTTTTTTGAAAAATTCGCTATATTTTTGTCAACAAAAAAAATTAGTTTTTTTTTTCAAAAAAAAAATGAGTAACAGTTATCCATGCACATGTGCATTTTTATCATTTATTTGACAAATTCCGTAATACATTATAAACATTGGACAATTGTACTTTCATTTACACTACCACGTGTAATACACTAATGTTTACGTTACCAAAATTAGAAATGCACATGTGCATCTATATGTATCAACATGAAATAAAGGTCTTTTGGTACACTACTTTGAATACACTTTCTCTTCCATCCATCATTTCATCCATAATACACTACCATGCACATGTGCATATGTATCATTTCTTCGACAAATTCTGTGACACGTTACAAATATTGGACAATTGTACTTTCATTTACACTACCATTTGTAATACGTTACTTTTTACGTTGCCAATATTATAAATGGACATGTGCATCTATATTTATCAACATGAAATAAAGTGTTTTGGTACACTACTTTGAATACACTTTTTCTTTCATCTATCATACTATCCATAATACACTTCCATTACCTCATACCATCCATAATACAATACCATTACCTCCTACCATCTATAATACAATAGCAATACCAATATTTTCACTTTATTACATGTATATCATCACCATTTATACTATCCAATCAACATATTACATCATAAAGTGACAACTATAACCAAACCATCAACCACTAGATATAACTAACCAAAAAACATGTATATGAGCCTACTTCATCATTCAAAAACACAAACTTTTTGTTCCAAAACACGTTCTATAATGGTTATACAAAATGACGCACATGTGCATTTTGAATATTGGTAATATAAAAAGTTGTGTATTACGGATGGTATTGTAAATTAAAGTGCAATTGTCTACAACAAATAATGTATTACGGAATTTGTCGAAGTTATGATACATATGCACATGTGCATGGATGACTGTTACTCGAAAAAAAAGTTTTTTTTAGGGGTAACAAATATAGCGATTTTTTTTAAATAGTAAAAAAAAATTTGAGTGTTTTTTTGATTTTTTTTTAGATTTTATTTTGCAATAAAGGTGGTTCTCGCGGTTCTCGCAATAAAGGTGGTTCTCGCATGAACCTTACCCTATATATATATATATATATATATATATATATACTAGTTTAGAACCCCGTGTATTACACGGGTTGCATAAATGTAATTTTTTATAATAAATAATAAAAAGGTATACTTAAAAAAAACTCGTATATTGCACATGTTGAATAAAATATATATATATATATATATATATATATATATATATATATATATATATATATATATATATACTAGTTTAGAACCCCGTGTATTACACGGGTTGCATAAATGTAATTTTTTATAATAAATAATAAAAAGGTATACTTAAAAAAAACTCGTATATTGCACATGTTGAATAAAATATGATGTCATATGTTAATACGAACAATCGTCAAAAGTTATATCTTTAAAATAACCCGTATATTATACGAGTTAAATAAAAAAAGTAAAATGTTATAATAAGTAAATAGTATATCAATGTTCATTTTTAAAAGATAAATTTTGACGACTGTTCGTATAACATATGACATCATATTTTATTCAACATGTGTAATATACGAGTTTTTTTTAAGCATACATTTTTATTATTTATTATAAAAAAATTACATTTATGCAACCCATGTAATACACGGGGTTCTAAGCTACTTATATATCAAACAAACATATACACTAAAACTATTATTATTATTATTGTTATTGTTATATTATTATTATTATTATTATTATTATTATTATTATTATTATTATTATTATTATTATTATTATTATTATTTAAAACCAACCTAAGAACTCTAATAATTAACATTCCGTGATCTATGATACGAATGATTAAATATTTTTTTAAAGAAGACAATCTTTATCTTTATACAAAATATATGTTATTTTATATCAAACAAATCCTTATCTAAATTATATATAGTTAAACTATTGTTTAATATGAAAAATAAATTAAAAATAAGATAGGAAGGTACTAGAGATTTATACGTGTCCAAAAATGATTTTCATTTATTAGTATAAATATATATATATATATATATATATATATATATATGTGTGTGTGTGTGTGTGTGTGTGTTTGTGTGTGTGAAGTATAGAGAGAAAACCCAATTGAGTTGAGAAAACTTAAGAAAACCCAATATAATATTTTTATTTTTTTCTAAAAAAATAGGGAATGTAAGTTACATGTTAACGAACATTTTTTAACACAAAAAAATAAAAAGCGCTGAATGGTTTTTTTATAAATTTTTTTAAAAATTTCAGTGTTTCCAAAAAAATGCAAAAAAACTGATTTTTTGTAATTTTTTATAAAAAATCCACTCGGCGTTTTATATTTTTTTTTATTACAAAACGTTCATTAAGATGTAACCTACATTCCCTATTTTTTTAGAAAAAAATAAAATGTTACACAGAGTTTTCTTGAGTTTTCTCAACTCAAGTGGGTTTTTATTTTATCATTACTCTATATGTATATGAGAGAGAGGGTCATGAGAAAACTAGATGTAAATGAGATTAAAAAGCTACTAAAAAAACCCAAAAAACAAATCAATTTTTTTTATAAAAAATCGCTATTTATAAATACTGCACATGTGCATTATATGTATATTTTGCATATGCAGTTTAACTTTCAGGGTTAGGTTTTTGAGTTATGGTTAGCTTTTTAGGGAGGGAGGGAGTAAGGTTTTTGGGGGGTGGGGTAGGGGTTAGGTTTTTGGAGGTTTACGTTTTAGGTTTAGTTTTTGGGGTTGGGAGGTTTAGATTTTTTTTTTTTTTTTGGGAGGGGGGGAGGAGGGGGGCTTTAGGTTTCTACAGGGTGGGTTGGTTTAGGATTTTTGGGGGCTGGGGGTTTAGGTTTTTAGGGGTGGTGGTGTAGGGGTGGGTTATGGGGTTTAGGTTTTTTCGTATTACTCCACATTTGTAGTACTTATTATTGTTTCTAAATTATAAATTAAAAATAGTGGATTTTAAGGAAAAAATTTGAAAACAAAAAAAATAGTGTGTTTTCTAGACTTTTTTAGGTGTTTTTTTAGTTTAAACTAGTTTTCTCATGATCTATCCCCTATATGTACACACCTTGGGTATTACCGACGGGTAGATTGATTTCATACCTGGTTGCTAAAAAAATGCACAGTTTCAAGGTTTCTTTACATATTCTAATTCTTGAACCGGTTTTTTGTGCACTCACTAGTTTACATCCAAAATTCAATGGGGTCTTTTATATATTATTTGAGAATCTACACTATAATCAACCATAACAACTGCAATTATAACAAGGCTGGACGGTGTGGGCTAGGCTACCGTCCAGCTCGGATGCGTAACGCCCTCAACATCATCCTTTCGACGCCAAAGAGGGTCGCTATACTGTGATCCGTCAAGCCGATAACGGGCACGAGAAGGGAAGAAAAGGGGAGGACCCACAACCACCATTACCATAAACGAACACATTACGAATGCTCACGGACATAAATGAAAGAACGCAACATCTGTTCATGTTCGTTCGTTTAACTTAACGAACGAAATTTCTTGTTCGTGTTCGTTCATATACTAGACGAACAAACATAAACGAACTTTTCACACGTACGATTCACGAACTGTTAGCTGAATGTTCGGTTCGTTTACAGCCCTATGGAGCGTAATAGATGATCTGATTGTGTCAAAATAGTAATCACCTTGTGCGTTATACTCGACTTTGATTAAAACAGAAATTAAAATATTAAAATATTAAAAATCAAAACCCTAATAGACTATTTGGTTGCAGCGAAATAGTAAACATGTATCTGCATGCAAATTAAAATAATAGACGTGATACCTAGCCTTATAAATACAATTTAGAAAAAAATCAAATGTTAAGAAAACTAGAAATGTGAGAGTTTTATGAAAGTTTTATCACACAACCGGAAAGAAAAACAAAACACCCCCATAATTTGGGCCTCATCCATAAAATGGTGAGTTGGGCTAGGTGCCTAAAGCAATATTCGAATCCGGAGCCTTGATAGGCGATAGCTATTCTATTCTATATACTCTTAAATGTAAATGTCGGTGGATACTGGGTTATTGGATATCACATCAGTTCTCGCACTTTGCTATTTTTTTTACAGACTAATAATAACTATAGCATAATAAATTTATAGTGTTTCGGTAACTATATATTTTAGGATGATTTTTATTATTTTTTACATAGACTAATAATAATGATAGCATAATAAATTTATAGTGTTTCGGTAACTATATATTTTAGGATGTTTTTTGTTATTTATTTACAAAGAGTAATAATAATTGTAGCGATAGTTTTATTATACGATGGTCAACTTATTTATTTTTTCTATTTTTGCTTTTCCGTATAAATTTACACGTTAACATATTGCACCGAGTGTGCGTGGTTCAACGCTTTTACATCTACTTATCGTTCGGTTTAATGGTTTAGTAATCGGAAAACTTTTACATTATATTTTTCGATTGCTATGTTGAGTGTCGGTACTGTACTAATACTTTAACTAAGTTACATTTCTACCTCCATGAACTTTAATAGATTTCTCATACAGAGGTCAACTTAGTTATTCTCTTGTATGTTTTCTATGTTTCGACCTAATTATTGCGTGTTAACACGCTACAACGTGTGTGCGTTGTCCAACGTTTTTACTTATACTTTTCGTTCGGTTTAATGGTTTAGCCGTCACAACGTTGTTCTCATGATTTTACGTTATTTCTTTTTAGTTACAATACCAAGTGCCGGTACTGTACAGATAACCAAACTCCCGCTGCAACGCGCGGGGTTAAGTTACTAGTTTCTCTTAAAAGGAAACAAGGAGAAAAAGAAATAAGGAGTGGTTGCATGTAGAGGTGTACAAACCGGTTAATTTCAATAACTGGTTCGGTTAACTGGTTATGTATGTTAATTTGACTTTTTGACTTTAACTAGATTAATGCTTTAACTGGTTATTACTTTAACCGGTTATTTTTTAACTGGTCTGGCTAATTACTTTAACCGGTTATTTTTTGTTAATAACCGGTTTTTGTCTTCTTATTGAATTTTTCGGTTAACCGGTCTTTCTGTTAAAAAACTGGTTAAAATGGTTAATAACCGGTTCCTATACTAAATTTTTATAACCAGTTATTAACTGGCGATTAAACTTAACCACTAATTGTTTAATGTTATACCAGTTAATACTCGGTTTTGGTTTCGGTTTCAGTTAATAACCGGTTACGGTTAAGTAATCGGTTTTTTGCCCACCTCGAGTAGAGGTTACATGTAGTGTTTGGCCATATTGTTTATTTTTGAACTATAATATCCCCACCGCGCGTTGCGGCAGAGAATCCGCGTACGAACTAAACGATAAAGACGGATATGAAGATGCAAAATATATATGCATAAAAACTAAAATTGAAATGAAATGTAACAAATGGAAGAAAAATGGTGACATCATACCTATGACGTGATGTTGTGCCTAGACAAACGAACGGAAAATGGTGGTGGTGACGTGGTGTTGAGCCTTTTTTCCACAAAAAAACGTTATATTACGTATTTAGTTTTTTGTAAACAAAAAACTAATGAATGAAAGTTATTAAAGGAAAATAAAACTATAAAACTATTGGTTTAAAGATTTAAGTTATTATAATGTATAGAACTAATTTGAAACTTAAAAAAGGAAAAAAAATATAGCAGCTAAAAGTGTAAGAACCAAAACCTTGGTGGTCAAATTATAAAACAAAACAAAAGAAATCTTGTGAGAGTTTAAAAAAACTAACAAAGGTTGAATGGGACAAAAGTATGAAAACTAAAACAATGGTGGTCAAAATATAAAACAAAACAAACGAAAGACTTTTACCAAAATTAAAAACCATAAAAGATTGAGATTAAAAACAAAAGTATCAAATATTTATTTTTGTCTTATATATTACCTCATTCCCCCATTCTACTGTAACAACCAATCCTACAATTTCCTCTTCAATTTGGTATCATCAAATTTGACTTTAATAATATTAGTGTTAAATTTGTCAAATCACTTGAGAGGTAAATATGAAACTATTAAAAACTTGTGGTAAAAATATAAAAATAAAAAGTGTAATGTAGTTTATGATGTAAATTAATATATATTATAATATTTGGTGTGTGTTTGGTTTGGAAACCTCAAAGGAATTTAAATATGAATTAGATTTCTAATGTGTTGGTTCATAATATCTTATGGAATTCGAATTATAATGATAAAATATTTGGGTTTGGTTGAGAAGAAATTCAAATAAATTTAATCAAATTCTTTGATGTTAACATTATTTTTTTGATTTTTATAGTGTGAAGGAATTCAAACAAATTATTTGAAATATCCTATATGTTGTCTCATTGTCGCCTATGCCACCATCATCGTCATTGTAAATCGTAATTCTACCCTACCTATCGTCATTGTAAATCGTAATCCTACCCTACCTAACCCGCCCATGGCAGATAACTAGTTAGCTACCACTATAGTAGGAACCACCACCTCGCACCCATCCCCACCGCAACCACCACCACCTCACCTCCATCCCCACCATAACCACCATTATCGCAACCCTCTCCACTTACACTGTCATGTTGACAACTTGATGCGCTCAGAGTAGTTTAATTAATCTATACTAATTTAACCCTAAACAAGACAAAGTAATACTCTAAACTCTTTAAAAAAACGAAACTATTGACCGCCAAGTGAACTGATCGAAACTAGGATAGCTAAAGTAAGTTTGGATATCGAACCCACGAGACTCTATTGAAAACGTATACTAGACTTACTCATCTAAACTGACCTTGTTTAATTGTTTTTTATGTTTTTAGGGGGGGGGGGGGTTTCTCTAACAATCTAAATGCAATTAATTAAAATATAACTAAAGTTGACTAGACACGAACTTTACTGAAGACGAGATCAGACGATGGTAAAAGCACTACTTAGGTTTGGAATACTATTCGTTAATCATGGTTTTCTAACGATAATGGTAACTAATATGGAACCGTGATCTATGATACTAAACTAATAGGAAATCCTAGAGTATCCTCGACTCTTCTCAAGGATGTCAACTAAGAGACCCTAAAAGCTGTTGAACTCACCGCTTAGTCGAATAGCCTCATAGTGAATCCAACAATACTAAATACCCGAAAGAAAGTCTACCTCACAGCGCGACAATCTCAATGCACTCTAAAGTGTAAGGGATAATCTACGAATAATTCATTAGATTCAGGTAAGCAACTATCATAAGATAATAAAGGAAGACCCGCTCACATGTAATCAGACCCAAACCATTTAGTGATGAAGACAAACCTAACTAATCCTCATCTCACGGCTATTAGACTAGGCAGAACACTAACCTTGTAAACCTCAATCATAGTTCCTATGGAAAACGTATACAATTAACCGTAAACTATTCGCATACACACAATAGGCAACCTAACTAGCATTCATACATGACAGATCATCACAAAAACGCAAGTGAAACTTATGAAAGAGTTTAAATCAATAATAAGCATGCTTAACATCTAAATTCATGATCAAGATAATTTACTAAAGTATTAATCCATCAGTTGTTACCAAAAACAGAAAGAAAAACCAATCATGAACAAATAATCATCTAAATCTAGGTAGTAACAAGAATCTAACCTAGTACCATCTTTGAAACAAAAACCAAAGTCATAATAAGTTCACAAGACATCATTGAATCAAAGGAAATGAAGAAACAAAGAAACCGGATGATGTAACCCGAGAATTCTTGATCCCAACGCTTGGAATCTTCAATCGGATGCTTCTCGATCCTTGAAATCGCACTTAATATGCCCTAGTTCGTCTGCGATCAGTTCTATTCGTATTAGGGTTAATTGGGAGCGTAAATAGGGTAAAAGTCAAGTTTTTCGCTCTAATCTTGCCCCTTTCGCGTCGCACGACACATATCTAGATTTTCCGTCGTGCGGCATGACGCGCTTCAGTGTCTAGAAAACTATTATCCTCATAACTTCTTCGTTTCAACTCCCGTTTTCACCTACGTCTTCGTAATTCAATTATTTATCATCTCATATTCTTAAATATCCATTTCCATTCCATGAGAATCCTTTAGTAAGCCCAAACATTCTCCGGTGGGCTCGTTTCATTAGCGTTTTAGCTCTTTTTTGCTCCATCTGCACACGAACACCTATAAAACCACATACAACTAAGTACAAGCTAAAAACATACAAAAAAGAATACAAATTAACTAAAATAATGTACAAAATACAAGGGAAACCTACCCCCTTTGGTGGTCATCTCCATCATCTTGCCTATCACCACTGTGATCAGAATCACTACCTTACCCCCACCTCCGTTGCCACCGCCATCATTACGGCGATGGTGCGGAGTAAGGGTGGCAATGCATGTAGTCGTGCACGGTGGCAACGGTTGTTGGAGCAATCAGATCAAAAATTACAACCGAACACCAGATATTGTGTGAAAGCCCTCACGACTCTTTTCCTTTTTATTAAAATCAAACCACTACAAAATTACTAGACTCAAAAACCCCTATTTATACTAAACAGAACTTGATCACCAAGCTAACAAACTTTTCCCAAATAAACCATAACAACTAAATAAAAAATAACTCAAATACAAGTAATCCCTAAAATTAGGTATGTTAATTAAAATCACTAACTAATCAAGATTAATCCAATATCATCCCCCCTAATCTTGATGTTGTCTCTCCAAGATCGATCTTGATTCTAAGTAATACTTGTCGTTGATCCACCGACCCGTTCACGATACTTGAATTCTTGCACAACAAGAATCACTCTTTCCCTTCCATGCCCTTTCGGCAACCTTTCTTATTCCTTCCTCTCGAGCACATTAGTGTTGATCATCATCACGATAATCACCACCATGATCTTCATCGCATTGATTCGTATCACGCATTTTCAGTTGTCTTGTGCTTGGATTCGTATGACACGATCCTCAAACTGTCTCACACAAGTTCGCTTTCACAACCTTTTCACACTTACACTGGCAAACCCGATAAGAACATGAATCCTTTTGATAAATCTGATAACAATGTAAATCCTTTTGATTTTATTCCACATACTTGCACTTTTTTCTTTCTTTCACTTTTCATCTTATTTTGCTCCCCTCTGTTCCTCGTGCCAGTGTAAGCCATATACTTCCTTTTTCATCGCTTAGATAATACTCTCCTTGTTATATATTTTTCCACCCACCTAGAACTTTGAATCCCACTTCAGTGTTGTTAACTAATAATTATCTTATCTCTCAAGTTTGAAATTCAAACTTGCATATAATTTATCCAAATCCTTTAATTAATTCACAAGCCTTTGAAAATATTTTAAGGAGCCTTTGAAAAAAATTTAAGGGGCTCCACCAAAAATAACAATAGTTTCTTTTTCCCGTTAATATCTTAGAACTCTCAAAAGCAACCAACTTTGGCGCTTTCCTCGTACGAGTCGGAATTTATGGCAGCGGCCACGACAGCGTGTGAAGCGTTGTGGTCAAGAGGGTTGCTAAATGACTTAACGGGTCGTAAGGAAGGAATGGTGTTACTACGAGTTGACAAAAATCGGCAATTGCTTTAATTAAAACCCCGATGTTTCATGGTAGAAGTAAACACATAAACACGAGGTTTCACTTCACTAGAGAAAGTGTTGACAAAGGGAGATTCGTGTTGAGCATATTGATGGAAATGAGCAACGAGCCGACATACTAACTGAAGCCTTACCCCGTGTGAAATTTGAAGAAATGCGAAAGTTACTTGGCATGGTGGACCTTGGTGGAACGAACAAAAATTAAGGAGGTGAATTAAGTTTCAATTAATCTTTGATTATTTACTAGGTTAGAGCCCCATGTACACGCGATTTAACAAATAAAAATACTTGAAATTTGTTCAAAACTATCAAAATTAAATGAACAAATTCAATATAAATAAAATAAACTATCAATCTACAATTGAATAAGATACAAAACAACAAAGCACATTTGTTCTTAACGTCTTGGATCAGTAAGTAACTCGATCTGTATAACACATTAAAAAGGAACAAAACATCAGGGTACCACATTTCATCCATTCACAATCATATCGATTACTAAAATCAAAATTAAAATTTTAAACTCTTCTAAGTAGCAGAATTTGGTACCAACTCTGTTTAAACTTTAAACCCTAAACTGTAACAATTCTCAAAGGTCCAACAAAAACCCATAATCGAAACCCCGAACACACGCCAATGAAAAACCGAAACGAAGCTCGTCGCGTGGGGTGACAAAGGCTTTGAAGCTCGACGCGTGGCGCGATGGTGCCAGATTCTCCGGATGACCATGTGTCGCCATGTGACAAGCCTATGTGGCTGACTCATGACACATATGCCCTAAATGTTTTCTAATTGATTCTTATATCACAGTGATTAAGTCTTTATATTCTTACATGGAAAAACTACTGTCAGTATGTGGAGTTTTGTATACACTACTTGATAAGCTTCACTAGTTAAGTAAATGACCAACACTGATATGGCCACAGTCACAGGAATTGCCGAAAGACAAATAGCTTTGGGTAGTAGTAAGATATAAACAAATGTAAAAACTCTTAATGCTGTAATTATAAGATTGTGCCATGTTATACAAATGAATGAACTCACCAGTATTTTCCGCTGATCAAATGTTTTTAAACACGTTTCAGTTAATTTATTGTGAAGGAAAGGAAAAAGTGCTACGAGGCACTCATGCTTAAATAAGTGACTATGTCATAAGAATTAAAACGTGTTTTGTAATCTAGGTTTATCCCTGTGAAAACCTTTTATGTAAATATGGATTTTATTCGACAGATATGAAACGAAAACTGCGGTGTTTGAAAACTCAGCCGGTCCTGATGAAATTTCCACTGCAATAATTTTAATAAACACCAGTACTACTTGTGCTGTTCACGGCTCCCGTCCAGGGTAGGGTCGGGGGTTGTGACAGAAGGTGGCATCAGAGCCATTGGTTTAAGAAAATAAAGTATTGTGGTAATACTTAAACTTAGAAGTTAGGAAACAAATGAATTAACTTCTATTTTATTGTGATGCTAACAAAATACTATATATACAATTTTCTGATTTCGTTGTTTTTATTGTTTTTGGCTAACAGTATGAGCGATAGAGAGCTATCCGAAGCTTTCCAAAACATATTTGTTAACAATTCAGATATGGAAATCACTGAAGATCAAGCTGGTACACAAACCGGATATGAAACAGACGATGACGAACCCATGGTATCCAAAGCTTAGCCCTTCGATAAAGCACAACCCAAAAAGAGGAGATGACACTGAAAGGAAAAAAGGGAGAAAAGAAAGAAAATGAAACCAACAGCGGCAAAAACAAAACCAACCGAAGAACCAACTGGAGAAATCTCAATCCCAACACCCATGCCACTATCATGGGAAGAACTGGATCGCCGCCTGGCCAACTACCATATATTTAGGCCATTAACTGAAGAAATGAATTATATCATTCGACCTTATTCTCCAATACCAATAAACACAGAACCAATCCCAATGAACCCTGAACCGATCATTCCACAACAACCACTTCCAAACCCATCCAGGAATGGTGGACCGACGATTGGGCATACCAAAACCTAATAAACAACCCATTTTCGTTTTTTTTCTAAATTATCAACCTGCACCATCGATGTATCCCCAATGAGTCCCGAGAATGTAGCAGAACTGCGCCACTATGGAGAAGAATTACGCAGGCAACCAGGTCTGGAAAATGGGATAAAATCTCGTCTGGAAATATGACAAGAGAGATCATCATTTCTGAAGCCAAACTAACCTTATGATATATATATATATATATATATATATATATATATATATATATATATATATATATATGAGAGGATCCTGTAAAAAAGGCCCAAAGTGTGAGAATGGTAAGAAAGAATCTAAACCATTAGATCTTTAATCTAATGGTTGAGATCTTGATGGCAATCTTGTAAATAGTATAACAATTAAAATAATTAATTTTCTAGACTAAGGGTATAAAGGTAAAATTAACATTTTTTATTTTAGAAAGTCACATGCAATCCACATGAAAGTTCCCCTTTTATTTTTTAAACGGCAATAACTTTTTACACGTAACTCGTTTTTTTTAAATTACATCATAATAACGAGTGTTTTCTAATCTTTAATATGGGTACCATATTACTATACTTATATACAGAAAAAAAAATTACGTTCAATCGAATATTTCAGTTAATGTTTTTTTGTTTCAGTTCATGGTGTTATACAATTATTGAATAGTGTTATTTACTTATTGAATGGTTTTATATATGTGTTGAATGGTGTTATATACTTATTGAATGGTGTTATATAATTATTGAATGGTGTTATATATGCGCTGAATGGTTGTTGCAGTGTTATTCGTAGTGTTTTTATAGAGTTCTTTAAAATGGTGTTATATACTTATTGAATGGTGTTATATACTTATTGAAGGGTGTTATATAATTATTGAATGGTGTTATATACGTGCTGAACGGTGTTTGTAGTGTTATTCGGTATTCCTATAAATTAGGGTGGCGGTTTATAGAAGGTTTTGAATTAATTAAATCAATGATAAAATTACTTAATTACCCATTTCAATTAATTTAGATCTAATAGCTGAGATTCTTTCTTACCTTTCTCACACTTTTGGTCTTTTTTTACAATATATATGGGATGGGTAAAATGAGAACCACCTCCAGTTGCGAGAACCGTGAGAACCACTTTTTAACCATTGGATCTTAAATGATGGATGGATGAGATTAAAATTAATTAAAAGTAATACTAAATCCTTTTGTCTTATTATGTTTTTTATATTTTAATGTCAAAAGGGTAGTTTGATAAATTTGTTTTTTTTGTCTTATTTTATTTATTGTTTTTTATTACTTTTTTGTTTTATTATATTTATTGTTTTTTATTAAAATCAGAATTTTTTTATTAAAAAACATTTTGAAATCGGTTTAAAAAAAACGATGTTTTTTAAGATTTTTTTTATAAAAAAACATTTTTACGAGCCGTTTTTTTTACGTTCAGTTTTTTTTTACGCGCCCGATTTTTTTACGCGCCGATTTTTACGCCCCGTTTTTTCGCGCCGTTTTTTTACGCGCCGTTTTTTTACGCCTCGTTTTTTCGCGTCGTTTTTTACGCCTGGGTTTAAACTTTTTTTACACGCCGGTATATAAACTTTTTTTACGCGCCGGTTCAAAAAACTTTTTTTACGCACCGGTTTACACTTTTTTACGCGTCAGTTATAAACTTTTTTACGCCCAGTTTAAAACTTTCTTTTTTCACGAATTTAAACTTTTTTTACACGCCGATATAGAAACTTTTTTTACACGTGGTTTTAAACTTTTTTTACGCGCGGGTTTAAACTTTTTTATACGCCGGTATAGAAACTTTTTTACGCGCCGATTTAAAATTTTTTTTCAGGCGGTTTTAAACTTTTTTTACGCGCCGGTTTTAAAATTTTGTTACGCCGGTTTTTACGCTAGCATTTTAAAACTTTTTTACGCCGGTTTTTACGCGTGCATTTTAAACTTTTTTTACGCCGGTTTTTACGTCTCGTTTTTTACGCCCGATTTTTTCACCCGTTTTTTCACCCGTTTTTAAACTTTTTTTTACAAAAAGTTTTTATAATTTTTTATAAAATAATAAAAAGAGGAGAGAGAAATTGAAGAGATAGAAATTGAAAAGACTTTAAAAGTGACTTTAATGAGCAGAGAGAGATGATTTGATGATTTTGATTAAATGACTATAATACCCTTTTGGTTGTCATTATCTTATTGGTGGAGAGTGGTTCTCGCGGTTCTCGCAACTCGTCTTGTTTCTCTCTTGAACCAATCCCTATATATATATATATATATATATATATATATAGGGGATGAGTAAAATGAGAACCAGATCCAGTTGTGAGAACCGTAAGAACCACTTTCTAACCATTAGATCTTGGAGATGGATGGATAAGATTAAAAGTTATAAAAATAATATTATATTTTTTTTATCTTACTATGTTTTTAATATTTTAATACCAAAAGGGCAGTTTAGTAAATTTGCTTGTTTTGTCTTATTATATATATTGTTTTTTATTACTTTTTTGTCTTATTAAATTAATTGTTTTTATTAAAATCAGATTTACTAAGTAAAAAACATTTTAAAATCTGATTATCTTAATAAAAAACATTTTTTGTCAGGATTTTTATAAAAAACGTTTTTACGAGCCGTTTTTACGCCCCGTTTTTACGTGCCGTTTTTTACGACACATTTTACGCGCCGTTTTTTACGCCCGGTTTTACGCGCATTTTTTACGCCCGGTTTTATACGCCGTTTTTACACCCCCTATTTACGTGTCGTTTTTTACGACCCATTTTTACGCGCGTTTTTTACGTCCGGTTTTACGCCGTTTTTTACACCCCTTTTTACGCGCCGTTTTTTACGACCCATTTTTACGCGCCATTTTTACGCCCGATTTTACGTGCCGTTTATACGCACGGTTTTACGCGCCGTTTTTACGCCCGATTTACGCGCATTTTTTTACGTCCGGTTTTATGCGCCGTTTTTACGCCCCCTTTTTACGCGCCGTTTTTTACAACTAATTTTTACGCGCCGTTTTTACGCCCGATTTTACGCGCGTTTTTTTACGCCTGGTTTTATGCGCCGTTTTTTACACCCCCTTTTTACGTGTCGTTTTTTACGACCAATTTTTACGCGCCGTTTTTACGCCCTTTTTTAGGCCCGGTTTTACGCACGTTTTTTTTACACTCCGTTTTTTACGACCCATTTTTTACGACCCGTTTTTTACGAGCCGTTTTTATGCCCCGTTTTTTTACGGCTTTACAAAAACTTTTTACAAAATAAAAATAAAAACTTTACGGCAAAACATCTTTTTTTCGCCCTCATTTTTACGACCCGTTTTTTACGCCTCGTTTTTACGACCTGTTTTCATGCCTCGTTTTTTACGAGCCGGTTTTTTTTTGTGATAATGGGACGTAAAAAAACCTTATGTAACAAAAGACTTTTTTACGAAAAACTTTTACGCCCCGCTTTTTTACGCCCCGTTTTTACGCGCTGTTTTTTACGCTCCGTTTTACAAAAGACTTTTTTACGAAAACCTCTTTACGAAAAACTTTTTTACAGGTTTTTTAGCTTTTCATCACTGTTTTTTCGTATGTGAACCATCTAAAAAATGATTTTATGCACGGTGTCATGTAAAAAAAAACATTCACAGGTGTAAAAATATAGATTTTTTTTGCAAGGACGTAAAAACCATTTACAAGTATAAAAATCTAGAATTTTTTACAGGTGTAAAAAACATTCACAAGCGTAACAATCCCGAATTTACATGTGGTTTGCAACAAGTTTTTGCGCACGGTGTCGCGTGTGAACTTTTTACCGATGTAAACTTATTACACCCTCGTTGTTAAATTTTTTATAGGTGGCGTAAAAGGTTTGCAACAAAGTTTTTACGGGTGGCGTAAAAGGTTTGCAACAAACTTTTTACACACCCGTTGTAAAGTTTTTACGCACATTAAACATTTTTTACGTCCCCGGCTGTAAGCTTTTTTTAAGCCGCGATTGTTTAACTAGGCGTATGTATGTTTTGCAAAAAAATTACGTAAAGCGTCACCTGTTTAAGTAGGCGTCGACTGCGAAAATTTTGCGCATGGTGTAAATTTTGCAAATTATTTACATACAGCGTTGAAAAACTAGGAATAGGCTACTTTTACGCCCCTGTTAAAAAACAGTTTAAACTTTTTTTACGCCAATTGGAAACTTTTTTTACTCCCTCGATTGTAAACTTTTTTTACGTGCGATGTAAAAATATTCACAAGTGTGTTTATTACAAAAAAATGAGATTTGAATCGAAAATTACCAATTTGAATGCCCCCGTTTCTTATTCCTCCAAACTAGCACGACTCATAGATGTCTCAGATAAGTTAATACTTATCATCATCGACTAAAAATATAAAACCAACAACAAAAATCAAAACCATCTGTGGATCTTGAAAAACAAAGGTTTGGCTCAAAACTTTCCAAAAATCATGGCTTCACTCTGGTTGCAGGTCAAAACCTACCCTCCACCATCCTTGCCTCGCCATCCTCATCAATTGTCGAAATTTTTTTTTCACCTATCACTGCCAAAAGAACAAACAATAATCAAAATGCTTGAACCCGGAGATGCCTAAGGTCGCCAGACTCATCAAAGTGAGTTGTCGGACATCTTTTAAAAGTCATCGGTGAAAAAGTCACGTCGTTCACTTACCAGGTCCGACGCAGTTTCAAATAATAAAAACTAAAGAATGCATGCTCGGCCTTCCTAAGTGGCAATCCTTCACTTCAAAGCAGCCTCATCAATTTGGGTCGCCGTGATTCCAATTTTTCAATTATTGTGTCACTTATTAGAGGCAATGACACATGTCAACTGATAGAAATTAGGTACAAAATTATCGTACCTCGGCTACTTCTAATCATCAACACACTATAAACAGAATACACACATTTTCAACTTACATAAATGATAAAAAAAAACCTTTGAAAAAAAACCTTTATAAAAAAAACCCAATCCAATTCTCAACGAAATCTAATTAAGCCCTAAATCTCTACATAAAGTCACAAAGAATAAATGACAAGCAACATAAAGTCACCTGGACGCCAGCGATACGGTGCATTAACATTCCCGGGAACCAAAGAGCGATGAGAAGAGTCGGAAGGCGAGGTGCTTCCTCAAAGCCGCCGTGGTCTCAGAATCGTAACTACCACCGTCGCTACTTGTTGACCCCGTGAAACCGTAGCCATTGCGTAATGCCTCACTCAAAGTCGTTGTCGGGTGTCATTTTTATGACCGGAGTATGGTGGACGCCGGAAAGCCTTGGCCAGCGATGTTGTTCCTCCACACAATCGAACCACCACCAGCCACTAACCCACTGTGAGAACCATCGTCTCAAGCTGACTACTGTCTAAACCACCATTAAACCGTCATCGTAGACCATCACAACATAAACCCCCTACTGTCTAGAACTTTTTTGAAACTTTACTTCAAAACTTTTTTAAAACGTTTTCACACAAGCCCCTTTAGAACAATTTTTGACATCCAGGTTCAAACCCATTTTTAGAACAATTTTTAACCTATTTTGACCACATTTTTGAACAAATCCAAGATCAATACACCTTTTCTAAAACTACATATAAAAATTACTTCAACTTCAAACCCTCAAACATCTGATCAACAAAAACAAAGTTACATCTAGAAATTTTGAGACAAACCAAAATCTATTTTGAACTCACAAATCCAGATCTGTAACTAGCCTAGATATGGACCATTCAAAGAGTAAATTGTGTAGTGTATAAAATGAAAAAGAGTGTAACTTGACTTACACGGTCCCTGTCACCACCAAAACAACCATTGCCTTCCAAACCTCTCCCTGCTCGAACCACTTCACCTGGAACCATCGTGCACCACCATGGCCGCAAGCACCTACCCCGCAACAACAACCATCACCTAACCCCCTCCCCCAAACAAACTACCCACTGGACTCCCACAAGCCTCGTCGTGGTCTCCTTACACCACCATGGTGCTTGATGAGAAGTTGAGTAAGGTTCGTGATGAGAATAGGGTTGATCATCTTGTTTCCAGTTTGAGATGGTTGTTCAAATCGGTTGGCTTCATGGTGGATCTGAATATGGTTGTTGTTCAGATCAGTTGAATTTTGCAGTGGATATGAATACGGATTTAGATTTGGATTTGCAATTGACCTGAATTTGGGTTTTGTGGGTGGTTTTGTTCATCAAATATATTTTAGAGAGAGAAAGATGGGAGAGAGTGAGTGTTAGAAAGGATTTGATGGATGTAATGAAAGTCTGTCACGTCACAGACTTTAAGAGAAAGAGAGATTTTAACTTTTCAAGAAAAGAGGTAAATCAGATCATCGATCTTACAATCCTACCATCGATCATATGATTTTACCTTCGTAACAATCCTAGGTAAATTTCACGATATAACAATGATTAGCTAGCTATGATGAAAATATCACAATGTCTTTTAAGTCCCAATCGATCCTCAAACGTAAATACTCCCACAATATTGTTAGATTAAGAACACTAGTCAAAAACTTATTTTAAATTCTACCAATCTAATTGGTATATATAGCTAACCTATCACATTTGCCCCTCTATTAAAATAACAAAGAATTCCATTTGTCATATTTTAGTTGGTTAAGATGAGTTCTTACGGTTCTCACAACTGGGAGTGGTTTTCTCTTGATCCGGGTCCTAGTCCTATATATGTATATATATATATATATATATATATATATATATATATATAGGGATCAGTTCAAATGAAAACCATCCCCAGTTGCGAGAACTACTCTCCACCAATCAGACCATGCCACATATACACTATTATTTTAAATCTTAAAGATTATTTTGGTAATTTACTCAAAATGTCATGTCTTCTTTCTCTCTCTTTAAAGTCTTATCAGACTTTTTCATCTATCAAAATGTCATATCTACTCTCTCCCTCTCTCTTAAAATCTATAAAAAATTGTTTTTTGGTAAAAAAAATATGATATACATAATATTAATATGCTATGTCGGTACTTCTTTCTAATTGGTCAATTTGACTTTCTTTTTCCAGAGCAAAATTTTGTTAAGTTGCAACTTTTAATTAGTTATTATTGTGCAGTAAAAAATGTAGGTTAGTTTGATATGGTTGGTTTGGGTGCGAAGAAAAATAAATAAATAAATTTTTTCTTTTACTTTTCATTTTTAAACCCCACACTATATATGTGATACAAGTTTTTAGTGATTTTATTAATTTGGTTTTTTAATACGTTTGTTAGCTTTCTTAAAAAACGAATACGTAGTTTGGTTAATTTTTCGGTATTGTAAACATATAAGAGTCGGGTCGATAACGTGACGAACCGAATCGAATTCCCGCCACGGAGCACGGGTAATCCCACTAGTTTTTTGTAAAAAAAAGTTTAAAACCGTAAAAATATTTGGCGTAAAAAAATGTTTTCAAACCGGGTCGTAAAAAAGGTTTTTTATACCGACGCGTACAAAAAGTTTAACCCCGCGCGTAAAAAAGTTTAAAACCGCGCGAAAAAAAGTTTTATACCGGCGCGAAAAAAAGTTTTAAAACCGCGAGTAAAAAAAGTTTTATACCGGTGCGTAAAAAAGTTTTAAACCGTGTGCAAAAAAACTTAAAACCGTCGTGCAAAAAAGGTTTTTAAACCTGCGCGTTAAAAAAGTTTAAAACGGCGCATAAAAAATTTAAAACTGGCGCGTAAAAAAATTTAAAGAGAGGCGCAAAAAAGTAAAACCGCGCGTAAAAAATTTACCGAGAATTAAAATTATGTTTAAAATAAAATTAATAATTCATGTTTAAAAAAATTAACTGAGAATTAAAAAAAATTATATGAGAATTAAAAGAAAATTAATAATGCATGTTTAGTTTTTGTGGTAACTTTATAAAAATGTAATCAAGTTTACTAATTGTTTCAATTAAGTCACTAAAACTTTTTTTGTCTCTTTAAAGTCATTGCAGTTTTATTTAGTGTTCTGATACTATGTAATTATTAGGTTACCAATGATAAATCTTCAGGTTTTATTAAAAAAATTTTAAATCTTTAATGAGCCAAAATAAATAAATCGTTTAATGAGCCAAAATAAATAAATCATATTTGTAGTTTTAAATGCTTAAGATTAAGCCCTTTCGTCTTCTTCATTACCTATTCTAACAATACTCAAATGGCCAAAACTTGCGTAGACATGCTTTTGATTAAACCAATTAAACTCTCTTAAATGCTTATAAATATAAACAAAATGCATAAGTGAGTTATAGCGTATCATTTTAGCACCTCAGTTGCGGAATTGAACAGATATGGAAAATGAATGTTGCCGGAAAATCGCAGAACGACGACGGTTATAGGTTTCTGTGGTCTTACTGGTGGTCGACGAAGATGGTACGTGATGGAGATGTCGACTGATGGCGTTCGACTACGGGTTACGGTGTAGCCTTTGTTTGCCGGAGTATCTCCGTTCTTGCCGGAACTTCGAAAGTAACAGAGTAGATAGATAGAAAAGTGACAAAGGGTTGAGATTGGTGCTGCTGGCGTGTTGTCGGGCGGCGTTTGGTTGCTTGCGAGTGGCTTCCAGCAGACGACTTAGGAGCGGCGGCGACAAGAGGCGGGAGTTATAACGGTGGTGTGTAGGTGTCATATATTTTGATTTATTGTTATTGTTATTCTATCTTCTAATTTCTAGATATTTAAAAAGAAAATAAAAAAATAAGAGGAAAAAATGGTGACCTGATGACCTGGTAATTACACACTATTAAAACACTAAATTAAAGTTTAGTTATTTTAGAGGGACAAAAATTTGAATGACTTAATTGGAACAATTGGCAAACTTGGTTACATTTATATGACGTTTTCCCTTAGTTTTTTTAAAAACAATCTTATTAATTAAAACAAAATCAATAATTTAAAATTTACGCTAGCGTAAAAAAAACTTGTGGTGGTCAAAACTAGATACACGACAATTTTTTAAATTTTTTTACAGATGTGTTTATAATATATTCATCTACGTTTATGAAAATGTTTTTTGGCCCAACTTGCCCGTATGGTATAGTTCTCACGGTTCTCGTAACTCGTGGTAGTTTTCATTTTAGCGGCCCCTTATATATATATATATATATTATCTATTATATGTTATTATATATAATGTGTATAAGAGATAGAAAATTGAGATGTTGAAAATTAAGAGTTTTATTCTTAATGTTAAACACAATAGTTAAATGGACGGGATTTGAAATCTGAAATACCAAGCCAGCCTATACACCCAGCCTGGCAAAGTTTCAAAATTCAAATCACGTTCACTTTCCTGTCTCGCTTCTTCTTTAATCTGGAACCCTAGCCTCATCATCTTCTCCACCCATCTCTAGAATCTTATCTCACTTCTTCTCTAATCTCAAGCCTAGCGTCCAATGCCTCCACCATCTCTCCCGATTTTCCGCTTCAAATTGTTTTCACAATTCAAACTCAAAACAACATCTCTCAACAGAGACCATTGGTGATTTGCAGATCGAGACAACCAATAAGATCCTCCAGATCAGAGACAATCTCTTGAAAGCTCGCAGTCGTCAAAGAGCTACGCCGATAAACGCCGCAAGCCCCTACAATTCAAAGTTGGAGATCACATTCTCTTAAAGGTTTCACCTTGGAAAGGAGTGATCCGATTTGGAAAGAAAGGGCAACTAGCGCCACGATACATACGACCCTTTAAGATTCTGGAAAGAATTGGCAAGGTGGCCTATCGACTCGAATTACCGACGGAACTCAGCAACGTACATCTGACTTTCCACGTCTCAAACCTCAATAAATGTCTAGCCGAAGAAAATCTTCATGTACCTCTCAAAGATTTGCAAATAAACGAGACCCTACATTTCATAGAAAAGCCAGTAGAAATCATGGACCGGGAGACCAAGAAACTTCGACGCAGGCGCATTCCTATTTTGAAAGTCCGATGGGAAGGAAAACACGGTGCCGAGTTCACTTGGGAACTCGAAAGTGATATGAAAGCTAAATATCCACATCTTTTTGTTACTTATGCTACTTAAATTTCGGGACGAAATTTGCTAAAGTAGGGGTGACTGTAACAACTTGACTTTTCTTGTTGTTCCGTTACTACCGTTATTTCCTTTTTGTAACTGTCTTTGTAATCCGAGATTCGATAAATAATGGAATTATGCCTTACTAAATACATTTTCATCACACAACATAACATCACACTTAAAATGCTTTACACTCGCAACACTAACGCTACACGAATCACAAAGAACTACTTTGAATTATAAGCCGAGTATGTTTGTTTGTTCGGTAACCACTCGCCCCTTCGACCTCGCTTATCACACAAATCACAATCGCAGTTATTTATGTTACTGTATGTTGCTTATGTGTTATGTGTGCTTTATGGATTGTACTCGCTCTTGCAACGCCCTCGCTCACGCAACTCGCTTTATCGCATTAATATGATAACGCAACGCTTAACGCTTCACTAAAACACTAAACCTAACTAACGAATACGAATGAAAACACAAAATGAACGGCCAACGCGTGAATTGGGAACGATTCGCACGAAACAGGCTAGTTCGTACGATTGGGCACAGTTCGTACGATTTAAATCCTTTTCCCCTCCTCTCCTATAAATACCCAACACACCCATGCTCCCACCCTTGCTGCCACTTCGCACCGAAACTCTCTCTACACCTTTTCTCTGATTTCTAAGTAAGAAATGACTATTTTCCACGCAAACACAACGATTTCCACTACGATTTCGCACGAGTTTTTCTCTGATTTCATTAAACTTCTCTATATATGAAAACCTTCATCTTTTTCACAAAACCTTCTGATTTTGCTTTGGATTTACACTTAAACAAGTGTATTTGAGTTAGCTTTGGCTTCTCAAGTTAGAAACCTCGTTGTTTCAAGCTCACCAAGTGTCTTATCCAAATAAACTGTGTTAAACTCGATTTTTGCACTAAAATGGATCGAAACCGAACCGTCATGAAAAGGACCCGAAATCACATCCGATTCAGACGAAAATTCAGTTCCGGACACACGAAGACGCTAACAGTCAGCGTGTGCGAACTGGACTGGCTCGTACGAAATGGCTTAGTTCGTACGAACCAGCCTAAGTTCCTATAAGTGACTAATCTGCTCTAAAAGACCTCCCCAGCTTTTGGTTTGCTCAGTAACTTAAGGTTGGAAGGATGTACACTCGATTTCCCGAAGAAACGACGAGAAAACACTCGATTTTGGACATGAAACAGCCCAGTTCACACCAGCTCAACTTATACGAATTGAGCAATTTGTACGAATTAACCAATTCGTATAAATTGGTAACAGTTCGTGCGAACTGATTACTTTCTCCCACACCATCACTCTGTTTCGACCAATTCAGCACTGTGGAAGACTGATGCACTTCTGTTCCTGGTTACAGGCTGACCCGACACTCTCCCCGCTCCCCTCTACTCTTACATCTCTGTTTACGCACTCACTGTGAGTATACTTGACCCCTTTTTTGCTTTAACACACTTTTGGGTGTTACATACATTCTCTATATCAAAACACAACACACAATACTTAAACTCTTTAAACGCAACCCGCACTTACATGACTATACGTGAATCGCTGAATTGTATGTTATATGCTTGATGACTTGTATGCCACCCTTAATATGATAGCTTGCTAGAGGTTGACCAGCCACCCCGAGGCCCGGGGTTGTTAAGGCCCACACTCTTATATTTCGCTTTATTTTCTATTTAGTACGTGGACACTTGTTTGCGTGACTCGCACTCGCGGTTTGTTGGTTACTTGTATCAATGCTGTTAACATAGTTCACATCTCTTACGTATTCATGCGGTTTATGCGAAATGCTTATCTATTATTACTATGCAAACCTGTATGCTCACCTTTACCTTATTGTATTGACTTTTATTTTAACGTATGTAACAGGTTGATGGATTATCTGCGCTGAAAAGAGATAGGATTGCTAGAAACACATCTAGAAATCTAGGTTGTCGGATTTGAATTGTTTAAGAGATTGTGTAATCTGTTTTGACTATGGTGCTATATTTGTTTAATTGTATGGGATGTTAAACCTTTAAATATTGTCATTTAAATAGTTGTTATAGATTCTCTTGAACAATCTGATTCGCCTAGTGTCACGCCCCGATGATTCCGCCATCGGTTGGGGTGTGACACACACAGCGGCAGAGTGTTGTATTTTAAAGTACTAGAAAGACAATACGTATTTATCTGACAACCCGTAGTTTCAGGTAAATACTTAAAACTGACCACAATTAATCAAGACTTACATTCATAACACTGCATTTAACTAGGGTTAGTTAAATGGGTCGACGTTGGTAATTCAGGGAATTATTGAAACGTACACACAAGTTAATCCTTGAACATTGGTGACTAACATGAATAATTATAAACGGACGGTTTACAGGAAATTTGTACGTTGCTTGTCAAATACGTGAATTATGTGTTTTAAATGTGAAGTGTATGATATTATGTACATTTGTGTAAAAAGTAATAGTTAGGGGTGTCTTAGGGCTAACTCAGAAATTCTAATAAAACTCCTACAACCCTAATCATTCCTCACAATCATGTACGGCAGTTCTCTAACCATTCTCTAAATCATTTTGGCTTTGCAACTCAACTCTCAAATCATCAATCTTTCATTCTCCAACTTGTAACACCCCGATCGCGTAACACAACAACACGCGTCGGAAATATCGAGGAGTCACTTTACAAATTGCACAGCCACAACTGATACTAAATTGTTTCACTATTGTTAACATTATTTTACAATACAAATAATACATGAAGTTGTCTTTTGATTTAAGAAGTCTAAAGTCCAGATGCATTCCTAAGTGCAGCAAACTTGAATAATTGAAACCTGAAACATATATGAAAAACGAGACATCAACAAACAATGTTGGCGAGTACAATGTTTTGTTAGCTAAGTTAATGGCAACAGTTTTGTATTGCAATACTTCGACAACTACTAGAGTCGTCTATTGAATATGGACTCTTTAAAGCCAATGAGTGGCAAAAAGATTTAGTATTGCAATACATTAACTTGATTATGAAACTTGTGAAAAATAGTTTTGTATATGGCAACATGATTAATACTAAGTAATTTTTATGCCATTGAAAATTGTACTTTGTTCATTGTAATCTCCTTGAATTTGATCATAAAACTTGTGAGTGTGTTATTAGAAATCCAATCAAGGATTGATAACAACAATATTGAAAACTTGTCATAGCATGCGTGAGTATTATTATAAATCAAATCAATGATTTAAAATAATACGTTGGTTATCCTTCTAAGAATCTAACATATAAAAATATGTAAGAGTTCTACAAGGATTTGAATATTGTACTTTGAACCAATCGAACACAAAATCCTGATGTGATTCGGATAACGCTACAAGAGTAATACAACGAGAACACTTATATATAGGAAGTACCAGCGACGTATCCACCATGTTCTTATGGTATTACACTCGTTTCGTTATCTAAATCACAACTAATCACAATAACTACAATCATCGTCAACTTGTCACATTGTGTTGTCACATACGCATTAATGTACACATAATCTAATATAGGACTACCAATTAGTATATTAAACATCCCACGAGTATCTAACGATAAAGATAGATAGATGCATTAGGGATTTTGGTTTAGTCACACGTCATGTCACATACGCATTAATGTACACCGAATCCAATAAAGGACTACCAATTAGTACATTAAACATCCTACAAGAATCTAACTACGAAGATAGATAGATGCTTTAAGGATTCGGTGTAGTTACATCATCTCGTCACATCGTCTTGGCACATACACATTAAAGTACACAAAGAATCCAATCAAGAACTACCATTTAGTACTTTAAACATCCTACAAGAATCTAACTATGAAGATAGATAAATACTTTAAGGATTTAGTTTAGTCACTTGTCTTGTCTCATTGTATCACAAAATCCTAAATCCTAATGGTGATTCGGATAAGGCTACGAAGGGTAATACAATAAGCACACTTATATATAGGAAGTACCAGCGGCGTATCCACCATGTCCTTATTATATTACTCTGGTTTCGTTATCTAAATCACCAAAATCTCTACACATAAACAATAACCATCATCTCGTAAAGCACTTCTTAGAAATCCCACTATGAAGATAGGAAGATTTAAGACTGTACTTAAAATATCCTACAAGAATCTACTATAAAGATAGAAAGATTCTACAAGGATTCGTCTTGTCAAACGTCGTGTAAAGCACTTCTTAGAAATCTTACTATGAAGATAGAAGATTTAAGACTGTACTTCAAGTATCCTACAAGAATCAATCTATAAAGATAGAAAGATACTATAAGGATTTGCTTCGTGTCCCCAATTGTCATGTCTTTCATAAAAGGAATATTACACAAAAATGCACTTAGTAAACACATAATTGCCATACGTTGTGAAAAACTGATTACACATATCAATCACCGCAAAAACATTTGAAAAACGTAAAAGAGGGGAGCTAAGTACTCGCCTGAGATTGCGTATAGATCTTGTTCAAATGATATAACAAAGCTCAAGGGATCAAGACTTCAAGTGTTGAAGTGGTTCCTAGTGTATCAGATAACTACATGTTAGTGTGTCGAAACTTGAAAACGAGACATCGAATAGAATGAAGTATATGAACCAAACAAGAGTTGGATCTTGTATAATATGACTTATAATATCAAACATTCTGAATTTGAAGCATTTCAAAGTGTTTTCGCTCGTTACGGCTTGCTAAAGTGGTTTACGCCACTTTAACGGGTCAAAAACGTAACTATGGGTTCGAATGGTTAAATATGTCATATGACAAGTCTAATATGCCAAAATTAGTTTATATAAGTTGTAAAATCAGTTTAGATGTCAAAACAATGTTCTTTTATGTTTAAAACTAATTTATGTGCAAAAAGGGCATTTTCAGCATTTTAAGAAATACATAGTCGACTTGTCATTTGACTAACCAAACGGTATGACCATATGGTATAACCTCAATGGGTGATTCCCTATAATACTACGGTCATAATAATGGGCTTGGTCGGATCCTAAAGGTGACCAAACGGGTTGGATTCGAAAGTCAAAGCGGTGGTCAAGACCGCTCGACTTACGACCCTAAACAAGTACTAAACAAAAAGTGACGAGTTAGATATGTCAAACATGTCTAACTAAGTTTATAAAACTGATTTGGTATCAAAACAAAGTGTTTTGATACCCGAAAAAAGTTCTCGAATAATGCGCATTTATCGCATTATTGACCGAAACTTTGACTCGTTACTACAACTAGTAAACGTAAAATTCAGTAAGCATGATCACTAAGGACCATAACCATCATGATTATGATCATATTGTAAGGTTCAATTGGACTTTGTTTGACCAAATCATGGTCAGAACTGAAAGTCAAACAAAAGTCAAAATGTTTGACTTTTAGCTCATTTAAGCTAAAAGAGTTGAACAAGGCATGAATGGAACACTTACTTACACTCAAAGCAGCCAAGAAATCTCAGGAGGAAGCTTCAAAAATGGTTGCAACTTTAGAGAAAGGCAGATGAGAGCAAGAATGGATGTTGCAAAAGTTCAAATGTGATGATGAACATGGTATTTATATAGTTCTTGGATCAACAAGGTCATTACAAGTGTCCATGAGTCATCAAGGGTTTGGATTAGTGTCACAACACTTGTTAGATGCAGGAGAATGGGTGGCAAGTTCGAGTTCTAGGTGTCCAAGAAGTGTATCAAGAAGCTACCGAGTAGCAGCAACATTCTGTTGAGCTGGGGACCTCTTGCGGACCGTTAGAGGTTTTGCCTTACGGTCCGTAAGGCCTTGCAGAGGCTGAAGTTTCCAAAAATGGCAGTTTTGGCCTGTGGACTTTTTTTATCGCGTTTCGTCGTTTTTAACACCCGTCAACCTAATTTCTAAGCTTTATATGTCACACCCCAACCGATGATGGAAACATCGGAGTGAGACGAACGAGATTGCTCATTGCTCATAAATTCTAGTTGGTGACAATATTTAAATAAAATCCATATTTCATTCATAGTAACTTTGTCATAAAATACAAGAATTTTCAAATACAACAATAACAAAGGCAAAATTTGATACAACATTTTATAAACCTAACGTCTATATGTGTATCTAAGCATCACTTCTACTCCGATTTCATGGCAAAGCTTCATCAACCTGTAACATGTTAAAAATACGAGTTCAATGCAAAGGAAAAGGTGAGTACACAAGTTTGGTGATACATAGCATAAATATAAAAGTGTAACTCGAATCCACATGGTAATTGTAAGCAAGGTTCATACTAATCATGCAATACTAGATCAAACCCCGAGTTTCCACAAAAGTTTTACGAGATTGAGCTTCCCTTGTCACAAAAGCGACAAGACTAGAATGAGTATGATAATCTTAACATAACCCCGACGGGTGGTGTGCTACTCCTATAGCGCTATATATGACAAGTTGGGCTAGCTAAGTTAATGATCAAGCAAGTATAAACGAGCATGTATCTAGGCATAACAAGTATTCATGTATAAGGATTGAGCATGCAAAGTATGAGTTTGTGGTATGTGCATTTTGATAGATAAACATGTTACAACCCAAAAATGATTTAAAACGGTAAGTGGGTCGAGTGTACTCATGGTTTTAGTTGGGTCTTTTCTACAAGTCAAGTCCGTGAAAGAGGTTAATTGCGGGATGAACGCCGAGTTATCCTACAAGAGGAAACGAGGGCGTATAAGTAACGAGTTTGACGGAGGATTGAGAGTATTCGGGAAAATGTAAATGATAAAAGTATGAGAAAATATTGTAGCATGAAAATAATCACTAGACATAGCACTTGTTAATGACACTATAGCAAATCCATAAGGATTGAATGTGTTTTTATAGGTTCAATACCTATTAGAATCGTGACAAGGAACTACATACATTAGTGATGAAACTTACTAACTTGACGGATGATTCATTAGTCATTATCAAGATTTTGGTTTCTAGGGTTTGTTATAGTAGTTCATAAATATAGTTATATAATCATGTAGGAGGTGGGAGGATGAACCATCCACTTTGGAACCTCTTGATGTCATATAAGTCAAATAGGAGGTGGGGGGATTAACCATCCACTTTGAGACCTCGAGTAGTGTTCACCGCTACACAAGTTACCATTGGTAACAAGGAGGGTACAAGAATAATAACATTAACAAGAATGAAAAGAAAAATAACTTAGAATAATAGTGAAATCATCAAGTAATGTGTGGTCTCAAGTTTAAGGATAGCCCAAGCTAACCATGGTGGACACACATGAACAAGTTCAAGAACTTGCATCACTTGTGAGCTTAAAGCTCTATGAAAAAAAAAAAACGTTTGTGAGGATAAATCCTCTATTTTGAATGTCTCAACCTTGTTTTTAAGCCTAACCAACCACAAGAAGTGTTGTAAGAATTCAGACATAGGTTTGAGATGGGATAAACCCAAGTTGGATGAACATAAACAAGTTTTGAAAGATTTTGAAAATAAACAGAAAGTTTTGGACATTTTCGGGGCATTTCCAGGTTTGAATTCTCTAAGTAGAGACCATGGAATCATGCCCAAAGGAAAACTAAGCATGTAGGAAAAAGAATCGGGCAATTTCGTTGAGTATTGAGTGAGTTATGCTCACTTTAGTGTAGAGGTACAAATCTGCCCGAAAATTAGATTCAGCTACGAACTTGGAGTGTTTTGGGAAGCTTGGAGGCTTTGTAAAGTGGAAAAATGCTTGGAGGAGGCTTGGGTTATATAAGGGATGAATTAGGGTTTCATTGGGTTGGGCTTTGGACAAGATTTGGGGGAGTTTAGACTTGAAACTAGTCCACTAAACCCAACCCAAAGCTGAATTATAGGGCTGCCATTTTTTTATTTTTTTCTTATTTTTTTCTTATTTTTTTCTTATTTAATGTTAGATATTAGGTTAATAGATGTTATATTATGTACATAACATGTATTATCGGGTGACAAATTATTTCGGGAGTATGAACCTTATAAGTTAGAGTTTTAGTAGCAAAAAAAACCCGGGTTTTAACGTTTAACTAAGGTGTTTTATGAATATTTAAGGTATGATAACATATGTAACATGTCACATGGTATATGTATGTATAAAATGATCGAGATTGAGTATCCACATTGCGTATAAAGTACGTATCAAGTATAAACACCGCGTATTAGCAAGTATGTCACGTATTCGAGTATGTATATCATGTGTATGCATGGTATGGACAAGTATGATTGTGTGTAACAAATATAAAGATGAACATGTTTATTCCATTAAGTCTCAATTACAACGATTTCAACGAAATGGCGAATACAAATACAATGGTTTCCAAAAATAGAACTACAACGCTAGCTTGCTATAAATAGAAAGTATCGAAACGCGAGGCGTTACCGTCTCCCCTCCTTTAGGAAATTTCGTCCCGGAATTTAGGAAGATGCAACGAAGAGATGTGGATACTTAGTCTTCATATTACTCTCGAGTTCCCAAGTAAACTCGGCGCCACGTTTCCCTTCCCAACGAACTTTTACGATAGGGATCCGACTGCGCCGTAGCTGCTTGACTCCTCGGTCCATGATTTCGACCGGTTTTTCCACGAAATGCAATGTCTCGTTGATTTGGAGATCTTCGAGCGGAACTTGAAGTCCTTCTTCGTCTAGACATTACTTGAGATTTGAAACGTGAAACACATAATGAACATTGTTGAGCGTTTGAGGTAGTCCAGTCGATATGCTACCTTGCCAATCCTTTCCAAGATTTTGAAAGGACCCACGTAGCAAGGAGCGAGCTTGCCTTTCTTACCAAAACGGAGAACGCCTTTCCAAGGGGATACCTTGAGAAGTACATGATCACCTATATTGAATTCCAAGGGCTTGCGTCTTTTGTTGGCGTAGCTCTTTTGTCGGCTTCGTGCTTTGAGGAGATTATCACGTATTTGTAGGATCTTGTCCGTTGTCTCTTGTATTAGCTCAGGACCGGTGATTTGTGCGTCCTCGATCTCGTGCCAACAAATAGGCGAACGACACTTACGACCATACAATGCTTCAAATGGAGCCATTTGAATACTAGCGTAACTATTGTTGTACGAGAATTCAACCAAGGGTAAGTGCGAATTCCAATTGCCGCCAAAATCGATTACGCATGACCGAAGCATATCCTCTAAGGTTTGGATAGTACGCTCGGTTTAACCATCTGACTGAGGATGAAAAGCAGTGCTAAGATTAAGCTGAGTGCCAAGGGCAGATTGAAAAGTTTGCCAAAGGCGGGAGGTGAAACGAGCATTGCGATCGGAGATAATATCAAGAGGAGTACCATGACGACTAATGATATCATCCGTGTATATACGAGCCAATTTCTCGACTTTGTAATCTTCAAGAATGGCGAGGAAGTGCGTGAATTTGGTCAATCGGTCAATGATGACCCAAATGCTGTCATGACCAGACGAAGTACGCGGCAATTTCGTAATGAAATCCATGGCTACGTCTTCCCATTTCCAGACAGGAATTTCTGGTTGGTCGAGCAAACCAGAGGGACGTTGATGTTCTGCCTTGACTTTGGAACACGTAAGACATTTGGACACGTAAAGGGCGATATCACGTTTCATTCCAGGCCACCAATAGGATACATGCAAATCGTGGTACATCTTATCAGCACCAGGATGAACGGAGTATCGGGATTTGTGGGCTTCATCTATCAAAGTAGACCGAAGATTGAGACGATTGGGAATCCAAATACGACCATGGTAGTAAAGAATACCATCAGGTTTAGCTTCGAGCGGGTTTTCGACTCCACAATTCAATTCACTATCGAGGTTACCCTTGTTAATGACGGTAAATTGTGCTTGTCGAATCAACTCGTTGAGTTTTCCCACGATTTAGTGCACTCTTAACATGAGTTGTACGACTAAGTGCATCGGCCACGACATTCGCTTTGCCAGGGTGGTAGCGAATATCACAGCCGTAGTCGTTTAACAATTCTACCCAACGACATTGACGCATGTTGAGTTCCTTTTGATCAAAGATATGTTGGAGGCTCTTATGGACGGTGAAGACCGTACACTTTGTACCATAAAGATAGTGTCGCCAAATCTTTAATGCAAAAACAACTGCACCAAGTTCAAGGTCGTGGGTAGTATAGTTTTCTCATGAATTTTGAGTTGTCTCGACGCGTATGCGATTACTTTGTCCCGTTGCATGAGAACGCAACCGAGACCCTGGTTAGAGGCATCGTAATACACGACAAAATCGTCGTTCCCATCGGGGAGAGTGAGGATAGGAGCATTACAAAGCATGTCCTTGAGCGTTTGGAAGGATTCCTCTTGTTCGGGACCCCAAACAAAAGGTTTATCTTTTTGAGTCTAAGAATTCAAAGGAACGGCAATTTTCGAGAAGTTCGAGATGAAACGGCGATAATACCCAGCTAGGCCAAGAAACGAACGAATTTCAGAGGGCGACTTAGGTGCAGTCCAATTCTTCAAAACTTCTATCTTTTGCAGGGTCAACGTGTATACCGAGTTCATTGACGGTGTGACCTAAGAATTAAACCTCCTTTAGCCAAAATTCACACTTGGAGAATTTGGCATAAATAAAGACGTTCGGTTTGCAAAAGCTGAAGAATGAGACGCAAATGTCGTCCGTGCTCTTTTTTCATCTTGGAGTAGATTAGGATATCGTCGATGAATACAATGACAAAATGATCTAGAAAAGGCTTACACACGCGGTTCATGAGATCCATAAACACTAAAGGTGCGTTGGTCAACCCAAAAGGCATGACCACGAACTCGTAGTGTCCATAACGTGTGCGGAAAGCTGTTTTGGGTACATCTTCCTCGGAAACCCGAAGTTGATGATAACCAGAACGGAGATCAATCTTTAAAAAGCACTTCGCGCCTTGCAGTTGATCGAAGAGATCATCGATACGAGGAAGGGGGTATCGGTTCTTGACTATAAGCTTATTGAGTTCACGATAGTCAATGCACATGCGAAATGACCCATCTTTCTTTTTGACAAAGAGAACGGGAGCACCCCAAGGGGAAGTACTAGGGCGTATAAAACCTTTATCAAGAAGCTCTGGAAGTTGGTTTGATAGCTCTTGCATCTCCGAGGGTGCTAAACGATAGGGAGCTTTCGCAACAGGAGTTGCGCCAGGGATAAGATCAATACGAAAATCAACAGCTCAAGGAGGCGGAGGACCAGGAAGATCCTCAGGAAAAACAGAAGGAAACTCACAAACGACAGGAACTTCACTTATGCACGGACATTTGTCTTTCTTTTCCACAACATGGGCGAGAAAGGCAAAGTACCGCTTACGCAAGTACTTGTTCGCTTTGATGCACGACATAAGTTTGAGACCTTTAGAAGGTTTCTCGCCATAGACGTGTAGAGAATCACCTTGAGGAAGAGGGAGGCGAATAAACTTTTCGGAACAAACCCCTTCGGCACGAACTCGCATGAGCCAATCCATGCCTACTATGATGTCGAAACTACCCATTTGCATGGGGATGCGATCAATGGAGATCGAATGATCGTTAAGAATTAAAGAGCAACCAGAGAGAACGGAATCAATGGAGATGGTTTTACCATTAGCGACTTCAACAGCGAAAGGATTAGGCATTTTAGATCGTTCCACTTAAGCAAAGGTTCAAATTCTAGCGATACAAAACTCCTATCGGCGCCAGTATCAAATAGACATGTAGCATAAATATGGTTCACAAGGAACGTATCAGTGATGACGTCGTTAGAGCTCTGGGCTTGAGCGGAGGTAAGCATGAAAGCTCGCCCCTTTGCAGGCTCAGGCTGCTGCTGATGCTGGTGCTACTGGTTGAGAAGAGGACAAACATTTGCGAGATGGTTGGGATCGCCACATTTGTAACATGCTCGCACAGGAGCATTTTGGCGCTAGGGATGAGTTTGGTTTGGGTTAGGGTAAGGGACAATGGCTTGGTTGCTTTGGGTTTGGCGACAATGGCTAGTGAAATGCCCCATCCTGTTACAGTTGGCGCATTTCCGGCATGGGGTAGAAGGGAGATGATGATAAGTGTAACGATCACACTTAGGCCAAGTGCCGGTGTAGTTTCGATTGGGTGGATCATTGTTTTGGGTGGAGGAGATGGCATTTAAAGGCATAGGGGTAGGCGGAGTGACAACCGCGTTGTTTTGAACCGAAGCCTTCCGCTTCTTGTTCTTGATGGGGTTCTTTTTTGGGTTGAGGGGGAGGCGATTCGGTAGCGGTGGTATTAGCGGTGGCTTGACGCGCATGCTTCGTAGGAACCTTGTCATAGGCCCCCTAAAGGATGCAGTTGTGGTTAAGCTCTATGATGGTGCTATAGGCTTCTTCGATGGTTCTGGGGCGTGCGGCGGCTACATGGTTCATGATCACAGGCGAAAGCGAACGAATAAGCTTAGCTATCGCTTTGGGAACTGTATCCACCTATCCAGGACAGATGATACTCAACTATTTGAAGCGATCGATCAACCTTTCAGCGTCGCTCCCTTGTTGCGTGAGGTTCTAGAATTCGTTTTCGAGCTTCTGGGTCTCGTGGGGAGGATAGAACTGATCTCTCATGAGCTGCTTGAGCTCGTCCCAAGTGAGAGTGTGAGCTACTTCGTTGCCACGCTTGTTGCATTCCGTAGTCCACCACTCGAGGGCTCTCTGGCACCCGCCCTGAAGAAAAGTAAGCTCCATAGTGTTAAACCAATTGATCACGGCGGTAACACCGCCCATGCTGTAGGAACGTCCACGATTAGCACGGGAACCTAAATTTGTTATCTATTGTCCGATTGGCGGAAACTAATGACAAGTTAACCAAATAACAAGAATTACTCATTTAAATGTTGTTTTCATTGATCTAAAGTTCAATACATTAGAGAACCGGATCCGACAGAGCTTTGCCGTCTCTGTGCCAAAATGTCTCCATGTTACAAATAAAATTCCAAGGCACCTATTTATAGGTTTGTAAGTTCGCTGGAGAGAGAGGAGGAAGTTCGGGCGAACTTGACTTAGTCAAGTTCGGTCGAACTTGACTTCATACATATAATCTCAAGCGAACTTTGCCTAGAACTCACTTAAATACGCCTCGTTTCTAACATATTAAGCCCTATTCACTCAGACTCGATACATAATGACGTAGGCAACAGACATATGCACCAACAGACTCCCCCTTGGATGTTGCCGCAGTCATTGACTTTTTGAAATCTTCCGAGTCTTCCGATCTTTAGTTCTTGAATAAACTTTATCATCTTGATCTTTATATCCTCTTTCTCTTTCTTTGAGCTTTGTCTTGGTAAAACTTTTAATCTCCATGCTCCCCCTTGCTTTAAGCTTTAGCCTTCAGACTCCCCTTTGCTTTGGTCTTTAGACTCCAAACTCCCCCTAGCTTTGAGCTTTCTAAAATCTTTGGACAATGTTTTATCCAGCTCTCCCTCAAACTTTACTACCTGTCTAAATAAATTCTGACATTCAAATAAACATTTCAGATTCAAAATTCTGTTATAAAACTTCAACGTTTGAATCTTCTTTTTAATCTTTTTCAAATCTTAGTTATTCAAGTTCAATTTAATGACGTTGAATACTTTTAACATTTAAGAATTTGTCCTTTTGAAAAAATTTTCAATTATGAAATCCACTTGGTTGATCAAATCCAAATAATGACTTTGATTAACCATGTCAACTGAGCCCAAGTTAATGACCTCAATTTGACCCGTAATGAACAAACTGATGTTCTCTTCAAATTTTAAAGTTTCAATTTGATGAACTTTCTATGAACATTTTTTTCAGCACCTTACCAGACTTTGATGACCTGTTCTCCAACATTGGCTCATTGAAAATTAATGTAGAAACAAAATCTTTTTGAATTTTGGAAAGTTTATGCTAAAACACACTGAAAATCTTTTTGATTTTTATTTGAAAAGAAATTAAGAAAGTAAACTATTTACAAACATATTTACAGACATATTTTTGTGAATTCGCGTCTAAGGATCATATCAGTTGTTTGAGATATAACACCAGTACCATTGACCTTTTTGAGACTTTAAGTTTTAAATTCGTTTACCTAGATTGTCGATATGTTTGTCCACTTAAACTTTATCACGTTTCTCAACTGTTCCAAGATATGTTAAGATATGAATTATGAAACTTAACTTATCTATGGTTCCCACCTCTTGAATATACTCTCGAGTCCAGATTCCCTAGATTTCATCTTACAGGTGAGTATACCGTAATTGATATCTGTATCTGGGTTATGCGAGACCTTGAGAGCTCAGGTTAGCACTACCATACCGACAAAGAGATGAAGGCTCGTCTTTAAAGGTGTGTTCTATTTAATGAATCTTTTCAGCATTGCAAATGATTAGATCTTTCGATTCTTTTCAAGTTTTGCATGCTATTTTGGGGTTTATAGTGAAAGTATTATAGAAGTTCCAGGCTATTGCTTCCGCAAAATCAGAAGAACTTGTATAATACCCCAGATATCAACTATCTATAAAGACCTCGTATCTCAGAATCAGGCAACCCTTCAATCGAAATTTCGGAGTACTAAGTCCATATATCCAAGATGTGTTAATCCACAAAATTTAACAGTTGCGAAATTTTGGTTTATATCCCGAAAACAATTTACTGAACATTTAAAGTCTATCGACACATCCACAGTAAGACTTGTTTATCACTTTTAACCTTTACAATTCTTTAGCATACTGTGATAGTCCACTGATGTACTATCATTTCCTTTTTGACAACCAAATTCTTTTTGTCTTTTTCAATGTTTTTGTACTTTTTGAATTCTTTTAATGTTTTTTGAATTTTCAACCTTTTCATATGTTTTTGATTTTTCTAAAAATTTTCTTACTCCCCCTAAAATCAAAAACATATTTTTGGATTTTAGGTTTTAAGAAATATCATTCTAAAAAAATAACAAACCAATAAGGATCACGAGAACTCGTCGTCCAATCCTTTTGTTTACATTTCTGCATCATCACCTGTCAGCAGAATAAACCATTAAACTTTGATAACATCAACTTGTAGAAACCACTTGAAAGAAACACTTGTAGGAAATCAATTTTAAATGATTTTTCAGTATAACAATCAGTGTTCTGTTTAACGATGTGGATTTTTCACAAATTTTAAAACATTCTTTTCAAATTTTCTTTTTCAAACCACTTGTAATTTCAAAAAAAAAAAAAAACCGACAAAGATTAAGACTTTCTAGCTAAGTTAAATACTCATGGAGCTCCGCTATCTTGTATCAACTTTGATATTGTAGATCTTGGGACTCCTACACAACAAAGCAGCTATTTGAAAAATGAAACCCAAACCTTTTTGGTTTTGGGTTTGTACTGATAAGCATCATAAACCTCTTCAAATTCATCATCAAAATCAAAATCATCATCAAACATTTCATCCGATGTCAATTTTGAAAACATTTTGACATTTTCTTTGTTAGTCTGTTTGTTTACTGACTCGGTTGATTTAACATTTTCAGTTTTGTCAACAACAGGTTTTGGTTTTTCTAATGATGAAAACCTTTTCTTAGCAACCCATGATTGTAGTTTGCTTCTTGCTTTCTTGATATAGAATCTAGAATCTTTGATTTCATTAAACATTGAAGTTTCACCTTTTTCAAATGTTGAGTTTTCAAACTTTGACACAGTTTTAGGTTTCACTTCTTGTTTAGATTCATAGTTTCTATTTGACTCTTTAACAGACTTCACAATCTCTGGTTGTTTTTGCTTTTCATCTTTTGATTCGGTTTTTCTTCGAGGAAACACAGGCTTTAGATTCAGACACTTACGAGCAATGTTACCAACATTATTGCATTTAAAGCAAGTTCGATTATCAGAACCATTTCCACTAGTGGATTTTACTCCACTTGTGGACTTGGTCTTAGCCTTGTCCCGAAGTTCTTTTTCTTTCTTGAATTCATCATTCGATTTCTTACCAATCATACCTTCTTCCTGAACCGTATTCGTCCCATACACAAATTTCATGTGTTTACCTTTGTATTCATGAAATGACGACTTCTGGTTCTTTCTCGGTTCTTCTTCACTTTCCTCCAAACCCAATCCTGCTCTCCTGTTCTCAGGAAAATCACACCAACCTTTCGGTAATTGTTAGCATTCCTTTTAGGTTTCGAGTAAAATCTTTTCTCATTTTCTCAAGATCATCTGATGAAAACTTCTACAAGTTTGAAAAATTTATCAAGTTGATCCTCTTTCACGTTCCGAATCGGAAAACTATCATCGAAGTATAATCTATCAGATTCCTTAATCTTGTACATGACAACATTAGGATCATCACTTAGATTATGTTCTGATAATGTATCGTCATCTTCAGAATGTGATTCCGAGTTTTTCAAACTTGATTTGGCACTTTCAGAGCTGCCATCTTAGAATCATTTCCCAACACCTTTTTAACCTCATTTTTTACCACCGCTTCATTGTCATCATTTGATTTTGTAAAGTCTACGTCAATGTTCTCAGGCAATTTATTTTTCTTTTCTGATATAATGAGTAAATTAAATGTCTTTTCAATCTCATCATCTTTCTTGCAGGAATAACTTGCAAGAAATGGTGGAGGAACACTTCCGTATTCTTTACGCTTTGATTTATCACCATTTTCCTCCGACTTAATCGAAGGTAAAATGTGATCAATGACATATGCGTTTGTGGTGTAGCTCTTTAGAAGCTGTCTTACCCGTTCTGTTTCTATCTTTATATCGTGAATCTCACTCTTTGTATTAGCAATTGTATTAATGTACATGTTAATTGCCTTTTGTTTTTCAATCACAGTTGCATTTAACATTTTGACATTAGCATTTAGCTCACGATTAGCATTATCAACATATTTATATTTGTTTGATATTTTGTCATAAGCTTCTTTTATGGTTCTGTAATCATTACGAAAGTTTTCATTGTGTACAGTCAATTCTCTTATGACATTGACTTTATCAAGACATGGTTCACAAGGACTTGCGCACTTTGTGCAAGGTTTTTCAACCTCCACAATTTTCACAACTTCCTTTTCAGACATTTTTACCTCAGATTTTACCTTTTCTGCCTCTGATTTCAAAGCTTCTTGCCTTTGCATCTCAAGGTAAGCTAATTCTTCTTCCTCAGCTCTCTGCCTATAACCTTCCAGAATGGCATTTTCCAAAGCAGCATCGACATATGATGTATCAGATTCATCCACTAACTCTGCTATTATAGCAACACCAGTTTTCTTTCCGATGTATCTATTCCAGTCAAAACCATTTTCTTCATGATTGGCAACAAGAGCTTGTTCGGCTTTCTTTGCAGGTTTTTCTTCTACTTCGACTTGTATTCTCTTTGGATATGACTTGTATTGAAGAGCTTTCTTGTAATACTCATTGTTGCTACCGAAAGGGTTTTGATTTCCGCTTGCTTCTTGATTGCTGCATTCTCGTTTGAAGTGTCCTTTTTGTCGACACCTGAAGCATGTGACTTTAGACTTGTCAAATCCAAGCTTGTTGTTTGAATTACCAATGTCCCTTCCAGTGAGCGCCACAAATTTGGAAACTCTTCTGATAATGGATGCAAGGCTCCATTTGATATCCATTAGCTCCAATTCTTCTTCGTCCACCTGATCATAATCTTCGGCGGTCATCTCTGGATTACCAATCTTTCCAGCAACAAGACTTTCATATGATTCGAGAACGGTAGCAAGAAGTGCTATGTGCTGTTTAGCCATCTTTTCTGGAAATACATTCTTCAAATCAACTGCTATGTTGCATTGGAAAACATTTGAATCAGAAACGATTTGACTTGTCTGATTTTGGAATGATGAGCTTCAACTTGCACTTGTATATCCAGCATATGGAGAACTTTGACTTGGAGTAGTATTTGTATTTGCACTAAATGTTGTTTGAATTTTCGGGCTTTGAATCAGAGTATCTGGAATACCTCCTTTGTAATAGACACCGACATCTTGAACAACATTAGCATTCTTTGATTTTGCAATTTTCATCAATTCCATTTCATGTCCTTCCAATATGTCTATCAAGGATAACAACTTGAAATGTCTCCAAGATGGACTATTCTTCAGAATCGATATGTTGTCCATTCTCCTTCTGGAAGTGCATCGGCCAACTTCTCGATTTGCTCTTCATTAGATCTTTTGATATCATGTCTTCGCATCTGGACCATGAGGTGACAATATCTATCAATCATCTGCTTCATTGTTTCACCTTTAATCATCGTGAAGAACTCGAATTCTATCTTGATTAAAGCCTTTTTTGCTTTAGATCATTTCATCACTTCCTTTAAATTTTCCACAAAGAGAATTCCATATTTCTTGCAAAGTATCATATTCTGGTAATAATATCAAGATATCTTCCTTCACTGATTGTTGAATCAAGCTGATCATTTTCTTTTCCGCAACATAGTTATCTTTGTCGGTATTTGAAAACCTGTTCAGCAGAAGATCTTGATCACGCTCATCCTTTTGCCATTTGTAACCATCCTCAACCGCAACACAGCTGTTGAATTGATTCGCTTGTATCCAATCCACAAACTTTTCTTTCCATCCTTCAAATTCATCCATGCTCATTAGCTTTGGCGGTTTTGACGTAGTACCCATTTCGTTATCGATATTCTTCTGGTTCGCCGCAAGAACATTAGCGTTTGATGAAGAAGCCATTTGAGAAACGAACACGTTGTGGAAATCTTCCATTTTGACAATCCGAAACTTTATCTGAGAATACGATCAAAAACACTTGAAAATTTATTAGAAACAGACAAGTTCGGTCAAACTTGTGTGAAAACAGGTTTTGAGTTCAAGTTTCAACAAGTTCGGTCGATTTTGAAACAATTTTCAATTTTATCACACACACCTCAAGTTCGGTCGAACTTGAAGTGTAATTATGAGAAAAATTACAACTTCGAACGGACTTGTAAGAAAGATCTCAAGAAAACAACTAAGTTCGGTCGAACCTAAGAAGAATTTTCAAGACCTTAGCTCAGTTCGAGCGAACTTAAGTTTTAATTTCAAAAGAAAACTAAGTTCGGGCGAACTTAAGTGAATCTTCACTAGAATTATATCAAGTTCGGTCGAACTTGATAGAACTTCAAGCAAAATTCAACAAGTTCGAGCGGACTTAAGCTCAAAAACTTGAAAAACTAATCAAGTTCGGTCGAACTTGATTAAAATCCAAAGAATTTCAATCAAGTTCGGTCGAACTTAGTGTTAAGTTCGACTGAAACTTGTTTCCAAAACATGGTTTTTTCAACTTTTTGATATCAAAACGTTTGAATTTGATGTCCAAACTCTCAGGGGTTTATCACAACTGTATTTTACATGACATATTCAATTTTTAGCTGATTTTGTCCATGAAATCATCAAGTATGTGAAAATGTTAAGAAAAAAGATAGAATGGAGTAGAATAAGAGAAATTCTTGTCTTGATTCCAGCAAATTTAGGTATCCCAAGCTCTGATACCACTTGTAGTAACGTCCACGATTAGCACGGGAACCTAAATTTGTTATCTATTGTCCGATTAGGCGGAAACTAATGACAAGTTAATCAAATAACAAGAATTACTCATTTAAATGTTGTTTTCATTGATCTAAGGTTCAATACATTCGAGAACCGGATCCGACAGAGCTTCGCCGTCTCTGTGCCAAAACCTCTCCATGTTACAAATGAAATTCCAAGGCACCTATTTATAGGTTTGTAAGTTCACTGGAGAGAGGAGGAAGTTCGGGCGAACTTGACTTAGTCAAGTTCGGTCGAACTTGACTTTATACATATAATCTCAAGCGAACTTGGCCTAGAACTCACTTAAATACGCCTCGTTTCTAACAGATTAAGCCCAATTCTCTCAGACTCGATACATAATGACGTAGGCAACAGACATATGCACCAACACATGCCAGTGAATTCTACTAGTTTACAAGCCATGAAATGCTTGAATTGGAAGGACGTTTTGGGGTTGTCGGTTTTAGAGTCGGCAGAGGATTTGGGTGTGCCTTCGGTATGGATGGTTTGAAGCTGGCTAACGATAGCGGGTATGACACGAGCCATTTGATCGGCCATTTGCTCGGCGACAAGACCGACGAGTTCTTGCTTGGAGATGGAATCCTCATTGTTGTTGTTGTTGTTGGAACCCTTGTTGGACCTCTTGGATTTCTTGGATGAGTTAGGAGAATTCATCTAGAGATTCAACATTGAAAAAGGGAATGAGACTTGATCATAATATGGGGAAAAAAAGTTTTGCATGAATAAACATGTATGAGGTTCAAGCATGGTTTACATAAGTTTGCATGGGTTCATCAAGTATAGCCCACAAAATTTGCATGAAAGTATCAAGTATGGCATGTATAATCACGTATAAAATAAGGAGTATAAATTTAGTTTGTTCACGAAGATTAGTATTGAAACATGATTGTGATAAGCGTGCGAAACGTGTAATGGTTCGAAACGAATAAGGTAACAAGTACCAACTCACATATAAATTTGAGATAACATAAAAGAATTGGCTCATAAAACATGGGATTGTTTCGGGTAGAGAAACGTCGACAATTCCAAAGTGAATCGAAGATCCTTTCTAACTAGAGAAACGTGCTTTGGCCTATAGGTAAAATACTCTCATCGAGAAGCGACTAACGGTATTTTACCCTTCCAGTTACTACACATCTCTAATCGATTAGTAAATCGAAACTTTGGCGAGAGCGAAAATCAAGGAACGGGACTGAATCGACAAGGTGCGGGTTTCACCCCTAACTTGAAGATTTCATACCCTAAGTGTGGTTGTTCCTTATGAAACGAGGAGCATATTCGGACTCATTTGTAAGGTCCACTAGAACATGAAATGGAAGTTTCCATCAAGATATGGATATCACTCCTAACTTGATGGTATAACTTCGTGAAAAATCGAATACACGGAATGAGGGATTTCACCATAAATTGTAAGTCATTGGACCTATCTTGGTGCAAATCGCCTCGTTTGCATCATGAGTGTCTTTAAGTCTTCAAGTGTATTGTGTAAGATGTCTTAGGAAAGACATTATGTAAATTTTAAGACCAAAAGATAAGGAAAAGCAATAAGGAAGAATAATGTATTAAGCATGATATAAGAATGGTCAAAAATGGACACTTAAACTATAGACTAGGTCGAACATGGCAATTCTACCTAATTCCCTATAGTTATGGCTCTGATACCAATCTGTCACACCCCAGCTGATGGTGGAAACATCGGAGTGAGACGAACGAGATTGCTCATTGCTCATAAATTCTAGTTGGTGACAATATTTAAATAAAATCCATATTTCATTCATAGTAACTTTGTCATACAATATAAGAATTTTCAAATACAACAATGACAAAGGCAAAATTTGATAACACACTTTATAAACCTAACGTCTATATGTGTATCTAAGCATCATCTCTACTCCGATTTCATAGCAAAGCTTCATCAACCTGTAACATGTTAAAAATACGATTTCAATGCAAAGGCAAAGGCGAGTACACAAGTTTTGGTGATACATAGCATAAGTATAAAAGTGTAACTCGAATCCACATGATAATTGTAAGCAAGGTTCATACTAATCATGCAATACTAGATCAAACCCCCGAGTTTCCACAAAAGTTTCCACAAAAACGACAAGACTAGAATGAGTATGATAATCTTAACATAACCCCGACGGATGGTGTGCTACTCCTGTAGCGCTATATATGATAAGTTGGGCTAGCTAAGTTAATGATCAAGAAAGTATAAACGAGCATGTATCTAGGCATAACAAGTATTCATGTATAAGGATTGAGCATGTAAAGCATGAGTTTGTGGTATGTGCATTTTGATAGATTAACATGTTACAACCCAAAAGTGATTTAAAACGGTAAGTGGGTCGAGTGTACTCACGGTTTTAGTTGGGTCTTTTCTACAAGTCAAGTCCGTGAAAGAGGTTGATTGCGGGATGAACGGCGAGTTATCCTAAACGAGGGCGTATAAGTAACGAGTTTGACGGAGGATTGAGAGTATTCGGGAAAATGTAAAGGATAAAAGTATGAGAAAGTATTGTAGCATGAAAATAATCATTAAGCATAGCACTTGTCAACGACACTATAGCAAATCCCTAAGGATTGAATGTGTTTTTATAGGTTCAAGACCTATTAGAATCGTGACAAGGAACTACATACATTAGTGATGAAACTTACTAACTTGACGGATGATTCATTAGTCATTATCAAGATTTCGGTTTCTTGGGTTTATTATAGTAGTTCATAAATATAGTTATATAATCATATAGGAGGTGGGAGGATGAGCCATCCACTTTGGAACCTCTTGATGTCATATAAGTCAAATAGGAGGTGGAAGATTAACCATCCACTTAGAGACCTCGAGTAGTGTTCATCGCTACACAAGTTACCATTGGTAACAAGGAGGGTACAAGAATAATTACATTAACAAGAATGACAAGAATAATAACTTAGAATAATAGTGAAATCATCAAGTAATGTGTGGTCTCAAGTTTAAGGATAGCCCAAGCTAACCATGGTGGACACACATGAACAAGTTCAAGAACTTGTATCACTTGTGAGCTTAAAGCTCTATGAAAAAAAAAGTTTGTGAGGATAAATACTCTATTTTGAATGTCTCAACTTGTTTTTAAGCCTAACTAACCACAAGAAGTGTTGTAAGCATTCGAACATAGGTTTGAGATGGGATAAACCCAAGTTGGATGAACATAAACAAGTTTTGAAAGATTTTGAAAACAAACAGAAAGTTTTGGACATATTCGGGGGCATTTCCAGGTCTGAATCCTCCAAGGAGAGACCATAACATGTCACATGGTATATGTATGTATAAAATGATCGAGATCGAGTATCCACATTGCGTATAAAGTACGTATCAAGTATAAACACCGCGTATTAGCAAGTATGTCACATATTCGAGTATGTATATCATGTGTATGCATTGTATGGACAAGTATCATTGTGTGTAACAAGTATAAAGATGAACATGTTTATTCCATTACGATTCAAGTCTCGATTACAATGATTTCAACGAAATGACGAATACGATTACAATGGTTTCCAAAAATAGAACTACAACGCTAGCTTGCTATAAATAGAAAGTATCGAAATGCGAGGCGTTAATTATAAGGTTGAATAAGCATAGGGAACTTGAAATATGTTCAAAATGTTTCAGATGTCAGTTCCTTCGGTTGTACAGCTATGTTTTTCGGTTAATTACGACGAACACTTTAATTAACGCGTAAACGACCGTAATTGCGTAACGAATGACATTATTGCATTCCAATCATTAGAAAGCAAAATTTTAATGATGAGAAAATTTTTTGGATGTACGTACGTGTTCCGTATTAAGAAATACGCGAATCGGCATACTTTCGTAGAATTTGCAAAATAGTCCATGGAGTTACTATAAAGTGTTTTTGCCATACAGAAATCCTCAAAACTTATTTCTAAGTTATGTAAAGGATATTTAGGGTATGTTTAGCCTATGTCCTCGTCCTGGTGTGTACGTTACGTTAAACGGGTTACGTTTAAGTATCAGTTATCGGATAGCCTTCAAAGAAAAAGTTTTTAAAAGCACGAGATTTTGGCACAAGGGTTACACAACTCTTCAAGAACAAACTCTAAATCAATCTAAGGTAAATATTTATTCTATATGTGTGATTCTTGTTCTTTTGATTTATGCAAAACTCTAGACATCCAAACAATCTGTGTTTTGTTTCCATGCCTGATGAATGTATAATAGTTGTTAGATTGCATGAGTTCACCCTTCCAGATTGCATGAGTTCACATTATTAAAACCCAAGATTTCGATGAAAATGTTTGAGAGTAAAACATTTTGAGAAATCTTTTTGATAATTGTTTGAGATAAATAAATCAAGAAACATTTTGACAAAAACCTTTGAGAAAGCATTTCGAGAAACCTTTTTATAAAATGTTAGAGATAAATAGGTTGAGAAACATTTTTTTGAGAGCGTTTGAGAGAACATTTTGAGAAGTATTCCAATGAAAATGTTTTTTGAGAAAAATATTTTGAGGAATACTTTGAGGCATAAAGCCTAAGGACTTAAGATAAATCATCTAAGGGTAGATGATTTGTAAATCATAGAGTTGTTGTAGCACGAGTAAGGATGAGGATTAGGATAGAGATCCTAAGTCTACTCATGTTTGGGTCCCTAGGAAGGTTATAGACTAGGTTAAGGCATTCTAATAACCTAATTCCCTATAACCAGTGCTCTGATACCAATCTATAACACCCCGATCGCGTAACACAACAACACACGGCTGATATATATTGCTCACCACAACTGATACTAAATTGTTTCACTATTATTAACATTGTTTTACAATACAAAGAATACATGAAGTTGTCTTTTGATTAAAGAATTTTAAAGTCCGGATGCATTCCTAAGTGTAGCAAACTTGAATAATTGAAACCTAAAACATATGTGAAAAACGAGACATCAACAAACAATGTTGGCGAGTACAAAGTTTTGTTAGCCAAGTTAATGGCAAAAGTTTAGTGTTACAATACTTCGAGAACTACAAGAGTCGTCTATTGAAAATGGACTCTTTAAAGCCAAGGAATGGCAAAAAGATTTAGTATTGCAATACATTAACTTGATTATGAAACTTGTGACAAAATAGTTTTTGTATATGGCAACATGATTAATACTAAGTAATTTTTATGCCATTGAATATTGTACTTTGTTCATTGTTATCGCCTTGAATTTGATCATAAAACTTGTGAGTGTGTTATTAGAAATCCAATCAAGGATTAATAACAACAATATTGAAAACTTGTCATAACTTGCGTGAGTATTATTAGAAATCAAATCACTGATTTAAAATAATACTTTGGTTATCCTTCTAAGAATCTAACATATAAAAATATGTAAGAGTTCTACAAGGATTTGAATATTGTACTTTGAATCAATCGAACACAAAATCCTAATGTGATTCGGATAACGCTACAAGAGTAATACAATGAGAACACTTATATATAGGAAGTACCATCGGCGTATCCACCATGTTCTTATGGTATGACACTCGTTTCGTTATCTAAATCACAACTAATCACAATAACTACATAATCATCGTCAACTTGTCAGATTGTCTTGTCACATACGCATTAATGTACACAGAATCCAATAAAGGACTACCAATTAGTACATTAAACATCCCACGAGTATCTAACTATAAAGATAGATAGATGCATTAGGGATTTTAGTTTAGTCACATGTCTTGTCACATTGTCTTGTCACATACGCATTAATGTACACAGAATCCAATAAAGGACTACCAATTAGTATATTAAACATCCTACAAGAATCTAACTATGAAGATAGATAGATGCTTTAAGGATTCAGTGTAGTTACATCATCTCGTCACATCGTCTTAACACATACGCATTAAAGTACATAAATAATCCAATCAAGGACTACCATTTAGTACTTTAAACATCCTACAAGAATCTAACTATGAAGATAGATAAATACTTTAAGGATTTAGTTTAGTCACTTGTCTTGTCTCATTGTATCACAAAATCCTAAATCCTAATGGTGATTCAGATAAGGCTACGAAGGGTAATACAATAAGCACACTTATATATAGGAAGTACCAGCGGCGTATCCACCATGTCCTTATTATATTACTCTGGTTTCGTTGTCTAAATCACCAAAATCTCTACACATAAACAATAACCATCATCTCGTAAAGCACTTCTTAGAAATCCCACTATGAAGATAGGAAGATTTAAGACTGTACTTAAAATATCCTACAAGAATCTACTATAAAGATAGAAAGATTCTACAAGGATTCGTCTTGTCAATCGTCGTGTAAAGCACTTCTTAGAAATCTTACTATGAAGATAGAAGATTTAAGACTGTACTTCAAGTATCCTACAAGAATCAATCTATAAAGATAGAAAGATACGATAAGGATTTGCTTCGTGTCCCCAATTGTCATGTCTTTCATAAAAGGAATATTACACAAAAATGCACCTAGTAAACACATAATTGCCATACATTGTGAAAAACTGATTACACATATGAATCACCGCAAAAACATTTGAAAAACGTAAAAGAGGGGAGCTAAGTACTCGCCTGAGATTGCGTATAGATCTTGTTCAAATGATATAACAAAGCTCAAAGGATCAAGAGTTCAAGTGTTGAAGTGGTTCCTAGTGTATCGGATAACTACATGTTAGTGTGTCGAAACTTGAAAATGAGACATCGAATAGAATGAGGTATATGAACCATACAAGAGTTGGATCTTGTATAATATGACTTATAATATCAAACATTCTGAATTGGAAGCATTTCAAAGTGTTTTGCTCGTTACGGCTTGCTAAAGTGGTTTACGCCACTTTAACGAGTCAAAAATGTAACTATGGGTTCGGATGGTTAAATATGTCCTATGACAAGTCTAATATGCCAAAATTAGTTTATATAAGTTGTAAAATCAGTTTAGATGTCAAAACAATTTATTCCCTATAATACTATGGTCGTAATAATGGGCTTGGTCGGATCCTAAAGGTGACCAAACGGGTCGGATTCGAAAGTCAAAGCGGTGGTCAAGACCGCTCAACTTACGACCCTAAACAAGTACTAAACTAAAAGTGACGAGTTAGATATGTCAAACATGTCTAACTAAGTTTATAAAACTGATTTGGTATCAAAACAAAGTGTTTTGATACCCGAAAATAGTTCCGTCGAATAATGCGCATTTATCGCATCATTGATCGAAACTTTGACTCGTCACTACAACTAGTAAACGTAAAATTCAGTAGGCATGATCACTAAGGACCATAACCATCATGATTATGATCATATTGCAAGGTTCAATTGGACTTTGTTTTGACCAAATCATGGTCAGAACTGAAAGTCAAATAGAAGTCAAAATGTTTGACTTTTAGCTCATTTAAGCTAAAAGAGTTGAACAAGGCATGAATGGAACACTTACTTACACTCAAAGCAGCCAAGAAATCTCAGGAGGAAGCTTCACCAAATGGTTGCAACTTCAGAGAATGGCAGATGAGAGCAAGAATGGATGTTGCTAAATTTCAAATGTGATGATGAACATGGTATTTATAGAGTTCTTGGATCAACAAGGTCATTACAAATGTCCATGAGTCATCAAGGGTTTGGATTAGTGTCATAACACTTGTTAAATGCAGGAGAATGGGTGGCAAGTTTGAGTTCTAGGTGTCCAAGAAGTGTATCAAGAAGCTGCCAAGTAGCAGCAATATTCTGCTGAGTGGGGACCTCTTACAGACCGTAAGAGGTTTTGACTTACGGTCCGTAAGGCCTTGTAGAGGCTAAAGTTTCCAAAAATGGCAGTTTTGGCACCTAGACTTATTTTGTTGCGTTTCGTCATTTCTAACACGCGTCAACCAAATTTCTAAGCTTTATAAGGTTGAATAAGCATAGGGAACTTGAAATATGTCCAAAAATGTTTCAGATGTCGGTTCGTTCGGTTGTACAGCTGCGATTTTTAGTTAATTACGACGAACGCTTTAATTAACGCGTAAACGACCGTAATTGCGTAACGAATGGTATTTTTGCATTCCAATCATTAAAATGAAATATTTTAATGATGGCAAAATTTTTTGGATATACGTACGTGTTCCGTATTAAGATATACGCGAATCGGCGGACTTTCGCAGAATTTTGCAAAATAGTCCCTGGAGTTACTATAAAGTGTTTTTGCCGTACCGAAACCCTCAAAACTTATTTCTAAGTTATGTAAAGGATATTTAAGGTATATTTAGCTTATGTCCTCGTCCTGGTGCGTACGTTACGTTAAACATGTTACGTTTAAGTATAAGTTATCGGAAAGCCTTCAAAGAAAAAGTTTTTGAAAGCCCGAGATTTTGGCACAAGGGTTACACAACTCTTCAAGAACAAACTCTAAATCAATCTAAGGTAAATATTTATTCTATATGTGTGATTCTTGTTCTTTTGATTTATGCAAAACTCTAGACATCCAAACAATCTGTGTTTTGTTCCATGCCTGATGAATGTATAATAGTTGTTAGATTGAATGAATCGCATGACTGCTTCTAGTCATCAGAGATGTTGTTGATGTATTATGAATGTTAAACTGTTGCTTTGATTCATAACATGATTGATTACTGACATTAGGGTTTAGTAGTAGAAGTGTTATGTTGAGAAACGGTTGTGATATTGATCATTGTAGGTTATGTGTCAAGTCCGGATTTGTTATAGTGCCCGAGCTTATTGTGAACGTGTATTCCGAGTTTACATATGTGATATACATTTGTCCGAATTTAAGTGTAGATGTGTGTATATCCGGATTTGTTTATGAAGGAAAGGGAGTCTCCGAGTTTACTTGATATGCCCGAAATTGCATATGTTCCTGAGGTTAATTAGTATGCATACTCGTCCAAGTTTAATTAGTATGTATACTCGTCCGAGTTTAAAAAGTATGTATACTCGCCCGAGTTTAATTAGTAAGTATACTCATCCAGGTTTAACAAGTATGTATACTCGCCCGAGTTTTGTCACACCCCAACCGATAGCGGAAACATCGGGATGAGACGAACAAATTGCTCAAAGCATCATAACAATAAATGTGATAATATAATTTAAATTCAATTGCATAAATAGTCTAAAAGTTCAATACATTGTTTCAAACAAATCAACAAAATAACAAAACAATTGTTTATTCTAGAGCGTATTTCTAACTCCACCCTAACTTGTTTTCCTCGCTAGCATCATCGTTCAACCTGCAACATGTATTAAAATAACATCAACAAAAAGTTGGCGAGCATACAGGTTTGATATATGGTATGATATGAATAAAATTGTTTAATAATCATACCCAAAGATGAATACAATATACAAGTAAACAAGTATGCTGAAACAGTGTAAACTATGTCTTCAAACCCAAGTTTCCAATGCAAAGTGCCTTTCTCAAAGTCTAATGGGAGGTTAAAGTGTTTTACTTAACAATACCCTAAGTCTTAAGGGCGTGTGTTACTCCTATAGCGCTATAATTCTTAAGATAGGCTAGCAAAGTTAATGAATCACATAGACACGGAAAGTTTACATAGCATCAAGTCTAACAAGCATCACATCGTTCCATGTTTAAAAAGTGGGCAGATCGTGAAGAAGATTTTCAAGTGTCGTGAATTAATATGGAATACATGTTGCACCCAAAAGTGATGAAACAAAAAGGGTCAAGTATACTCACCTTTGGTTGCTTAATAGATTGTTTCTTGGAATAACGTACGAATAACGATGAAAGATCGATAAAAGTGATTAAGTTAGAATAAAATGATGATTTTGTTATAATTTAAGGATTTGAATTGCGTTATTTGTTAGGTATAGATAGGAAACGCTCTAATAACTTAGTATAAATTTGGTGATTGATTAAATCAAATATAAACTTGTTATCTATTAATATACATTGCGACTAAATAATAATATATAATAATAATAATAATAATATTATTATTATTATTATTAGTGACAACAATACTAATAATAATAATTATAATAGTAATAATAATAAGTAATAATAATAGTTAAATAAAGTAATAATATTAGTAATAATATTGTTGATATTTATAAAAATATTAAACTGTTATAAATAACCAAAAACAATGCAGTTCAGCCCAATGTGGGAGCCTGGCCCAAAGAATAAGACTGAAAAAAATATGGCCCAAGGCCAGCCCAACAGAGGATTAAACAAACAATCACGAACCGGGCAGAGCACAAGGCTCGAACCCATGACCTGCGCTAAGTAACCACACACCAACACCAACTGGTTTACACCAGCTTTGGTGTTGGTTTTGCTATTTTAATGATTTTAACCTAATTCCATGGTTGTAAAACAAGGTTTCCAATGCTGAGTACTCCCCGAGTAGTCGCTACAAGGTAGGCCGCCGAGGCGACTTTCTTCGACTCCGCCTAATTACTCGGAGTCGGTCAAACACGGTCAACCTCGGCCAAAATTGGATCTAGTAGGTCAACGCGGGCGTAGTTTGACTTAAATGATAATAAAACATAATTTCTATGCTTATCATATTAAAGAATGAATATCATTTTCACGTATTTTATTCTAAATATTAGTAAAGATATGTTATTTGACATATATTTAATCTCCAAAAGGTAATTTCTTTATAATTTAACATGTCCGTGTACTCCCCGAGTACTCTCCGCCTAGACCGAGTACTCTCAACTCCCCAGTTGACCGACTAGGGAGGGCCTAGCGACTTTTGCAACCATGCCTAATTCCGCAGTTCATTTTCTTCATTCATATTAACAAAACGCACTGTTATATATATATATACATACATATATCTCATGAATCAGTAATTAACCAGGGATATAACTAGACTGGGAAGGAAGATTAATTGGGTGAAGATATGTACCGGAACGAGATGGTGTGAAGCGAGTTTTTCCGGTGACGTCGGTCGTCTTCTCCGCAAGCTCCGCCGACTATACAGGTTTCCGACGGTTAGTCTTGAACATAGGTATGTGTGGGTGTGATAGAGGTGTGAGTGACGGAGTGTTTGGAAGTGTCGAAGGAGTGAGAAACTATGGTGGGTTGGGTTCGGTTTAAATAGAGAGTCGGACGAATGAATCGAGTCGGGTTTAGGCCTTTTGTTCATGATTGATAGCGATTAGGAAACTCATAATCTCCTATCAATTTCGACTAATTAGTTAGAACAAGAAAGGAAAGGAGATAGCAGATTGTTAGCTGTCTTCGCTGGATCCTTTTGGCGGCAAAACTAATCAGGTTTAAATGTTATAAGTGTATAAGTATAATTTAAATCCAGTAAGTTACGTTCTTAGGGTCGTGGCAACACGACTTGTGATAAAGGTGTTAAGGTGTTTGGTTTGTGCGAGCCGGGTTAGGTCGCGGGTTCGATACCCAGCAGCAACTCTACTTAGTTAACTTAAATATTTTACTAGGTTAGATGTAATACTTGATTAGTTAACTTACATAACTTTAAAACTTAACTAAGTTAATGAAAAGTTAAACTCTTTAAATTTAAATTATTTTACTTAATTAAATATTAAGTGAGTAAATAAATAAATAAATAACTAAATAAATAAATGAATTAATAAATAAATAAAATGAATAATTAAATAATGAATAAATAATAAACAAATAATTAAATAAATATGTATTTAAATAAATAAATAATTAAATAAACGTGTTTAACGATACAGATTTTTAAGCGATTCCCTATTAAGGGTTAGGATCCGACTTTTATCAGTTTTAAGTTGTTTAACGTGCTTCAAATGTTGTTTTTAACTAGAATCAAGATTCACAAATAGTATATCGTTCCAAACATGAATAATTGCATAAGTTTAACACGTAAATACGAACAAAAGTCTCGTTTTCATTACGAACAATAGTCTGGGATTACAACTTGAAACGAAATACATTACCACGAGAGTACAAGTATCAAAATAAGGAAAGTACAACTGAATACTAGGAAACGCGAAATTACGGAGTGTTCCAATCTCCCCTACTTTAGGAGATTTCGTCCTCGAAATCTTTAAGAGGAAGTCTGATCGAAGAGTTGTGGGTACTTGGTCTTCATTTCACTCTCGAGTTCCCAAGTGAACTCGACACCACGCTTTCCTTCCTAACGAACCTTGACTATGGGAATTTTGTTGCGCCTAAGTGCTTGGCTCATCGGTCTATGATTTTGATCGGTTTCTCCACAAAATGAAGAGTCTCGTTTATTTATAAGTCATCCACAGGAACATGAAGTCCCTCTTCAGCTAGACATTTCTTAAGATTCGAGACGTGAAAGGTTGGATGCACGTTACTAAGCTCTTGAGGTAAATCATGTCGATATGCCACCTTGCCAATCCTCTCGAGCATCTTGAAAGGACCAACATAGCGAGGGGCAAGTTTACCCTTTTTACCAAAATGTACTACTCCTTTCCAAGGAGATACTTTGAGTAGTACGTAATCTCCAACGTTGAAATTCCAAAGGCTTTCGTCTCTTGTCGGCATAGCTCTTTTGTCGACTTCTAGCATTGAGTAAGTTGTCGCGGATTTGAAGGATCTTATCTGTTCTTTCTTGTATGAGCTCAGGACCAGTAAGTTATTTATCACCAATCTCATGCCAACTGATAGGAGATCGGCACTTGCGCCCATACAAAGCTTCGAATGGAGCCATTTGAATACTGGAGTGATAGTTGTTGTTGTACGAGAACTCAATCAATGGTAAATGCACATCCCAACTACCACCAAAGTCGATGACACAAGAACGAAGCGCATGCTCTAGGGTTTGGATAGTACGTTCAGTCTATCCATCTGTTTGACGATGGAAGGCCGTACTAAGATTCAAGTGAGTACCCATAGTGGATTGGAAAGTTTGCCAAAGACGCAAAGTGAAACGACCATCGCGGTCAAAGATGATATCAAGAGGAATGCCATGACGACAGATGATTTCGTCAGTATAGACTCGAGCAAGTTTCTCAACTTTGGAATCTTCATGAATAGCAAGAAAGTGAGCTGATTTAGTCAGATGGTCAATGATTACCCAAATGCTATCATGACCAGAAGGTGTTCAAGGAAGTTTGGTTATGAAGTCCATAGCAATGCTATCCCACTTCCACATAGTGATCTCGGGCTGATTGAGCAAACCAGGAGGACGCTGATGCTCAGCTTTGACTTTCGAGCAAGTGAGACATTTAGAGATATAGATGGTAATGTCGTTCTTCATACCAGGCCACCAATAGGATGCACGAAGATCATGGTACATCTTATCAGCACCAGGATGAATCGAGTACTTGGATTTGTGTGCCTCGTTCATGACGAACTCACGAAGGTTGTCGCGATCTGGCACCCAAATACGATCAAGGTAGTATTGAAGTCCATTTGATTTTGTAACGAGCTGATCCATAGAAGCACCTTGCACTTCGTCAATTAGACTTCCTTCATTGGCTGACGAGTATTGAGCTTCACAAATGCAAGTGTGAAGATCGCTTGAAATTTGAAAACAATGAATGCTATTAACATGAGCCTTGCGACTAAGAGCATCAGCCACAACATTCGCCTTGCCAGGATGGTAGTGAATCTCGCAGTGGTAGTCGTTAAGTAATTCCACCCAACGACGCTGACGCATGTTTAGTTCCTTTTGGTCAAAGATGTGTTGTAGACTCTTGTGATCAGTGAAAACCACACACTTGGTACCATATAGGTAGTGTCGCCAAATCTTTAACGCAAAAGAACTGTGCTAAGCTCGAGATCATGGGTAGTGTAATTTTTCTCATGTATCTTGAGTTATCGAGAGGCATACGCGATGACTTTGTCTCGTTGCATGAGAACACAACCAAGACCACGATTCGATGCATCACAATATACCACGGAATCATCATTCTCATCAGGGAGGGTTAGAATAAGAGCATCGCAAAGCATGTCCTTGAGAGTTGAAAAGATTCCTCTTGCTTAGGACCCAAGCAAAAGGTTTCTCTTTTTTAGTCAACATGGTGAGAGGGACGATGATTTTTAAAAAGTTCGAGATGAATTGGCAATAGTAACCCGCCAATCCTAGGAAAGAACGAATCTATGATGGGGATTTAGGCGCAATCCAATTCTTCACAACTTCGATCTTGGAAGGGTCGACATGAATTCCCTTTTCACTAACAACGTGTCCAAGGAATTGAACTTCTTTGATCTAGAATTCTCACTTGGAAAACTTTGCGTATAAACGATTACAACGCAAAAGTTTGAGTATGAGGCATAAATGACGTTCATGATCAGCTTGTGTGTTTGAATAAATATGAATATCATCAATGAAAATGATTACAAAACAATCCAAATATCGTTTACAAACACGATTCATGAGATCCATGAACACAGCTGGTGCGTTGGTCAGGCCAAAAGGCATAACCACGAACTCATAGTGTCCATAGCGAGTGCGAAATGCGGTTTTTGGAATGTCTTCTTCGAGAACAAAAAGTTGATGATAATCAGATCGGGATCGAAGGTCGATCTTGGAGAAGCAAGTTGCGCCTTGAAGTTGGTCGAAGAGATCGTCGATATGAGGGAGAGGATAACGATTTTTGAAAGTGAGTTTGTTAAGCTCACGATAGTCTATGCACATGCGAAACGAGCCATCCTTCTTCTTGACGAACAAGACAGGTGCACCCCAAGGTGAAGTACTTGGGCGAATGAAACCTTTATCGAGGAGTTCTTGGAGTTGACTTGACAATTCTTGCATCTCAGAAGGTGCAAGACGATAAGGAGCTCTGGCGACAGGAGTGCACCAGGTACAAGGTCAATACGAAAATCAATTGATCGAGGTGGAGGAGGACCAGGTAGATCCTCAGGAAAGACGTCAGGGAAATCACACACCACTGGATCATCACTTACGCTCTTTCCTTTGCCCTTTTATTCCACTACGTGAGCTAAAAAGGCAAAGTATTGTTTACGTAAGTATCTATTCGCTTGGTGCATGACATCAACTTTAGTCCTTTGGAAGGTCGATCCCCATAAACGTGTAGGGTATCACCAGATGGAAGAGGCAAACGAACGGACTTTTCATGACAAGCGATTTCAGCATGGTTCTTACGAAGCCAATCCATGACTACTATGATATCGAAGCTACCCAATTGCATGGGTATAAGGTCGATAGAGAAGATGTGCACGTTAAGAGTAAGACGACAATCACAAAGAATAGAATCGACTAAAATAGACATGCCATTGGCAACTTCGACTGAAAACGAATTAGGTAGCGTAGAGCGTGTACAATTTAGCAAAAATTCAAATTCAATGGACACAAAGATTTTGTCCGCACCAGTATCAAATAATAATGAAGCATAAAGATCATTAACAAGAAACGTACCGTTAACGACGTCATTGTCATTTTGCGCTTGCTTAGCATTGATGCTGAATGCTCGTCCTCGAGGAGCTTGCGATTCTTAATTCAGCTGAGGGCATTGAGGACGAAGGTGCGTAGTATCCCCAAACTTGAAGCAGGTTCTAACATTGTTTGTTGGTTTAGGCTTTTGCTTGTGGTTTAGGGTTGTTGCGATAGTAGGGGGTGGTATGATCAAAGCGGTTGCAAGCAGTACAATGACGATAGTTTGAGTTTGCAGGGTGGTGGTAATTGTAAATAGTGCACTTGGAATGAACCCCAGTGTATGGCTTCCTTGTGTGTTTAGGTGGAGCAGGGTTTTGGTTAGTAGCAGGTACAATCGCGTTACAACCAGGGTTTTGAAACTTTCGTTTCTTGCCCTTGTTACCACTTGATTGTTGGGTGATTTGATTGGCTGATTTCAAAGAGTGGGTTTGTGAAGCAGCTTGTTTGTCGCGAATGCGATTGTTGTTGAGGCTAGCAATGAGGCGATAGACATCATCAATGTTGCCAAGTTTGGCTGCCTCAATGGTGTCACGCATACTCGAGGGTAAACCATGGATGAACTTCTGAATTTTGCGTTCAGGGGTTGACACAAGATGAGGTACCACAAAGCTCAGCTGTTTGAAATGGGTAGTGTAGGCTAGGTTATCGTCTCCAATCCGCTTGAGGGCCCAAAACTCTTCCTCAAGTTTTTGTTGCTCATGAAGAGGGCAAATTCCTCATGAGGTGTTTCACCACCTCCCAAGGTAGTACATAGGCATCCTCATTTGAACGAAGGTTCATTTCATTGGTCCACCACTCCAAGGCCCTAGCTTGGAACACACCAGTAGCACTACGTGCCTTGAGTTCCTCAGGACACTCGCTGTTGATGAAGGTAACCTCTATGCTATCGAACCACTCGAGCATAGCGGTCACCCCATCATTACCAGTGAAAGGCTTAGGGTTGCAAGAGACGAAGTGTTTTTAGTTGAAGGTTACAGGCTTTGGTTGGGTGATTTTCAAGTCAACAGAGGAATTGGGTGTGTTCGAGGCTTGGATCTCGCTGACTGGATCGGGGATGATGCGAGCAATTTGGTTAGCCATGAATGCCATCATCTTCTTTTGTGAGTTGGTCTTGGATTTCTTGGATGAGTTGGAAAGATGACGAGATGACGACATCTACGGATTCAAAACAAAGAGTGGATGAGACTTTGATCATAATGTTTTGTTTAAGAAAATTCGTTTTCATAAGTGTGTCACATAGCATTTTTTTTCACATAGCATAAAAATTCAACTAGCTTCACATAGCATAATCATGATTTTTCACATAGTGTAACATAGATAATGAAAGCGTCGTAAATTTAGTTTGTTCACGAGATATTATTATTAATGGTTTTAGATTGCAAAGATAGTGTGTATCGTGTCTCCAAGCTTGAAATGAAAGTAATGCTCAAATATAAAACACATTAAAATTGAGGTAGCATAAAAAAGATTTAACGTAAAACATGGATTGTCACGGAACGTAACATAAGACTATTCCAAAGTAAATCGAAGTCCTTTTCGAATTAAGGCAACGTGCTTTGGCCTAATAGACAAATACTCTCATCGAGGAGTGACTAACGATATTTGTCCTTCCAGTTACTACACGTCCTTAATCGATTGGGAAAATCGAAACTTTGGTGAGATTGATAATCGAAGAATGGACTAGTTAACAAGATGCGAGTTTCACCTCTAGCTTGATAACATCGTACCCTAACGTGGCTGGTACTTATCAAAAGATAAGGGTCCACTAGAGTATGGAATGGAAATTTCCTTCAAGGTTTGGATATCACTCCTAACTTGAGGGTAAATTTTGTGCAAAATTCAAAGTATAGTTGAGTGAAAGTCATCACCAAATGTGGGAATCACCCCTATTTTGAAGAATCGTTCGATTGTGTTATAAGAGTGTCTTTAAAGCCTCCAAGTGTGTATCATGTTAGCCTTAGAAAAGACATGTATGTTAAGAGTCCAAGAAGAATAGAGAGAAGAAAGTAAGATAGAAAGGAGTTAGTTTTAGATAACACGTAGTGAGAAAGCTCCTAAACTATAAACTGGGCAAATCATTCCTACTTTTCCTAATTCCCAATAGTTATGGCTCTGATACCAATCTGTCACACCCCGACCACTGACGGAAACATCGGGATGAGACGAACAAATCGCTCAAAGCATCATAACACTAAATAATATAATTTAAATTCAATAGCATAAATAGTCTAAAAATCCAATACATTGTTTCAAACAAATCAACAAAATAACAAAACAATTGTTTATTCTAGAGCGTGTTTCTAAGTCCACCCTAACTTGTTTTCTTCGCTAGCATCATCGTTCAACCTGCAACATGTATTAAAATAACATCAACAAAAAGTTGGGGAGCATACAAGTTTGATATATGGTATAATATAAATAAAATTGTTTAATAATCATACCCAAACATGAATACAATCTGCAAGTAAACAAGTATGCTGAAACGGTGTAAACTATGTGTTCAAACCCAAGTTTCCAACGCAAAGTGTCTTTCCCCAAGTCTAACAGGAGGTTAAAGTGTTTTACATAACAATACCCCAAGTCTCAACTCCTATAGCGCTATAATTGTTAAGGTAGGCTAGAAAAGTTAATGAATCACATAGACACGAAAAGTTTACATAGCATCAAGTGTAACAAGCATCACATCGTTCCATGTTTAAAAAGTGGGTAGATCGTGAATAAGAGTTTCAAGTGTCATGAATTAATATGGAATACATGTTGCACCAAAAGTGATAAAACAAAAAGGGTCAAGTATACTCACATTTTAGATAGGAAACGCTCTAATAACTTTGTATAAATTTGGTGATTGATTAAATCAAATATAAATTGTTATCTATTAATATACATTGCGACTACATAATAAATAATAATAATAATAATAATAATAATAATAATAATAATAATAATAATAATAATAATAATAATAATAATAATAATAATAATAATAATAATAATAATAATAATAATAATAATAATAATAATAATTATAATTATAATAATAATAATAATAAAATTAGTGACAACAATACTATTAATAATAATAATTTTAATAGTAATAATAATAAGTAATAATAATAGTTAAATAAAGTAATAAGATTAGTAATAATATTGTTGATATTTATAAAAACATTAAACTGTTACAAATAACCAAAAACAACGTAGTTCAGCCCAATGTGGGAGCATGGCCCAAAGAAATAAAACTGAAAAAAAAAATGTGGCCCAAGGCCGGCCTAACAAAGTATTAAACAAACAATCACGAACCGGGCGGAGCACCAGGCTCGAACCCGTGACCTGCGCTAAGTAACCACACACCAACACCTGCTTGTCCGCTTTGATGTTGGTTTTGCTATTTTAATGATTTTAACCTAATTCCGCAGTTCATCTTTTTCGTTCATATTAACAAAACGCTCTGTTATATATATATATATATATATATATATATATTCATATATCTCGTGAATCAGTAATTAACCAGGGATATAACTAGATTGGGAAGGAAGATTAATTGGGAGAAGATATACCGGAACGAGATGGTGCGAAGCGAGTTTTTCTGGTGACGTTTTCGTCTTCTCCGGCGAGCTCCGACGAATATGCAGGTTTTCGGCGGTTAGTCTTGAATAGAGGTATGTGTGGGTGTGATAGAGGTGTGAGTGACGGAGTGTTTGGAAGTTTCCAAGGAGTGTGAAATTGTGGTGGGTTGGGTTTGGTTTAAATAGAGAGTCGGACGAACGAATCAAGTCGGGTTTAGGCCTTTTGTTCGTGATTGATAGCGAATAGGAAACTCATATTCTCCTATCAATTTCGATTAATTAGTTAGAAAAAGAAAGGAAAGGAGATGGCAGATTGTTAGTTGTCTTTGCTGGATCCTTTTGGCGGCAAAACTAATCAGGTTTAAATGTTATAAGCTAAATCCAATAAATTACGTTGTCAGGGTCGGGGCAACACAGTTTGTGACAAAGGTGTTAAGGTGTTTGGTTTTTGCGAGCCGGGTTAGGTCGAGGGTTCGATACCCGGCGGCCACCTTTTTTCTGTTTTTCTTATTTTTAAGTTTCAAAGAATTGCCCAAAGGCCCCTCTACTTAGTTAACTTAAATATTTAACTAGGTTAGATGTACTACTTGATTAGTTAACTTATATAACTTTAAAACTTAACTAAGTTAATGAAAAGTTAAACTTTTTAAATTTAAATTATTTTACTTAATTAAATATTAAGTGATTAACTAAATAAATAAATAATTCAAGAAATAAATAAATAAATGAATTAATAAATAAATAAAATGAATAATTAAATAATGAATAAATAATTAACAAATAATTAAATGAATGTGTATTTAAATAAATAAATAAATAATTAAATAAACGTGTTTAACGATACAGATTTTTAAGCGATTCCCTATTAAGGGTTAGGATCTGACTTTTATCAGTTTTAAGTTGTTTAACGTGCTTCAAATGTTGTTTTTAACAAGAATCAAGATTCACAAATAGTATATCGTTCCAAACACGAATAATTGCATAAGTTTAACACGTAAATACGAACAAAAGTCTCGTGTTCATTATGATCAATAGTCTGGGATTACAACTTGAAACGAAATACGTTACAACGAGAGGACAAGTATCAAAATAAGGAAAGTAAAACTGAATATAAGGAAACGCGAAATTACGGAGCGTTACAAGTTTAATTAGTATGTATACTCGTCCGAGGTTAACAAGTATGTATGCCGGTTGGAGTTTAACTAGCATGTATATGCTTTTCCGAGTTTAACAAAGGTATATAGGTCCGACTTTAGTAAAGGTTCATGGATCCGAATTCAATAGTTTATGAGATATCCGAGTATAACATGCATTATTCCTAGTTTTTCTTATATGTTACATGTCCCAATTCGTGGTGCTTGCACATGTCCAAATTTGTTTAAAGGTGGTGGAGTCTGATTTTACCTAGGCCTATCCGGGTTTATGTATAATACTCATGCTTATCCGAATTTAAACATGTTCGAGATGATATGTATATATTTCCGAGTTTAAAAGTACGCATATTAGATTCGAATATGTGAAGTGGTTCCGGGTATGTACGTGCAAGACCATGGTTATTAATAAACGGTTTATCCGAGTCTCTTAAACACGATTACGTGTCTCCAACTCGAGAAATCATTGTTTGTCTCTAGGTGTTAAACTTGTAACTTACATGAACACTTGGTTGTTTGGACACTTAGAGTATTGCGAACACTCTACTTGCATACATACTTACATTTAAACGTACATTAGGTCGCGTGTAACGGACCTACCACTTACTTAACGCGTAAAGACACGTTATCATTTACCGAGCAAACTACTGTGAGTTCACTACAGTTTCACAAGCATGCGTCCTGGGGGGACAAACTACTATTCCTTGGAGGAATACTTTTATAAATGTTGTAGTTTAATTTCGATGTTAGTTAATAAACTCAATACTATCATGAAAGTCCCTACTTACTACTGAAACTAGTTGCCTTAGAGGCAATGGGGTGTTAGTTGATAGTGATATTAGGCTTGATAAATCTCACACCGTACCTGGGAGGACGGACGTGAACTAAGGACTTTAAACACATGGCCAATGGTGATAGACATTGATGATGGCACAACAAACTTAACAATCACTTCGGTATCGAGTTTATTATTGGCATGTCTTTAAACTAAACACTTAACTATTTTAAGTTAAACAAAACTGTGAATTCGCCGCCTTTATGGCTGATAGATTTTTTCTGCATGCTTGCAGGTCGTTAGATACAAATTGCTTGGGAACTTGCAGTCTGAGGAGCTAGGAGTGTCATGGGGCGTGTTACGCGTTACAAACATTTAATATTTTGCGTTTTAAAAACATATTAGTTTTGGTTGTTTGAAACCCTTATGTTTGCTTCCGCTGAAACACATACTATGTTTGAAATGTTTAATTTGAAATTCACTATTCATGTTGGACATGATGACTTTGTTTTTATATTATTTATTGTTAGATCGACATGATTAGTGGCTAGATCCGGGTACGTCACACGCCTTGTGGTAAAACCCCACAAGTGGTAATTTGGGGGGTGTGACAGTTTGGTATCAGCGCCACTGGTTATAGTGAACTAGATTTTAAATTTTTTTCATAAAACCAAACTATAACCTAATCAGTTCTAAAAGCAACCCTGAGACTACGCTCCAGATAGGTTCGTCGTTTATTATCGTATACGCTATACATTTAACATATACACATGCATAGCATTGTATATAGTCACACACAGCATTATAGCATGATTTCATGTGTTACTTATTTATGGTATGACGGATCATTAGTATGACATTACCTCTAGACCTTTTGTGATCTTTATCGCTTTGACAACACCCACTTTTGACATTTGAATATGAGGATCCTCTTGACACAAGTTAGGAGAAATTAGGGTAACCATGCAAATCGAATTCTCATTACGGGTGCATACGTAATAATAATTATGGGTGCATGAGAGTCCAGTGAGACCTGGCATGTGTAAGGAGACTCTGACCCACTATCCGACATAATTTGGAACTCAATAATCTATGGGAGCCATAACGATGATTGACTCCAACTCGATATTGATCTTTAATCTTTATTTTTTTTGTCTACCTGTACTGAATATGGGGGTAATATGTGTGGTGGACGTAGCAACTTTGTCATGACTCAGGTGGAGTTAACGGATCTCATCAATACGCGAGTAACGGAGGCTTTAGCCGCTCAGCAAGCTTGTACGACACTTACAACAAGATGATTCTTGTTCTTTATTCGTGTACCTGATCTCACATTCGTGCGATGTATGTTCTTTTCTTTACCGCACCTCAACCAGCCTTCTTCTACTAATCAGAACAAGGCTCTAATTAGAATCAGGGCTCGTATGTTGGTAAACAACCGCAGTGTTACAAGTGTAACTACCATCATCATGGGAAGTGCACTAGGGCATGGCGAGATGTGAGAAGGCGGGCCATTTGGCTAAATATTGCAGAGCTCAGTTCCCGAAGCAACAACAACAACAACAATAACAACAATAACAACAACGATGGAAATGGTGCTCAGAGGAGAGCATTTACGATTGGCGCGGGTGACGCCAGGAATGATAACAACGTTGTGACTCGTACGTTTTCTGTGAACAATCTTTTCGCTTCTGTTTTATTCAATTCTCGTGCTGATTGGAGTTTTGTGTCCTTGAAGTTCAGTAGACTGTTAGGATCGACTCCAATCCCTCTTAAAACCAGACATATTGTAGAATTGGCTGACGATTAGCCGATTGAAGCATCCCATGTTCATGTTGGGTGCAAACTCGACCTTCTAGGTCAAGTGTTTGACATTGACCTCCTTCCTATCACTCTTGGTAGCTTTGATGTAGTTATTGGTATGGATTGGTTGACCAAACATCGAGCTGAAATTCTCTATAAAGAGAAAATCGTTCGTATTCCTCTTTCGGGTGGGGATTTTCTGTCTGTTCGAGGCCACTCAAGTGGTGCTATGCTTGGCATCATCTCAGCTATGAAAGCCTAGAAGTGCTTACGGAAGGGCCATCTGGCTATTCTAGCCCTAGCTACCGACAATCAACTCGAGGAGAAGAAGATCGAAGACATTACAGTCGTTCATGACTTTTCTGATGTTTTTCCCGAGGAACTTCCAGGACTACTTCCACATCGACAGGTGGAGTTTCAGATAGAACTTACCTTTGGAGCAACCCCGATTGTTTGTGCTCCTTATTGTCTTGCACCTAGAGAGTTGCAAGATCTATCCAATCAACTTTAATAACTGTTGGATAGAGGTTTTATCCGACCTAGTTCTTCGCCGTAGGGAGCCCCAATCCTATTCATGAAGAAGAAAGACGGGTCTTTCCGCATGTGTATCGACTATCGTAAACTCAACAAGGTGATGGTCAAGAATCGTTATCCTCCTCCTCGTATTGACGACCTGTTTGACCAGCTTCAAGGGTCAAGCTTTTACTCAAAAAATTGATCTAAGATTGGGCTATCATCAAATGAGAGTCCGAGAGGGAGATATTCCCAAGATAGTTTTTTCGAACGCGGTACGGCCACTATGAGTTTTTGGTCATGCCATTCGGGTTAACCAACGCACCAGCAGTCTTCATGGATCTCATGAACCGAGTGTGCAAGCCGTATCTTGGCGACTTCGTCATTGTGTTTATCGATAGCATCTTAATCTATTCCAAGAGCAAAGAGGATCATGAGCGACACTTATGTTTTTTCTTGGAACTTCTAAGGAATGAGCAGCCCTACGCGAAATTCTCCAAGTGTGACTTTTGGATTCGAGAAGTACACTACCTTGGCCATGTGGTTAATGAATCGGGAATATATGATGACTCGGATAAACTCGATTCTATCAAGATTTGGGCGGCACCTAAGACTCGTGCGACAATTTCTTGATCTTGCGGGATACTATCGAAGATTCATTGAGTGATATTTGAAAATTGCTCAACCTCTCACCGCTTTAACTTAATTACTTGTGAGGAACGACCCAGGTGAATGCCTTTCAGCTTTTGAGACAAAAACTCTACAGTGCTATGATATTATCTTTACCCGAGGGTATGGATGACTTCGTGGAGTAATGTAACGCTTCTATTCAAGGTCTCGGTTGTATTTTGATGCAACGCGAGAAAGTGATAGCCTATGCTTCCCGACAATTGAAAACTCATGAGAAAAGCTACACGACTCACGATTTGGAATTCGGAGTCGTAGTCTTTGCACTCAAAAATCTGGAGGCATTACTTGTATGGTACTAAATGCACTATTTATACCGACCACAAGAGCCTTCAACACATTTTCGATAAGAAAGAGTTGAACATGCGACAACGTCGTTGAGTTGAACTCTTGAACGATTACGATTGCGCAATCAACTATCATCCAGGCAAAGCTAATGTGGTAGCTGACGCCCTTGGTCAGAAGGAAACCAAAACTAAACGTGTTCGAGCTTTACAGCTTACTCTTCATTCTAACCTTCCTGACCAGATTCGTTTTGCTCAAGCTGAAGCACAGATGGACGAGAACCTTTAAGCTGACTCATGCAGGGCATGGAGAAGCAACTCGTAACCAGGTCTGACACTATTTGCTATTTCATGGAGCAAATATGGGCTCCATTCTACGGAAATCTGCGAGAGCTCGTGTTGAACGAAGCAAACAAGTCTCGATACTCCATTCATCCGAGTTTTGATAAGATGTATCAGGATCTGGAAGTCTTGTACTGGTGGCCATGCATGAAAGCTAACATAGCGACGTATGTGAGCAAATGCTTGACTTGCGCGAAAGTCAAGGTGGAATACCAAAAAACGTCTGGTTTGCTTTAGCAACCAGAACTGACTATGTGGAAATGGGAATAGATTTCCATGGATTTCGTCACCAATCTACCCAAAACTCAAAACGGAAACGATACCATTTCGGTGATCGTCGACCAAGTCTGCTCATTTCCTTGCGATCAAGGAAACCGACAATTTTTCAAACTCGCCAACATTTACTTGAAGGAAGTAGATTCTAGGCACGGAATGCCGACTTCCATCATTTTCGATTGTGACCCGCATTTTGTATCTGATTTGTGGCAAGCCATGCACGAATCATTCGGCTCACGTCTAGACATGAGCACGACCTATCATCTTCAAACGGACGGTCAAAGCGAACGAACCGACGCTTGAAAGACATTTGTCTTTAGTAGAGTTTTCCTACAATAATAGTTACCACTCTAGCATACAGGTAGCTCTGTTCGAAGCGTTGTACGGACGGGAGTGCCGACCTCCTCATTCTTGGACTGAAGTTGGTGACAGCCAACTCACGAGCCCAGAACTCGTACTCAAAACTTTTGATAAGGTTGTTCAAATGAGAAATCGTATGGCGATAGCTCGTGATCGCCAGAAAAGCTACGCCGGCAAGCGTAGGAAACCATTAGAATTCACCGCGGGCTATCGTGTCTTATTGAAAGTTTCACCCTGGAATGGTGTGGTTCATTTTGTGAAACAAGGCAAGCTCTATCCGCGTTATGTTGGGCCGTTAAAGATTTTCGAAAGAATCGGTAAAGTGGCTTACAGACTTGATTTTCCTGATGAGCTTGGTAACGTCCACAACATTTTCACGTCTCAACTTAAAGAAGTGTGTGTCAGATGAAACACTTGTAGTTTCTTTCAAGGAACTAAAGATCGATGATAAGTAGCAATTCATAGAGGAACCTATCGAAATCATGGACCGGGAAGTCAAGGTCCATAAACACAGTTGAATACCTATGGTGAGAGTTCACTGGAACTCAAAACGTGGACCAGAGTTCAAGTGGGAACGCGAGGATCAGATGATGCTCAAGTATCCTTACTTATTCAAAACCGTTGAACCTAGCGCTGATGCGACTAGCGAATTTCAGGAAGAAATTCTCTTTCAACTTGGGCATTATGTGGTATCCAAGGAAAATCCACAGTCATCTTAACTTATATTTCACTCTTCAGTGACTGCTTATTAAATTTCGGTACGAAATTTCTTTCAACTTGGGGATGATGTGACAACCCGCAGTTTCAGGTTAATAATTTAACCTAACCACAGTTAATTTAGACTTAAATTCATAGCACTGCATTTAACTAGGGTTAGTTAAATGGGCCGATGTTGGTAATTCGGGAAATTACCGGAAGGCACACACAAGTAATCCTTAAACATTGGTGACTAACACGAATAATTATAAACGGACGGTTTACAGGAAATTTGTACGTTGCTTATCAAATACGTGAATTATGTGTTTTAAATGTGAAGTGTATGATATTATGTGCCTTTGTGTAAAAAGTAATAGTTAGGGGTGTGTTAGAGCTAACTCAGAAACTCTAATAAAACTCCTGCAACCCTAAGCATTCCTCACAATCATGTACGGCAGTTCTCTAACCATTCTATAAATAATTTTGGCTTTGCAACACAACTCTCAAATCATCAATCTTTCATTCTCCAATTCTTCAAGAACAAACTCTAAATCAATCTATGGTAAATGTTTATTCTATATGCGTGATTCTTGTTCTTTTGATTTCATGCAAAATCTAGACATCCAAACAATCTATGTTTTGTTCCATGTCTGATGAATGTATGATAGTTGTTAGATTGAATGAATTGCATGACTGCTTCTAGTCATTAGAGATGCTGTTGATGTATTATGAATGTTAAACTGTTGCTTTGATTCATATCATGATTGATTACTGAGATAAGGGTTTAGTCGTAGAAGTGTTATGTTTAGAAACGGTTGTGAATTTGGTCATTCTAGGTTATGTGTGTAACACCCGTAAAAATTTTCGTCCAATAATGCGACGACACGTGTCCAATACTCCAAATAATCCCGACTAAGTGGAAAATTGGATGTGGAAGGACTATTTATGTCAACATGCCAAGTTTTGCCTCTGAGTGACTCTTACGGACCGTAAAGCTTAATAGCTTATGGATCGTAAGCATGTAATACTATATTAGATGGAAGTCGGTTACGAACTGCAAGGATTAATACCTTATGGACCGTAAGAAGTTTAAACCTGAGGGTGCGTTAAAGGCTTATGGACCGTAAGCCATCACCTCTTACGGTTCGTAAGGGGTGCGTTGACAGCAGAAAAATAGCTGGCAGCAGCCTTGCTGCAGTTGCCATACTTCACCACATTTTATCACCTCTTACGATCCATAAGGGGTGCGTTGACAGCAGACTAATAGCTGGCAGCAGCCTTGCTGCACAAGTTGCCATACTTCACCACATTTTGACACCTTTCATGAGCATTGCCACACTTAATCTCATTAGGACACCTCTCATGCCACTAATCAATTCCTAGACACCTTTAGAGACACTTGGCACATTCTTAGGAATTGAAGATTAGTATAAATATGTGTATAAGTTCATTATTTCTTTCGCCTGATTCATTCTTCCTCTCATCTTTGGAGCTTGCTTCCATTAATTGGAAACCTCCTATTCTGAGTTCTTAAAGTGTTCTCCAACACTAGTAAGTGCTCTCTAGTCTATTTCATTTTTTATTAGGATTTAAGCCAAAGTCAAAGCGTTTACGTAAAAACGCTTTGACCATTGCCTAAGACCATTATGGTCCAGCCATTGTTCGGCACGAACATGGCTACGTGATCGTAATTAGGTAGGTTTTAATCCCTAGAAGGGCACCTCCTAATTACCACATTTGCTTGGTAAATTTACGGGTCAAAGTTATTGTTAATAAAAAGTCAACGAGTCAGTTTTGAAATAAATTCATATATAGTAATGTAAGTGTTATAAAACATGTTTTAACACTTTAATAACTTGGTAATAATTATTAGAACATGTGTAAAAAATGTTCGGCTCATCCATTCCAGGTTTAAGGTCGGTTCGCAACCGAAAGTCGCAAAGATTGACTCCTACTTTGACTTTCAGTTCTGACCCGAATTAGCAACTTTGGTTACTGATTCTAAGTTATATTATGACCATGTTAAATTATAGTATAACCCTCTAGAGTCATACTACATGGTCATATAGTAATCCGAGTTTATACGCAAGTTTCCGTTTAATATGCCAATTTTTGCTAAAAAGCCCTTTTGTTAAAAATAAGGTTTTAAAATACAAATGAGCATACAAATGACTTGTAAACTGATATGTTAAGTTGTTAACTTAATCTAAGGTTAACATTCTGGTCATAAACTGAGTTTTGATTAAATAAGCGTAATTCATGCTTTAAAGTGACCAAATCGCCCTTTTGGCGTATATAATGGTTTAAACATAATTTTGACATCAAAAATCTTTACCTACTAATGTAATATCATAATTAGGGTTATTTGGGATGTCACTTCAGATTGTGAACTGAGTTTATACACAAGTCCATGTATAAAGTCATTAAATGACGATATTGCCCTCACAACACTTAAAATGGGTTTTAATCATCTTTAATGCACAAAACCTTTTAACTACTAATGTATTATGTTATATAACATATTTCCATCATATAAACCTGATCATAACATCAGTTCACTCAAATACCATTTAAATCGTCATTTAGCGACTTAATCGCCGTTTCGGCGCATAGTATGGTTTAAAACCATATTAGAACATCAAGACTTGATACCTACTGATTTCAAAACTTATTTTATATATATTTACAGTAGGTACATCATCTAAACTCAGATTCCCCAATAAGTTGTCAAGTGATGTGTGAAATGACCAAAATGCCCTTTCGAGGCATAGTTTGGTCTTAAACTATAAACCACACATATACTTGATATCCTACTAATATAACATCATAAATTAACTATTTTTACAGAATTTTTATGACCATGACATCAGTTTACTTGCAAGCTCCTTTTACAAGTCATAAAATGACCAAAACGCACTTTTGAGGCGTAACTTGATTTTAAAACCATAACGGGCATACATGTTGGTATCCTACTGATATTACAACATGTTTTAAATATAATGGCATATGGAATTGTATACAACTCGTCCGGTTACCCAGTTTCGCTTATATGCGTACGGTTAAGCCTACGTGACTAGTTTACGTAGTTTAACTGAAACGAGTTTAACCATATCATTTTTATATCAAAATCCAGAATGTAATATGTTTACCCATATTAAACAAGTCTTAGTACTTGTCCGGTTTAAACTCATTCTATTCCGGTCATCGCTTAATCTAGTGTTTAGTACTGTAAATATCTTTTAAGCTAGCCGGTCCGAGTCTATGATGTAGATAGGACCCGTTAGCAATCTAATTGGTTAATAATACCATCATTCCAGACTAAAGCCTCCCAATAGATTGATATCGAAGCTTACTTTTTGGTTATCGGCTGAGTTATTGTCTTTATTGAAGAATTAGCCCAGGTAAATACTTTTAGCCTATTTTCCCTATACGGGCTTGGGATACGGTATAATAATACCGCTTGGTCGGGTATGAGATCATGTTGTCGGATTGTGATTTAACTAAATCTTCATAACCCGTTTTATTCTGTCTTGTTTGATAACTTAAACATTGGGGGTTAACTCGACCGTGTCCTGGATATCCTCGGCTCATTTAAGTTACTAATGGCCACGACCTTAATCGTGGGGTGTAGGCATACACCAGTCAGATGCTAATGCAAATAATATTGAATCCCATTGGTAGATTATTAGTGGTGTGTCGCTTAATCAGGTTATTCGGTTTCTACACCGGACCCATATGTATTGACAAACATGTAAAACTGTAAACAAGGTCATTTTGAACTATCCCACGTTATTTATAAAATGTGCCAAGTGCACCTAAATCATCTTTGAAAGATTTTCAAAATGTGTTGGATATTAGTATTTACCAGTGTAAACTAACGTATTTTCAAAAGATTAAGTTACAGGTTTCAGCACGTAATAGGCCGGGAGCTGCTTGGTAGTGACATAAGAGGATCTAGCAAGTCCATAGTTGCCCGAAGTCTGTTGAACAAATACTTTGTATATTTATTTTGATCCGCCTGTGGATCTTTTATTACAAGCCATGTATTTATTATTATTCGAACTTTGAACATTCGGTTTGTAATAATATTTTATATCCAAGACTTCCTTTGTGCTGTGTTTGTTTGACTATGACGATACCAATCTTACGTCATAATATTCCCCACCCGGGCCCACCAGGATACACGTGGAAAGAGGGGTGTGACAGGTTGGTATCAGAGCCAACGTTTGAGGGAATTCAACACTAGTCTTTTGTGTTTGATCTTAAACGACACAATAGTACATTCCTTAGACTTTCCGAGTCTAGACTTGACATAGGAATGCTCTTATCCCTATTATGTAACACCCCAAATCGCGTAAAACAACACGCGGCGGAAACACTTGGGGAGTCACGTTAACAGATTGTTTCAACAACACATGGTATTTGAAGTTTTGTTTTAATTAGATATTAAACATAGGTTATATTGTCATAATTGTCTAGAAATGTTTTAAAACAACCAAACAAACAAAACATGCATAATTATTGTCTTTCTTGTTTTATAGTCGCTAAGGCCCGTCCAAATCCTATATGAGCATGCATCAGTATCATTAAGCATTGTTCCCTGAAACATATGTGAAAACGAGTCAGCAAAAATATGCCGGCGAGTACATAGGTTTTGTGAGTGTGTCAAGTTCATGGCTTTGTATATATTGCAATATAATCTGACTACTAGAGTCGTAAGTGAAAACCTTGTTTTGAAAGCATTTGATATTGCAACAACTATTCGTCTAAAACAAAATAAAATCTCGTAGCCATGAACCTTGACTTGAAAACATTTGTTCGTAAATCCAAGTTGTAAATCGTCTTGAAATAACTCGTATGGTTTATATGTTTAATCAAAAATCATTGTGTGTCATTGTTTGAAATCATTTGTCCAAGTAATGTAAATAATGACACGTATGTAATGTGATAAAAGCACTTATATATAGGAAGTACCAGCGGCGTATCCACCATGCTTTTATTACATTACACCTGTTCCGTTATCTAAATCACTTATCATAAACCAATTGTCATAAATCAATTGTTCATTGTTCCTTGCTATAAACCATTGTTCATTCGTTTATCATTCATTGTTTCATCGTTCATCGTTCCTTGTTTTAATTGTGAAAACTTTTGGTCGTTTTGTGAATACATTCAAACCTTTGTTGACTTGTTCGAGACCACCCACGGTGTCCCTTAATCGTATAACATACCACCAAGGGTATGCTACAATTACAGTTTCAGTCGCTTCCCAAACTTCCCCACAAACCCCAGGAAATTTGGTAACGGGATTGTCAGTCCTAGGCGCCATAACTTACTACTGGTCGGCTTGGCCCTTGTTAATGAATGTCATTCTTGTTATGAATATAACACACCAACAAGTTCGTTCACATTATTGAAATCGTTGTGTTTAATATAAACCATAGTATTTGCATTTGAAAACTTGAAAACATTTAGCACATATGAATCACCCCAAAACAAGTGTAAAACATAAAGTAGGGGAACTATGTACTCACATGTGATAGCAAAGTAACTCTTGGATCAATAAGAAAACCGAAGCTCAAAGATCCGAGAAATCATGCTTGTCCTAAAAATGAATAATAGTGTAAATATCGGGGCTTGAAATCGAAAGATTCGGATAGAATGAGATCTTATAAACTAACTGAGTGTCGGAACTCATATAATATGGTTTAATAAGCTAACATTCTGAGTTGGAAAGATTTTTAAGTGCTTTTGACCCGTTATGACCCGTTAAGGCAGTTTAAGCCACTTTCACGCGTCATTTGCGTAACAACGCATTCGGATGGTTAGATATGTGTCATAATAAGTTTTAAATGCTTAAACATGTTTAAAAATGTTTTTGATCAGATTATATGTCAAATCTTGTGTTACATATGCTTAACGTTGATTTGTTTGCGAAAAGGGCATTTTGGTCGTTTTTAAGTAATATTACAATCAATCATCATAACACAATCCAAACATCAAGACCATAAGGTATAACCTCATAGGGTTATTCCTTATATATTTATGGTCACAATTTTGTATTTGGTCGGGTCCGAAGATCCACCAAACGGGCCAGATTCGGAAGTCAAAGCGGGGGTCAAAACGTTCAACTTTTCGATTCAAAATAAGCACTACAATGAGAGTGACGATTTAGACATGTTTTGACACCCGAATTTAGATCCGTTGCAAAATGCGCAAAATCGTATTTTGACTGAAACTTTGACTTGTCAAAATAGCTAGAAACGATGAGAATCAGTAGGCATGATTTTTGGGGATCATAACCACCTTGATTACCATCATAAAGCAAGTTTCAATTGGATTTTAAACTGATCAATTCATGATCAATTCTGGAAGTCAAATAAAAGTCAAATTTTGTGAGTTTTAATCAAATTAACCATAAGAATTGAAACAAGCATGAAGGAGATCACTTCCAAACACTAAAGATTGATCAAGAACACCAGAGGAAACTCCAAGATGGTTGCTAAATTCGGATTTAGAGCAGGGTGTTGCAAGAAAGTGATCAAAAAGTTCATAAGTGTGATGAACATGGGTATTTATAGAAATTTTGGATTAATAGGGTCATGCCAAGTGTTTATGACTCATCTTTGAAGTAGGTTAGTGTCCACTTATGTGTCAAAAGCAGAGATTAGGGTGACAAGTTCGAAAGGTGAGTCAAAGAGTGAATAAACAGGCTGCTGCCAACAAAACTGGTGTGCTGAAGCACCCTTACGGACCATATGGTCCTTAGGCTTATGGTTCGTAAGCCAAGGTGATGGGCACAACTTTCCAAAGTTGGCAGAACAGGCCCCTGTGTCGTTTCGTCGCGTTTCGGGCACTTCTAATACTCGTGAACCTCGTTCAAAGCTCCATAAGGATGTTAAAGTATAGAGACTTTAAATGTGTTCAAAATTCCAGAGGTCAGTTCGTTTGGTCGTACGGTCGCGGTTTTCGGTTAATTACGACAAAAATCGTAACGAACGCGGGCGTGACTGTAAATGCGTAACGAAGGGATTTTTCACATTCTAATCACTAACATATAATATATTGATGATTATAAAAATTTTTGGATGTCCGTACATGTTCCGGATAGTGAATACGCAAAAAGGCATAGTTTCGCAAAATTTGCAAAATAGCCCCTGAAGTTATAAAAGTGTGATTTTTCCATACCGAAGCCTTCAAAACTTATTTCTAAGTTATATAAAGGTTATTTATGGTATATTAGGCTTGTGTTCTTGCTCCGAAGTGTACGTCGCTGCGAGAATCGGCAGACTTTCGCAGTTTTTTATAATTAGACCCTATGATCGAATAAACTTGTTTTTGACATACCAAACCCTCCAAACTTATTTCTAAGTTATACAAAGGTTATTTAAGGTATGTTTAGCTTGTGATAATATTCCGGAATATACGTTGCGTTAAATTGGTTTCGTTTGCATATCGGTTCACCGATTTTGCTCATAAAAGCGGTTCAAGAGTTCGGAATTGTGCAAGAATTGATTGTATGCAATAACATATGCAAATTCACATATACAACGTAAGATTTCATTCATTGATAACTTGATTATTGTTGTTACAGGCTTGGATTGCCACAGATATCACATATTAAGTATACATTGTTTTCGATTTTATGTATTACAGGAACATGTCGCCAAGCAAAGAAGCCATTGATAGAAATTCTCCTCATCCGAAGACAAGGAATGACAAGCTTTGTACCATGGCCAGAATAAGCATGTGACCAGTGTGGAGAAAGGACCTTTATGGACCTATTCCCAAAACAAAACCAATTGAAACCTTTACCAGGCTTCAGAGCCCATACCGGAGGTCCTTGAGGCTCAAATTTTGAAGTGTATATCTGTGGAGTCCATACCAGAGGTCCATAAGGCTCAAACTTCAAAGGTGATACAAGTGGACGCTTATGATCCAAAATTCAAATATCCGAGTTTTGGAATTCCAAACTTGGATTTTGCTTACCAAACTCCAATCTGTGATCCATTCTACTCTTTAACCATTGAATCCTTTGATTCTACTCCTACCATGGATCCCGATTTGGAGTACTTACACTATTTATTGAGACCTTTGTGTCATTATCATACACCACATGCCGATAAGAGGAATAACAAGGAATGAATCAAATGAGGCATTAGAGGATCCTTCTTTCATTTTTATTCTACTTTCCTTTGAGTCACTGCGTGGACATGTCTCTTCTATTTAGTCCTTGCATGGACATTTGTTTATTATAGTCCATATGTGGACATATCTATCTTCTAGTTCTTATGTGGACATATATTTCTTTGAGTCCCTACGTGGGCTTATGATGCTTTTAAGTCCCTGTGTGGATGAGTTAGTTATTAAAAGTCATGTTTAAGGCAATTTTTGTAATATCTTATCTTTTAATGAAAATTTTGGAATTTCATTCTTATGTATTCATTACATCCTTTGTTCAAGAGATCGTCTCGATTTTAATTCGATTTTTTTATCGATCTGCTATAAAATTCCAAAAGATCTTCTTAATGGTTTAGATCAGCCAAGTGACAAGTTCACATTATTTGGCAAACATAAATGGCAGTTAAGAAGAATAGCCTTCTACCATGATAGTTAAGGAAGATTATCCCTTCTTTCCAGAGGTTGTGGACTATGTTCAAGCCTCCAAGCCTTTATGATCAATGCGATTATGGCTACATTGTTAAACAATTTTAAGACAATTATTCTTTATTAGCATTCAAGTAATGTTAGTACTCCTGGCAATGTGACTTGAGGAACCACGCTAGCTGTCTGGGTGAAGGACTATGTCCGAACCTTATAGCCTATGGGATCAAATTTGATCCCGGCTTATATCATCAATACAATGATCATGATTTAACATCCATTAGTGATGTAGTGCCTACAAGCCATGATTTAACATCCATTAGTGGTGTTTTGCCTACGGGCTATATCGTTAAAAAGACAATGACAGTTGTGACCATTATGGTTCCCTGTCCAAGGTGGTGGGCTATGCCAAGCCTCATAATCAATATGATCAATATGATCGTGACTACTATCATCAGTGTGATGATTATTATTTTAACATCCTTTTGAGATGTCAATTGATTTGCCTATCGTCAATTATGACAACAACAGTTGTGGTCTACAACCCCCTGTCCAAAGGTGATGAACTATGTTCAAGCCTTAAAGCCTCTTGATCAATAAGATCGCGGGTTATAAATTTTAAAATGTCCTTGTGACAAGGCCTATGTGCCATATCTTAATGTCCCTTGTGACAAGGCCTATGTGCCATATCTTCATTTCCTTTGTGACAGGCATATGTGCCATATCTTAATGTCCTTTGTGACAGGCCTATGTGCCATATATAAATGTTCTTTGTAACAGGCCTATGTGCCATATTTTAATGTCCTTCATGACAAGCCTATGAGCTATGTATAATTGTTATTAAGACAATGACAGTTGTGAGTTTATGGTCCACTGTCCAATGACTCATGGACTATGTCCAAATTTAGTTGCCCTTGATGGTCCTTTTGAGACCTAGGCCAGTTACATTTAGATACTCTTCATTTGAAATGTTAAAGCATGGTAGTTGTGACTTTGTACACACTAGTCCATAAAGGGCGAAGGATTTATATATCCAAACCTTAAAGCCTATATGGTTTAATAATACCATGGAAATTATATGTTAAGTCGTCAAATGTGACGACTAACTATAATCATTATCTATTTTGGTGCTTAGTACCAAACATGCTATACGGCTCATTCCGATGAAGCTAGTAGCAGACACAACGATAATGATAATGCGAATGTTAATCGCAACGGCGAGGGAGTTAATCTCCAAGCTATAATCACCGCTGAGATCGGCTTAGCTATGAATGCATTCATAGCTAATCATAAGGAGTCGAGCGCTACTCGCTCCAAGTCCTTATCCATTCCACATTCATCGGCTCGTAAGGAGAGCTTGGTTCACTCATCGAATGTAAAGAGTGAACATAAGAAGCTCTACCTCTAAGGATGATTGCGCCTACAAATATTTTGTCTCCTGTAAGCCCTGAGACATCAATGGAGAGAAGAGGGGCTATAGATGCCTTGAAATGGCTAAATGAGATGGAGACCATTGTGGTTATCAACAGTTGTGCTGATAAGGACGTCGTGAAGTTGTTTCATAATCATTTAAGGGCGATGCCTCAATTTGGTAGTAGGCCATGATATAGTCAACAGGGAAGATGCCCCTGTACAATATAGAATGGTCCAAGTTTGTGGACCTTATCAAAGAAACCTATTGTCCACCTCATGAAGGGGGGAAAATAGAGTCTGATTTTTGACTCTCACAAAGAAAAACCTAGATTGTCGGAAGTATGTGACCGGCTACAATTCGTTATCTACGTTAGTACCCTATATGACTACCCCTGAACCTAAATGCATCACGCGTTTCATAGGTGGCTTAGCACCTGAAATTAAGGGTATGGTTAAGATTGCTCAGTCTACCACATATAGGTCAACAATAGACCTATCCCTTCCCTCACTTTAGATGTCGTAAGACAAAATAGGTCAAGAGTGAGACCGATGGAAAAAAGGAAAAAGGTAGGAAGATAACTCCCAAGGGATTAAAAAGAAGGGTAACTATGGGTTCAATAAGAACCAGCATCGGTCTGATGAGAGACCGATTTACAAGACCTGCAACAGGAGGCACTGGAGAAAGTGTCGTTCAGATCAGCATGCAAAACCTTGTGGCATATGTAGAGATCTTAAGGATGTCGTCTGTTACGACTGTGGTAAGAAAGCCACATTAAGACTAACTGCCCTAAAGCTACCAAAGAGGGTTCAGCTAAGTCTAGAGAGACTAAGAAAGGAAACGCTTGAAAATTTTAGATAAATGCCGAAAAGTCAATAAATGACAATAATGTCATAACAGATACATTCCTTAATAATAGTCAACAATATATTTGATAAGAGTCCTGTTTTAATCCAGGTATTAATAAGTCCTTTATAAACCATAAGTATAACAAACTTTTAAATTTAACCATAAGAAACTCATCGAAGTTAAAACCCCATCTGGTGAATTATTCACCATCCATGGAGATTTAAACAATGGATTGCCTGAAAAGTGTCACTACTTAAGGCATCCAAGTGTCTGAAGAGTGGATGGGTCAATTACATGGCGCAAGTCACAATAGATGATCCAAAGCCTAAGATTTAAGATATTTCTATCATCTCTATGTACCCTAATGTATTTCCGGATGAATTACCCTGACTACCCCAGATAGACAAATAGAATTTAGGATTGATATCCTAACAGGAGCTGCTCCTTTAGCAAGAACTCCATATCGGCTAATTTCTGACAGAGATGAAAGAATTGAAAACTCAGCTAGATGATCTCTTAGAGAAAGGCTTTATTCAGCCTAATTCCTCACCTTGGGGAGCTTCTATCTTATTTGTTAAGAAAAGGACGGGTCAATGCGAATGTGCATTGATTATCGTAGATTAAACGAGATAATTATCAAGAACCGTTATCCTTTTCTTAGAATCAACGACTTGTTTGAACAACTTCAAGGGGCTAGTTACTTTTCTAAGATCGACTTAACGTCAGGTTATCATCAATTGAAAGTTAGGAACGAAGATGTTCCAAAGACTGCCTTCGGAACCAGATACGGTCACTATGAGTTTCTAATGAAGCCTTTTGGGCTCACTAATGCACCTGCAGCGTTCATGGATCTCATTAATAGAGTTTGCAAGCCGCATTTGGATAAGTTTGTCATTGTCTTCCTAGACGACATACTTATCTATTCTTGTAATCAAGTTGATCACGAGAAACACCTACGGTGCATCCTAGAGTTGTTAAGACAAGAGAAGCTTTATGCGAAGTTCTCTATGTGTGAGTTCTGTCTTAGAGAAGTCTAGTTTTTTTAGTCATGTTGTAAGTGAGCGTGGTATCTAAGTGGATCCCACCAAAATTGAGGCCACCTAAGACACCTTCGGAGATTCGTAGCTTCTTAGGATTGGCCGGCTATTATAAGAGGTTCACTAAGAACTTTTCGAGGATAACCACTTCTTTGACTACCATGACCCATAAGAGGATCTTGCAAGTCCTTAGTTGCCCGAAGTCTGTTGAACAAATACTTTATATATTTATTTCGATCCGCCTGTGGATCTTTTATTACAAGCCATGTATTTATTATTATTCAAACTTTGAACATTCGGTTTGTAATAATATTTTATATCCAAGACTTCCTTTGTGCTGTGTTTGTTTGACTATGATGATACCAATCTTATGTCACAATATTCCCTACCCGGGCCCACTGGGATACACGTGGAAATAGGGGTGTGACAATGTGTCAAGTCCGGATTTTTTATAGTGCCCGAGCTTATTATGAACGTGTATTCCGAGTTTACATATGTGATATACAGTTGTCCGAATTTAAGTTTAGATGTGTGTATATCCGGTTGTGTTTATGAAGGAAAGGGAGCTTTCGAGTTCACTTGATATGCCCGAAATTGCATATGTTCCCGAGTTTAATTAGTATGTATACTCGTCCGAGTTTAACAAGTATGTATACTCGCCCGAGTTTAACAAGTATGTATACTCGCCCGAGTTTAATTAGTATGTATACTCGTCCGAGTTAAACAAGTATGTATACTCCCGAGTTTAATTTGTATGTATACTCGTCCGAGTTTAATTAGTAAGTATACTCGTCCATGTTTAACAAGTATGTATACTCACCCGAGTTTAATTAGTATGTATACTCGTCAGAGGTTAACAAGTATGTATTCCTGTTGGAGTTTAACTAGTATGTATATGCTTTTCCGAGTTTAACAAAGGTATATAGGTCCGAGTTTAGTAAAGGTTCATGGATCCAAATTCAATAGTTTATGAGATATCCGAGTATAACATGCATGATTCCGAGTTTTTCTTATATGTTCCATGTCCCAATTTGTGGTGCTTGCACATGTCCGAATTTGTTTAAAGGTGGTGGATTCCGATTTTACCTAGGTCTGTCCGGGTTTATATGTATAATACTCATGCTTATCCGAATTTAAACTTGTTAGAGATGTATGTATATATTTCCGAGTTTAAAAGTATGCATATTTAGATTCGAATCTGTGAAGTGGTTCCGGGTATGTACGTGCAAGACCGTGGTTATTAATAAATGGTTTATCTAGTCTCTTAAACACGATTACGTGTCACCAACTAGAGAATCATTGTTTGTCACTGGGTGTTCAACTTGTAACCTGATTACATGAACACTTGGCTGTTTGGACACTTAGAGTATTGCAAACACTCTACTCGCATACGTACTTACTTTTAAACGTGCATTAGCTCGCATGTAACGGACCCACCACTTACTTAATGCGTAAAGACACGTTATCATTTACCGAGCAAACTAAGGTGAGTTCATTACACTTTCACAAGCATGCGTACCGGGGGACAAACTACTATTCCTTGGAAGATTACTTTTATAACTGTTGTAGTTTAATTTGATGTTAGTTAATAAACTCAACACTATCATGAAAGTCTCTACTTACTACCGAAACTAGTTGCCTTGGAGGCAACAGGGTGTTAGTTTTGTTTTTTTGACAGGTCCACCACCACTCATTACCAGGACTATGTTGTCTTAAACGGGCCCACACCTGGTCGAGAGGAGCGTTACGCTGTCCCCGAGAAAATTTCCAGCCTCCTGCCACATGACAGGAGTTGCACCCTCCACAAGAACCAACCCTCTGGAGTAAATGCACTGTAGTAGAAAACTCGGGTGGGATCAAGGATCAAACCGGAGTCCTTCCCTATCATTTCCAATGCATCAACCAGTTGGGCTGGAATCATTTGCAACGGGGTGTTAGTTGAGAGCGCTATTAGGCTTGATAAACCTCACACCGTACCTGGGAGGATGGGCGTGAACTGAGGACCTTAAACACATGGCCAATGGTGATAGGCATTGATGAGGGCACAACAAACATAACAGTCACTTCGGTATCGAGTTTTATTGGCATGTCTTTAAACTAAACACTTAACTGTTTTACGTTAAACGAAACGATGAATTCGCCGCCTTTATCGCTGATATACTTTTTCTACATGCTTGCAGGTCGTTAGATACAAATTGCTTGGTAACTTGCAGTCTAAGGAGCTAGGAGTGTCATGGGGCGTGTTACGCGTTACAAACATTTAATAATTTGAGTTTTAAAAACATATTAGTTTTGGTTGTTTGAAACCCTTACGTTTGCTTTCGCAGAACACATTCTATATTAGAAATGTTTAATTTGAAATTCACGATTCATGTTGGACATGATGACTTTGTTTTATATTATTTATTGTTAGTTCGACATGATTAGTGGCTAGATCTTGGTACGTCATACTGCACATAACGGAATGTGCTCTCGATACTCTCGAACCATTGTAGGAGTCCAGTTGCTCCCTCAGACCCAGTAAACTTGAGTGGTTTAGCCGAACAAAATTGTTTATAGTTGCACGGAGCAGGTGCATTGTTGTTGTTATTGTTATTGTAGGCTTGATTAAGTTGGGTCACAAGGTTCGGGAGTACAACGGCCATTTGCTGAGCAATTAAAGTCGCCATTTCGGCGTCTTGGGTAGTGTTGCGACGAGGAGGCATTCTAAAAGAGAGAAGGAAAATATGAGAGAAGACGAATTAGATTGATATAGGATAGTAAAGATTGAATGTTAAAAATATTGATGAAGCATAAGGATCGTGATCATTTGCTTGTTACTTAAAACAAACAAACGACACAGTGACTATCAAAGTAAACGGGTTCTTATATTGTATCGCAAAGACATGCTTTAGCCTATAAGTGGAGACTCACCCTAAGAGTTCCTAGGTAAGAGTGATTGCCCGATGATGCGGATTTGTACGAACACTCTAGCCTTAGACAGAAAACTCAGGGTACAGGTATTCACCCTTCCAGATTGCACGTGTTCACATTATTAAAGCCCAAACGTTGACGAGATTTTGAAAACTTTTGAAGGCGTTAAGCCAAAAACGAATCATCCAAGAATAGATGATTGATTTGAAAATCGTTTTGAAATTTGTGTTTCTGTTTTGGTATTCACCTAAGGATAGGTGATGATATTGTTTTAAGATCTAAACACAAGATAACTTGTGTTAGGGTCCTAGGAAGGTTATAGACTAGGTCAAAGCATTACTAATAACCTAATTCCCTATAACCAGTGCTCTAATACCAACTGTAACACCCCAAATTGCGTAGTGTAACAACAACCCGTGGCGGAAACACTTGGGGAGTCACGTTACAAATTGTTTCACAACACATGGTAATTGAAGTTTTGTTTTATTGAATATCAAATTACATTGTCTTGGAATAACAGAAATGAATTACAATCAAATTGTCTTTCAAATTTTAGAGTCACTAAGGCCCGCGTCCATCCTATGCAAAGTGTATGTACAACCAAACCATCAAACAATGGATCCTGAAACATATGTGAAAATAGGTACGTCAGCATAAAAATGCATGTGAGTAACATAGGTTTTGTAATGATGATTCATGGCTTTGAATGTTTTAAAGAAAAGTTTGACTAATATAAAAGTAGCCATGAACCGTTATATAAGTTTTTCTTTTATGTAATCATATCAAAATCAAATGATATAAAAGAAATGATACAAGGTTAACTTAATAACCAAAATATGTTATGTCTTGTGTAAAATTGTCATGTCTTGTATTTTGTTTGAAGTGGTTTAGATAACGCTACGATATGTAATATAACAAAAGCACTTATATATAGGAAGTACCAACGGCATATCCACCATGCTTTTATCATATTACACACATCTCGTTATTTAAATCACTCAACATAAACCAATTGTCCGTGTTATAAACCAATTGTCCGTGTTATAAACCAATGTAATGTCTAGTATAAACCAACGTCCTTGAGTAATCAAAATGTCCTGTATAAAACAATGTCTTTGAATAAACAAAGGTTTTGTTTAAATCAAAAGTTATGTCTTATAAACCATTGCTTTTATTGTAAAAACATATATTAGGATTGTTGGCGAATACATTCAAGCCTTGTTGACAGCCGGATAAACCCTTATAAAGATAAAGGTTTATAAAATGTCCATCAGATTCTGTCATTCCCTAATGGATACTTCTAAACAACTAGAAACGGGAATGGGGTGTCAAACCTATGGTACCATAACATACTACCGGTCGGCATCAATGTTAATGAATGTATCATTGTATATTCAACGCACCAATATGTCTGGAACAATGCAAGCATGTTATGAAAATGCTTTGAAACCATGTACTTGGCATACTAAGTCAATATACCAAGCAAAATGTCTTTGAAATCGTGTACTAGGTATGCTAAGTCAACATACGAAGTAAAATGTCCTTGAAACCATGTGTAGGTATACTAAGTCAATATACCATGTAAAATGTCTTTGAAACCATGTGTAGGCATACCAAGTCAATATACCATGTAAAATGTTTTTGAAACCATGTGTAGGTATACTAAGTCAATATACCATGTAAAATGTCTTTGAAACCATGTACTAAATGTACTAGATAATCGAAACATGTATAATGTCATGAAAACCGAAAGTAGTGATAGGCACATATGAATCACCCCAAAACATTTGAAAATGTAAAAGAGGGGACTATGTACTCACTTGGGGTTACAAGAGTGTCCTTGTATCAATGATCAAACAAAGCTCAAGAGTTCAAGGATTCAAGCGTCTCCTAATATCGGATAACTATGTTAATGTCGTGACTTTAATCGGAGGATCGGATAGAATGAGGTCTTGTAAACCAAATGAGTGTTGGAACTCATATGAAATGGTTTAACAAACTTAACATTCTGTTTTGGAAAAGATCCTAAGTGCTTTTTCCCATTATGACTCGTTAAGTAGTTTACGCTAATTTAACGGGTCTTTTGCATAAATATGTGTTCGGATGGTTAGATATGTCCAATGATAAGTCTTATATTCCAAAACATGTTTAATAATGTTGTAACATCAATTTATATGTCAAAGCATTGGTTGCATATGCTTAAAATTGATTTATGCGTAAAAAGGGTATTTTGGTCATTCTTAAAGAACATAAAGGCGACTTATCATAACACTAATGTGACCATGAGGTATAACCACAGAGAGTTATTCCCTATACAACTATGGTCACAAATATGTATTTGGTCGTATCCAAAGATCGACCAAACGGGTCGGATTCGAAAGTCAAAGCGATGGTCAAGACCGCTCGACTTACAACCCTAAATAAGCACTAAACCAGAAGTGACGAGTTAGACATGTCAAAACATGTCTAACTAATGTTACAAAAATGATTCGGTATCAAAACTTAATGTTTTGATACCCGAAAATAGTTCCATCGTAAAATGCACAAAATGCGTATTTTTTACCGAAACTTTGACTCGTCACTTCGACTAGTAAACATGGTAATCAGAAGGTGCAATCGCTAGGGATTATAACCTTCGTGATTACGATCACGTTGCAAATTGAACTTTGACTTGACCAATTCATGGTCAAAACAAAAGTCAAACAGAAAGTCAAACTATTTGACTTTTGGCTCAAAATAGCCAAATTAAATGAAATAGACTAGGAGTGAGCACTTACTTTTGTTGGGAACATGAACGCTAAATATCACGAGAACCGTGAGAACGTATGAAAAAACCACGATAACATGGTCAAAAACATTTCAAATTCAAAATTTCTTTTTACACTTATCATTATTATTCGAATACAATGTTAGAAATTTAATCTACACGTTTAAATTTACGTGAATTCGTAAGTAAAGAAAATTTACACATGTGTAAGTTTGTCATTTACACATGTGTAAATTTATTGTATTTACACATGTGTAAAAAATGTAATAAGCGTGATTTTGAGAGAATAAATGAATTATTTGATGTTGTAAATTCTTTTTTTGATGTTGTATCTTAATTACAATGAGGTTTGTTTTAAAAAAATTGGGTTTGATTGATTTTTCCATTCGTTCTCACGGTTCTCGCAATATTTAGTGTTCCCACGATAACCCTCCCCTATATATATATATATATATATATATATATATATATATATATATATATATATATATATATATATATATATATATATGTATATAGGGTAAGGTTCATGTGAGAACCACCTTTATTGTGAGAAATCGCGAGAACCACCTTTATTGCAAAATAAAATCTAAACAAATCAAAAAATCATTCAAAATCTTTTTTTAATATTTTTAATAAAAATCGTTATATTTCGTTACCAAAAAAAACTTTTTTTTTCGACTAACAGTTATCCATGCACATGTGCATATGTATCACAACTTTGAAAAATTTAGTAATACGTTGTCACTAGTAGACAATTGCACTTTAATTTACAATACCATCCATAATACACTCAATTTTACATTAAATGCACATGTGCATCATTATGTATGACCATTTTATACCGTGTTTTGGTACAAAAAGTTTGTGATTTTGAATGATGAAGTAGGCTCATATATATGTTTTTTGGTTAGTTATATCTAGTGGTTGATGGGTTCATTATAGTTGTCACTTTATGATGTAATATGTTGATTGGATGGTATAAACAGTGTTGATATACATGTAATAAAGTGAAAATATTGGTATTGGTATTGTATTATAAATGGTAGGAGGTAATGGATTTGTATTATGGATAGTAGGAGGTAATGGAAGTGTATTATGGATGGAATGATAGATGAAAGAGAAAGTGTATTCAAAGTAGTGTACCAAAACACCTTATTTCATGTTGATACATATAGATGCACATGTGCATTTCTTATATTGGTAACGTAAAAATTAGTGTATTACACATGGTAGTGTAAATGAAAGTACAATTGTCTAATGTTTGTAATGTATTACGGAATTTGTCAAAGAAATAATGAAAATGCACATGTGCATGGTAGTGTATTATGGATGGTATGATAGATGAAAGAGAAAATGTATTCAAATTAGTATACCAAAACACCTTATTTCATGTTGATATATATAGATGCACATGTGCATTGCTAATATTGGTAACGTAAAAAGTAGTGTGTTATACATGGTAGTGTAAATGAAAGTACAATTATCTAATGTTTGTATGTATTATGGAATTTGTCAAAGAAATGACAAAAATGCACATGTGCATCTATAGTTGGTACTCAATTTTTTAATTTTACTTTTATTATTGATTTTTTTTTTGGAAATTTTTTTATTGTTGAGTAATATAGCGATTTTTCAAAAAAAATATTAAAAAAACAAAAAAATTATAATTTTTTTGGATTTTTTAGGTATTACTGTTTGTGTTCACACTGGTTCTCGTGGTTCTCGCAAAGGGTGGTTCCTAACGGATCCTTGTCCTATATAATATACATATTAGAAGGACTTCTTAAGGTCATTTGCCATTCCCTTAAAACACCCCTAAAGCATGATGTACAAGTCTTTTAAGCACCAGAAAACATCACTTTCCACTTATGTCCTTTCACTACAACAAAAAGACACGCGCACATAGATTAGGGTTCCTGGATCTATCTCATCATACATTTCAAAATTTTTGTCCCGCCCCCATCTGCCCTATCTCTCTCTCTCTCTCTCTGGCGATCCATGAAGATTTCACTAGATCTTTCTCTAGATCGATGAAGATTCCGACAACGTAAACCATAATCGCATCACCATTGTTGGTGCATATGTTTGTTGCTATGTCATTATGCATCGAGTTTGAGTGAATAGGGCTTAATCTGTTAGAAACAAGGCGTAATTATGTGAGTTAGAGGCTAAGTTCGCTCGAGATGGATTTGAGAAGTCAAGTTCGGTCGAACTTGACTAAGTCAAGTTCGCCCGAACTTCACCCATATCCAGCGAACTTACAAGTCTATAAATAGGTGCCTTGGGATTTCATTTGTAACATGGAGAGATTTTGGCACAGAGACGGTGAAGCTCTGTTGGATCCGGTTCTCGAATGTATTGAACTTTAGATCAATGAAACAACATTTAAATGAGTAATTCTTGTTATTTGGTTAACTTGTCATTAGTTTCCGCCTAATCGGACAATAGATGACAAATTTAGGTTTCCCGTGCTAATCGTGGACGTTCCTACAAGTGGTATCAGAGCTTGGATACCTAAATTTGCTGGAATCAAGACAAGAATTTCTCTATTTCATCTTCATTCTATCATTTTTCTTAACATTTTCACATACTTGATGATTTCATGGACAAAATCAGCTAAAAATTGAATATGTCATGTAAAATACAGTTGTGATAAACCCCTGAGAGTTTGGACATCAAATTCAAACGTTTTGATATCAAAAAGTTGAAAAAACCATGTTTTAGAAACAAGTTTCAGCCGAACTTAACACTAAGTTCGACCGAACTTGATTGAAATTCTTTGAATGTTAATCAAGTTCGACCGAACTTGATTAGTTTTTCAAGATTTTGAGCTTAAGTCCGCTCGAACTTGTTGAATTTTGCTTGAAGTTCTATCAAGTTCGACCGAACTTGATATAAGTCTAGTGAAGATTCACTTAAGTTCGCCCGAACTTAGTTTTCTCTTGAAATTTAAACTTAAGTTCGCCCGAACTTAGTTTTCTCTTGAAATTCAAGCTTAAGTCGGCATGAACTTGCATTTTGTTCTTAAAACTCTTTCACAAGTTCTACCGAACTTGTGATTAATCAAAATCTGTTTTTTTTTCTTCACTACAAGTTCAACCGAACTTGTGGCAGTTCTACTATTTCTCGAAGTTTGTGAAGGTGTGTTTTCCAGATAAATTGTCGGATTTTTCAAAATGGGAGATTTCCACAATGTGTTCGTTTCTCAAATGGCTTCTTCATCAAACGCTAATGTTCTTGCGGCGAACCAGATGAATATCGACAACGAAATGGATACTACGTCGAAACCACCAAAGCTAATGAGCATGGATGAATTTGAAGGATGGAAAGAAAAGTTTGTGAATTGGATACAAGCGAATCAATTCAACAGCTGGGTTGCAGTTGAGGATGGCTACAAATGGCCAAAAGATGAGCGTGATCAAGATCTTCCGCTGAACAAGTTTTCAAATACTGACAAAGACAATTATGTTGCTGAGAAGAAAATGATCAGCTTGATACAACCATCAGTAAAGGAAGACATCTTGATATTATTTCCAGAATATGACACTTCGCAAGAATTATGGCTTTCTCTTTGTGAAAAATTCAAAGGAAGTGATGAAATGATCAAAAGAAAAAAGGCTTTAATCAATTGAGATCTTCCCAATGATTAAAGGAGAACAATGAAGCAAATGATCGATATATATTGTCACTTCATGGTCCAGATGCGAGAACATGATATCAAAAGGTCTAATGAAGAACAAATCGAGAAGTTGGCCGATACACTTCCAGAAGGAGAATGGACAACTTATCTGACGATTCTAAAGAATAGTCCATCTTGGAGACATTTCAAGTTGTCATCCTTCATCGACAAATTGGAAGGTCATGAAATGGAGTTGATGAAAATTGCAAAATCAAAGAATGCTAATGTTGTTCAAGATGTCGGTGTCTATTACAAAGGAGGTATTCAAGATTCTCCGATTCAAAGCCCGAAAATTCAAACAACATTTAGTGCAAATACAAATTCTTCTCCAAGTCAAAGTTCTCCATATGCTGGATATACAAGTGCAAGTTCAAGCTTATCATTCTAAAATCAGACAAGCCAAACTAGTTCTGATTCAAATGTTTTCCAGTGCAACAAAGCAGTTGATTTGAAAAATGTATTTCTAGAAAAAGTGGCTAAACAACATATAGCACGCCTTGCTACTGTTCTTGAATCATATGAAAGTCTCGTTGCTGGAAAGATTGGTAATCCAGAGATGACCGCCGAAGATTATGATCAGGTGGATGAAGAAGAGTTGGAGCTGATGGATATAAAATGGAGTTTGGCATCCATTATCAGAAGAGTTTCAAAATTTGTGGCTCTCACTGGAAGGGACATTGGTAATTCAAACAACAAGCTTGGATTTGACAAATCTAAAGTCACATGCTTCAGGTGTCGACAGAAAGGGCATTTCAAACGAAAATGCAACAATAAAGAAGCAAGTGGAAACCAAAATCCTTTCGGCAGTAACAATGAGTACTACAAGAAAGCTCTTCAATACAAGCCATATCCAAAGAGAACATAAGTCGAAGTAGAAGATAAACATGCAAAGAAAGCCGAACAAGCTCTTGTTGCTAATCATGAAGAAGATGGTTTTGACTAGAACCGATACATCGGAAAGAAACCCAATGTTGCTATGATAGCAGAGTTAGTGGATGAAACTGATACATCATATGTCGATGCTGATTTGGAAAACGCCATTCTGGAAGGTTATAGGCAGAGAGCTGAGGAAGAAGAATTAGCTTACCTTGAGATGCAAAGGCAAGAAGCTTTGAAATCAGAGGCAGAAAAGGTAAAATCTGAGGGTAAAAATGTCTGAAAAGGAAGTTGTGAAAATTGTAGAGGTTGAAAAACGTTGCACAAAGTGCGCAAGTCCTTGTGAACCATGTCTTGATAAAGTCACAGTCATAAGAGAATTGATTGTACATAACGAAAACTTTCGTTAAGATTATAGAACCATAAAAGAAGCTTATGACAAAATATCAAGCAAATATAAATATGTTGATAATGCTAATCGTTAGCTAAATGCTAATGTCAAAATGTTAAATGCAACTGTAATTGAAAAACAAAAGACAATTAACATGTACATTATCACCATTGCTAAGACAATGCGTGAGCTTCATGACATAAAGATAGAAACGGAAAGGGTAAGACAGCTTCTAAAGAGCTACACCATAAACGCGTATGTCATTGATCACATTTTACCTACGATTAAATCAGAGGAAAATAGTGATAAATCAAAGCGTAAAGAATATGGAAATGTTCCTCACCACTTCTTGCAAGTTATTCCTGCAAGAAAGATGATGAGATTGAAAAGGCATTTAATTTACTCATTTTGTCAGAAAAGAAAAATAAATTGTCTGAGAACATTGATGTAGACTTTACGAAATCAAATGATGACAATGAACCGGTGGTAAAAAATGTGTTAAAAAGGTGTTGGGAAATGATTCTGATGTCAAATCAAGTTCGAAAAACTCGGAATCACAATCTGAAGATGACGATACATCATCAGAACATGATCTAAGTGATGATCCTAATGTTGTCATGTACAAGATTAAGGAATCTGATAGATTATACTTCGATGATAGTTTTCCGATTCGGAACCTGAAAGAGGATCAACTTGATAAAATTTTCAAACTTGTAGAAGTTTCATCAGATGATCTTGAGAAAAAATGAGAAAAGATTTTACGAAACCTAAAAGGAATGCTAACAATTATCGAAAGGTTGGTGGTGATTTTCTTGAGAACAGGAGAGCGGGTTTGGGTTTGGAGGAAAGTGAAGAAGAACCGAGAAAGAACCAGAAGTCGCCATTTCATGAATATAAAGGTAAACACATGAAGTTTGTGTATGGAACAAATACGGTTCAAGAAGTAGGTATGATCGGTAAGAAATCGAATGATGAATTCAAGAAAGAAAAAGAACTTCGGGACAAGGCTAAAACAAAGTCCACAAGTGGAATGAAACCCACTAGTGGAAATGTTTCTGATAATCGGACTTGCTTTAAATGCAATATTGTTGGACATATTGCACGCAAGTGTCTGAATCTAAATCCTGTGTTTCCACGAAGAAAACCGAATCAAAGATGAAAAGCAAAAACAACTAGAAATTGTAAAATCTGTCATAGAGACAAGTAGAAACTATGAATCTAAACAAGAAGTGAAACCTAAAACTGTGTCAAAGTTTGAAAACTCAACATTTGAAAAAGGTGACACTTTAACATTTAATGAAAACAAAGATTCTAGGTTCTATATCAAGAAAGCGAGAAGCAAGCTACAATCATGGGTTGCTAAGAAAAGGCTTTGATCATCAGAAAAACCAAAGTCTGTTGCAAACAAAACTGAAAATGTCAAATTAACCGAGTCAGTAATCAAACAAACAAATAAAGAAAAGGTAAAAACGTTTTCAGAGACATTGGACGAAATGTTTGATGATGATTTTGATTATGATGAAGAGTTAGAATATGGTTATGATGCTTATCAGTACAAACCCAAAACCAAAAAGGTTTGGGTTTCATTTTTCAAATAGTTACTTTGTTGTGCAGGAGTCCCAAAATCCACAATATCAAAGCTGATTCAGGATAAGCGGAGCTCCATGATTTTTTAACTTATCTAGAAAGTCATAATATTTGTTGATTTTGAAATTACAAAGTGGTTGAAAAAAAATGTTGAAAAGAATTTTTGAAAATTTTAGAAAATCCACATCGTTAAACAGAACACTGATTGTTATATTAAAAAATCATTTAAAACTTGATTTCTTATAAGTGGTTTTTACAAGTTGATGTTATCAAAGTTTAATGGTTTGTTCTGCTGACAGGTGATGATGCAGAAAATGAAAAAAAAGGATCGACGAGTTCTCGGGATCCTCATTGGTTTGTTACATTTTTAGAGGAATTTCTTAAAAACTAAAATCCAAAAATATGTTTTTGATTTTAGGGGGAGTAAGAAAATTTGAAAATTTTTAGAAAAATAAAAAACATATGAAAAGGTTGAAAATTCAAAATGTACAAAAACATTGAAAAAGACAAAAAGGAATTTGGTTGTCAAAAAGGAAATAATAGTACATCAGTGGACTATCACAGTATGCTAAAGAATTGTAAAGTTTAAAAGTAATAAACGAGTCTTACTGTGGATGTGTCGATAGGCTTAACACGTTCAGTAGATTGTTTTCGAGATATAAACTAAATTTTACAACTGCTTAAACTTGTGGTTTAACACATCTTGGATATATGGACTTAGTACTCTGAAATTTCGATTGAAGGGTTGCCTGATTCTGAGATAGTTGATATCTTGGGTATTATTCAAGTTCTTCTGATTTTGCGGAAGCAATAGCCTAGAACTTCTATAATGCTTTTGCTAAAAACCCCAAATTAGCATGCAAAATTTGAAAATAATCGAAAGATCTAATCATTTGCAATGCTTAAAAGATTCCTTAAGTGGAACACACCTTTAAAGACGAGCCTTCAACTCTTTAGTCTGTACAGTAGTACTAACCTGAGCTCTCAAGGTCTTGCATAACCCAGATACGGATATCAATTACGCTATATTCACCTGTAAGATGAAATCTAGGGAATCTGGATTTGGGAGTATATTCAAGAAGTGGGAAACACAGTTAAGTCAAGTTTCTTAAAATCATATCTTAACATATCTTGGAACAATTGAGAAACGTGGTAAAGTTTAAGTGGACAATCATATCGGCAATCTAGGTAAACGAGTTTAGAACTTAAAGTCTCAAAAGGTCAATGGTACTGGTGATATGTCTCAATCAACTGATATGATCCTTAGACACAAATTCACAAAAATATGTCTGTAAATATGTTTGTACATAGTTTGCTTTACTTGTTAAAAGTTCTGTAAATATTTTACTTGCTTTATAAAGATAAAACCAAAAAAAGATTTTCAGCGTGTTTTAGCATAAACTTTCTAAAACACAAAAAGATTTTGTTTCTAAATTAGTTTCAACGAGCCAATGATGGAGAACGGATCTTCAAAGTCTGGTAAGAAAATCTGATAAATGTTTAAAAGTTCATTAATTTGAAACTTTAAAATCAGATTGTTCATAACGGTTTTTCAAACTGAGGTCATTAATTTGGACTTGGTTGATATATTTGGTTAATCAAGGTCATTAACTTAGACTTGATCAACTAAGTGGATTTTTACAAATCAAATAATAAAAATATGAACATTGAAGGACTTAAATGAAAAATGTATTTCAAGGCCATTAAGTTGAACTTGAAACAATTAGCGTTTTTTAGAAGATTGAAGTGAGATTAAAGTTTGAAATATTGATGGTACAAAATTTCAAAACAGTGAATCTGAAATGTTTATTTGAATGTAATAATTTATTTAGACAGGTAGTAAAGTTTGAGGGGGAGCTGGATAAAATACTGTCCAAAAATTTCAGAAAACTCAAAGCTAGGGGGAGTTTGAAGTCTAAAGATCAAAGCAAAGGGGAGTTTGAGACTAAAGCTTAAAACTAGGGGGAGCATGTTGATTAAAAGTTTATCAAGTCAAAGCTCAAAGAAAGAGGATATAAAGATCAAGATGATAAAGTTTATTAAAGAACTAAAGATCGAAAGACTCAGAAGATTTTAAAAGTCAAAATGACTACGAGAACATCCAGGGGGAGTCTGTTGGTGCATATGTCTGCTGTCTATGTCATTATGTATCGAGTCTGTGTGAATAGGGCTTAATCTGTTAGAAACAAGGCGTATTTATGTGAGTTAGAGGCTAAGTTCGCTCGAGATGGATTTGAGAAGTCAAGTTCGGTCTGTTAGAAACAAGGCGTATTTATGTGAGTTAGAGGCTAAGTTCGCTCGAGATGGATTTGAGAAGTCAAGTTCGGTCGAACTTGACTAAGTCAAGTTCGCCCGAACTTCATCCCATATCCAGCGAACTTACAAGTCTACAAATAGGTGCCTTGGGATTTCATTTGTAACATGGAGAGATTTTGGCACAGAGACGGCGAAGCTCTATTGGATCCGGTCTCGAATGTATTGAACTTTAGATCAATGAAACAACATTTAAATGAGTAATTCTTGTTATTTGGTTAACTTGTCATTAGTGTTCGCCTAACCGGACAATAGATAACAAATTTAGGTTCCCGTGCTAATCGTGGACGTTCCTACATCCATCGTCGCACATCTCCGTGGTAGGTGTTTTCTGTCATTTTCCCCTTCCTACACACAAATCAGGAAATAAATGTTTTCAGCCGCTTCCCCCTTCACCGTGGTTGCAATCGGTGGGAAAAAGATCAAGTTAAGTTAACTTTTTTTATTTTCTATTGAATATTTTCTCCATATACGGTCGATTTTTGACGCTTTTTGTTGTTTTGTTGTAGATTAAGATGGAGTGGTGGAGATACATGAGCCATGGAGAGAAACAAAACTTTGCAGATCTGAGTTTTTAGCTACGTTCAAAAGTTTTACATTCAGATCTGAGTTTTTTTCCTTTTTTAAAGACATTGAAGGAAACATCAGGAATGCAATTAATGGTAATGTTTTTGAAGATCTTGAATTAGGGAGTCCCAAACATGAAGCAACCATAAAGCTACAATATGTAGCTTTGGAACCAGAAGAAAGCTTGCAGATTGTGTGGTTTTAATTGAAAAGAGCTGGTATGTGTTTATTGTTTAATTTTGAGCCGTTTTTTAATATAGTTTCTTATATCATGTAGATTGTTGTGTTTTTTATTTATTTGTGTTTAAATGATTAAATGATTTATTTTAGGTGGAAGCTATCAGATTTTGCATAACTTAAAAGAAGTTTGATATCAATTTTTTATCTTAATAAATAAGCAACAAACATTTGGTGTTGGTTTAAGGCAATAACAAGGGCTTCCACAGTATTAAGCAGATTGGTGTTATCGGTTGAGGTTCTAAGGTTTGTAATTATATTTATTTAGTTAAGGGGGTTTGTTAATCCAAGGCATGAACAATAGTAATAATTTTAATTAGGGATTTTCTGCAGGGTCCTGCTCAAGCTCAAAAGCTTATGGATTCCTTTGTAGAGGCAAAATATGATATTGTGTGAAGGTAAACTTAAAATCCCACTTTTTTGTATTGGTACATTGCAACTGCTGTGTTAACTGTTGTTGTGTTTGGTATCTTGAAATAGATTGGCTTACGAAACGAGTTTGTGTAATGAAGCTTGTGCTGGTGGATTTTCTGAAGAAACTGGAATCTTTGGAGATATTTGTGAGACCATATATGGCAGTGGCTTGGTATGCATATTTTGCCCTTTGTCCAGCCTTTATGTTTGTGTTAGACGATACAATCTGATCAGGGTTTTATTTATAATTGTTAAAAGCTACGTCGATAACCCATCCCACTCTAAATCGCTTTTAAATGTGGTGTGGTTTTGAGGTGTGATATGGCCTATTGAATTGATGACTAGAAGGAGTATAGGTAGGATATAAATGTTACCCTTCATTGACAACTTATTATACCAGTACTAAATATAATTTTGCCCGCTGGTATAGGATATAACATCGAGTAAAAGAACGACGGATACGCGAGCAGGTTGGATTTGCCGGTCTAAAACCAAGGAGCAAAGCGTGAATCGAAAAAGCGGTGGGCTTTTCGTACGCAAGGCAATTATATAAATATTTTTTATATATTCTAGGTTTGTTTACTTATACGAACATGGTTAGTTTATTAAAGAGAAGTTTCTTTGCTGCATGGAATTCTCAATGCTGAACCTGTTGGGAATCTTTATATGTATAATTAAAGTATCAATCTAATCAAATCTGATGAAGAAGAAGTCAAAGGACCAGAACAACGAAAGAAACATGATCATATGCCATTAGAAGAAGCATCTGAATCAGATCTGATGAGAATATCTTTGTCTAAGTGTTTGAAGAAAGGATCAGAAAAGATCTGATCAAATCTGATGAAACCTCATCAGATTCTGATCAGAAGTCATCAGGAATATGGTGACCAATCATAATGTCCACTTGCAGTTGAAGATAAGGTAATTCAGTTGAAGGACATTTATGATACAAGTGGAAGAAGTAAGCATGACATATGAAACGATCTGCCACAATAAACACTTGCATGAATAAACAAATTGTGTATTCATGCCAATTGTTCTCTATAAATAGAGATCACCAAACCGAAGATAGATGGAGCAGAGCATTGCAAGTATTACAACTTACATACTCCATTGCCCTTCACTCCCACAAAATTCTTGAGCATTGTTTTGTATTAGAAAATAACTTTTCAATCATCCTTTGTAACCTTTCAAAAGTGATATACACTTGAAAATTCTATATCTCTGTTTCTTACAAGTTGATTTCTAATTCTGCACATTATTTTCATATAAAGTTGAAATCAACTTGCCATTTTAAGTCAAAGCATTGTTATACGGGATCAACAATTGGTATCAGAGCAGATTGAATAAAACATTTTCAAATCGATCAATTGCTTGAGTATCTTTGTTAATACTCTGTATTTCAAAAAGTTCAAAAACTTTGACTAAAAATGGCAAATTTTCTGTCTTGGAACAGTGCCTTAAACATGGGTTCTATGTCAAAGCCTCCGACGTTAGTCAGGGAGGAGTACCCCCAATGGAAAATCAGGATGATCAATTTCCTTAATGGACATGATCGAGCTCTGTTTCAATCCATTGTGTGTGGCCCACATATACCACGTGTTGAAATACCTGGTGTTCCAGCATCTGATAACTCACCAGAAATCTCTTCTTCCTGGGCTCCCAAACAAAAGAAAAATTGGAGCCCAGAAGACAGGAAACTGTTAGAAACAGATGAAAGGGCCAAATCACTTCTGATTATGACACTTCCAAATGACATATTTTCTTATGTTGATGCACGCTTATCTGCAAAAGAAATATGGGATCAACTTGAAAATCTTTGTGAAGGAGGAGACAAAATGAAAAGAAACATGAGAACAAATCATGTCTCTTCTTATGAAAGGTTTAAATGTTCACCAAATGAAACACTCACTGATGCTTACAATAGATTGACAAAAAAATTAAATGAACTAAAAAAGCATGGAGTTGAAAAAACGAATGTTGAAAGAAATGTTAAATTTCTTGATGCCTTGCCCAGAGAATGGCAAAATCTTGCTATGACCATAGCCTCCACACTGGAGCTAGGAAATCAGAACCTACATGATCTATATAGTATTCTACTCCCAAGAGAGCAATAAATCATTGAAAACTCAAAGCAATATGGTGGACCTATAGCCTTAACATCAAACTCGCAAAGATCAATCACACCTGATCTACAACCCTCTAACCCACAAAACCAAGTTTTAGCATCAGAAATTCTGAAAATCCATCAGATTTTTCTGCATTTGCTGAAGCAACAGCTTTACTCACCAAAACCTTTGAGCAAAGATTGAAGGGAGGAAGTTCCAGAATTCAGAGAAGTGGTAAAGGAAAGATGGAAGCAAAATCCAAGGAAAGAAGAGCAGAAAGCAAGTCGGAAGTGGTATGCTATAGATGCAAGCAAAAGGGTCACTATGCTTTAGAATGCAAGAACAAAAGGTTAAAAGATCCAGCTTACTATGAAAAGAAACTAGAAGAAGCCAAGAAACAACAACAACAACAAGTCAGCCTGATTGCAGGGACAAATACCTGGATGACTGATGACTCATCAGATGATGATCAGGAAGAAATGGCCAACTTTTGTCTTATGGCAAAACTTGACAATGAGGCATCAGAAATCAATGTAAGTCAAAATGATCAAGAACTTCAAAATCAAATAAACAAATTATTGGAAGACTTTCAAAAAATACAAGAGAAATACTTGATAGAAACAAAGAAATCTGATGAACTTAAAGACATGTTGAAACATTGTCAAGAAAATGAAAATGCTTTACATGAAGAAAATTTGATCAAAGATACAAAAATCAGTTTTTATGAAAAAGAGAGAAAATTTTTTGTATACAGAAATTCATAAAAATAAGATAAGTGTAAAAGGTTTTTAACAAGCAAAGGATTTCATTGACTACATTGAAACAAAGTAAAAAAATCAGGGTGAAGGATTAGGTTATACAAAAATAATAAAAGATAATCCTACAATGTTTGTAAAAGCTTCAGATAAACCACAAACAGACTTTGACAATGAATCAAATTTATCAAAAGAAATTGACTTCATGTCATCTGGTTCTGAGTCAAGTCTAGAATCAAAGAAGGTCTGCTCTAAAGAAAAAATAAGGACAAAACAAGATTACAAAAGAAAAAAACTCAAAGGATCTTAAAAGAAAAGGGTCAAAACATTTTTCAAAAATCTTAGAAAAATGGGCTTTCATAAAAAATCATTCCATCAGATATCTCTAACAAGGTGGGATGTATGTGTGTTGATATTCTGAAAATAATTCAACAGCATCTGAACAAAAACCATAAATCTGTCAGTGGTTCAGCATTGGACAGAAATCTTATCAGATATGATCAGATGGTAACAGATATGATAAGGAAAGCTGATCAGTCAGAATCAACAGACTCTGACAGATCAAGATCAACAGATGATGAAGGAAAATTATTATATGCTATGTACTCATCTGACAAAGTACCCAAGAAAGTCTGGGTACCAAAAAATGACTAACCTCTTCATTACAGGACCATCATGTGCAGCAGATTTGGTACTGCGATTCAGGAAGCTCCAAGCACATGACTAGGGATAGGAGCTTATTTAGCAACTATGTAGAAAAGCTAGGTAAATTTGTAAATTTTGGTAATAGAGTCAAGGGTAGGGTGAAAGGCTATGGAAGCATAACATATGGTACAATAACAATTGAGAAAGTGGCACATGTAGAAGGATTAAAATACAACCTTCTAAGTTGTGGTAAGTTTTGTGACAAAGGATTTAAGGTAACTTTTCTACCTGATACTTGCGTTGTTGGTGCAGAATGTCTATGTCTTAGTCTTATATCGAGTCTATATAGATTAGATGTGAATAGGCTAGCAAAATCAAGTATTTATGTAGTTGGTAGTCAAGTTTGCTGGTAATAGTGTGTTGATGTCAAGTTCGGCCGAACTTGACTAGGTCAAGTTCGCCCGAACTTAGTCTCTCACCAGCGAACTTGATATCCTATAAATAGCTAGCTTGAGTTCTTCATTTGTAACTTTTGGTGCTCTGTCTAGCGAAGCTCTGTCAATTTGGAGACTTAAAGTTTATCAATAAAATTGACGTTTAACTGATTAATTCTTGTTATTTGGTAATCATGTCATAGTGTTTCCGCCATTATGGACATTAGATATCAAATCTAGGTTCCTATGCTATCAGGATCGGTCCTACAAGTGGTATCAGAGCTAGAATAGCCTGATTTGATTGATAATAAGACAAGAACAACTCATATTCTACTCCATTCTTCTATTTTTTGTTAACTTTTACACTAAAATGAAAAATTTACAGGCAAATTCTGTCCAAATTTGAATATGTCATGTTAAATACATCATAGATAAACCCCTGAGAGTTTGGAGATTAAAATCAAACGAATAATGCCAAATTGTTGAAAAAATCATGTTTGAAAAATCCATTTTGATCGAACTTATAAGCCAAGTTCGCTTGAACTTGACTTAGGAATTCACTTTTTGAGTGATTTTCTATCAAGTTCGCTCGAACTTGAGGGTTTTTAAGAGAAATTTTGATAAGTTCGCTCGAACTTACTTAGTTTTCATTGATATTTTATCAAGTTCGCTCGAACTTGATAAAAATAAGGGAATTTATACTAAGTTCGCTCGAACTTGCAAGTTTTTCTTGAAATTTGTTGTATGTTCGCTCGAACTTTAATCAGGGACATTTTTGTAACATTTGTCAAAAACGGGTTTTCCAAACCCGTTCCGTTTGTAATCGAATATCAAGTTATAAATGTCTCGTTGCGTATTTATGTCCATTTTAATTTTTAATGAGGCATAATTAATAAACAAACTAAACTATAAAAGTTATAATTGATAAAAAGTAAAAATAAAATAAGTAAAAAGAAAATGAGGCTGCCGGGACTCGAACCCGGGTCAGCCGGGTTTAATCTCAAAGTATTATCACACACACATATAACCACTCCGCCACTTGTTGTTTTCTGTAAATACTAGGAAACAATTGAATTTTATAGTCTATCATAAATTAATCCGGTTACGCCAACTGTAACCGAAATCGGTCACCAAACGTCCAAAGACGTTTGATTGATCGCGGTTTACTGAGTTTAACCGATACACCGACACCTCCAATCAAGTTTGCTTTGAATGAACTTAAATTCAAGAGTGGATCGGTTTTAATAACCGAAAACTTTCAATTTCCTGAATTCCTTCAATCAAAGACTCCTCTCGCGACTCAAACACACTCTGCAAACCTTCAATTGCATTTTCGCACAACTTTCAGTTCGCCGGAGAATCTATTTGGACTCGCCGGACTTTCGCCGGAAAACCGTATTTTCCATCGAATCAGTAAGTCTCTCAATTCTTTCGTTGTCTATCAATTGTTAAGCTATTGCTAACTCAAACTCTTCAATCGGAATCAGTTTCAGACGTCGATATCGGATAACTCACTCTCGCCGGAAAACTTCTGAAAATCCTTATCTTCAGCTGTGAAACGGTATAGACATTCAAACCTTCTGATAACTCTTGTTTAATACTTCAATTCCTCACGTAGCTAATCAAAAGTGTTAATTTATTCGTTCAGTAGAAATCCGTAAAAACAGAGCCGACGACTTGCCGAAATTCTGAGATAAATCGTTCTTCGGTATGTTTACTTCTAAAAATCGTCTCTGTCATTTCATATTAGTCTGTTGAATGTTTGTCAATCGAATTAAACGAGAAACAATAGAGTAATCGCAGACTGTAATTTTGTAACGAAGAAGACGATGATAGTTTAATTATAAGTTTAATAAAATCTGGATATTATCTCGGGTTAGACACACAGTCCAGAGGTGGACTGTGTGCACATACATATCACATGCCGCGAGTTCGATCCTTGATAAACACACACTCTGTAATTAAAATGTTTTATTTTTCTAACCGAACCGGATTAACTTACGTTAGATGTTAAGTATAATAAAAATCTGTATACTAACCAAGTTAGACACACAGTCTAGCGGTGGACTGTGTGTAACATTAAGTCACAGGTCCCGGGTTCGAGACCTGTTGACGGCACCGGGTTGATGATTAAAATTCTTTTTAAAAATAAATGAATTTTGAATAAACTAAATTAGTATATAAATATAATTAAAAACAGGATTATTTCGGGTAAGACACGTAGCTTAGTTGGTAGAGCTGCGTGCACGCGTACGGGAGGTCTCGGGTTCGAGCCTCACCCGGCGCATACACTTACACAGTAAAACCGGTCAAACAGTCAAACGGTCAACGGTCAACGGTCAACGCAAAAGTCAACATATTTTTATATTTTTAATTTAATTTAAAAATCAATTAAAAATACTTAAAAATAATGTTTTTAAAGATAGGAAATAGCCTTAAACTCACAAAAATATATCTAAAAACCCTATTAAAATTATTAATAAAATCCACTCATTTACTATATCTTCCGTTATTATTTAGGTTAGTTAATTCTCGTTGTTCAATCCTTCCAACTCGTGCGGATCTCATCATCTCCAACCGAAAGCACCCAATGTGAGTGAATCTCTACAAATTCCCCATTTTAATCACGTTTTTGGGGTGTATCATGTGTCTTACCATTTATTATATTTAAATCATTGTGCATACATCATATTATGAATAAATGTGTATTCAGCTTGTATCATCTGTTGTGTGGTTATTGTTTAGAATTAAATTTATTATTTTCAGTACATGCAATTTCATAGGCCGCCGCTCCCCATTACATTATGAGCGTTGAGCAGTTCCCCATTACATTATGAGCGTGAACCTGGCATGCTAACATACGATTGGCTCCGTTTGATTGAGCCTTGATCGCACAGACATTTATCATTTTCAGTATATACATTTATCATAGGCCGTCCGTTCCCCATTACATTATGAGCGTGAACGTGATGTTGCCAACATATACAGTTTCATTCATGTTATACATTCATGCAAGTTCACATGTTATTGTATGTTATGGTATGTTATTATATGTTATAATTTGTGGTGGTTATTGCTATTGTTTGATTATTTACATTTGCTCACATATGACTATTGCACAATTTTTCCTTGATAAAAATAACAAGAAATCAATAATAAATGTTTATCTAACAAGGTTCACTCGCCAACTTATGTTGACCCAAAAACCCCCATTTTTATATATGATACAGGTGAACCAGCTGCAGCAAGAAACACATAGGATTGGCTAAGAAGAATAAACTGGTTTAGAGCTTAGATTGTTGAGTTGGTTATTTTTCTTTGTATTTGTATGGACATGTTTGGATTATTGAGAATGTAATTTTGACTTTAATAAATATGAAACATATTAGTAAATATCATGAGCTTTGGTGATAACCCAATTATGCCCCGACTCTTATTCCGCTGCGGGTCGGGGTGTGACAGATTGGTATCAGAGCCATGACTATAGGGATATAGGATAGGTTATTAGACCCTTAGAGCCTATACTATAGTTGATTAGAAATTTTTAAGATTTTTGTGTGTTACATGCCAAATTTCATGATGTTTATATGTTTTATGTTAAATGTTACATTCAATGTTATGCAAGCATGTTCATAAGTATATATTATCATATAATGCCTATCATGAATCATATTCTCATAACATATCATATCCATGAAAGCACACACCACATCATTTTCATGATTGCTTTTACAATGATTTTTGTATTTTCAAATCTCATCAAAGTGAGTTCTCATGACGGGCATGTAGTAACTGGAAGGGTACAAGTACCGGTAGTCTGAACGTCCTGTCTAGGCTTGGCATTCCTATAAATCCAAAATAAAGGACCAGTTTGCCTACCTGGGGACTAACGATGAGAGTACGAAGTATCTATTAGGCCAAAGCATGCTATACCAAACGTCGTGTGAGATAACCCCACTTTGAGTTGTCATTGTGTCTACACCTGGACACATTCCGACCATACATCGTAAACATATTTTGTGGTTTTCATTCGGGTCATGCGAGTGTTAAATCGCCAATACTAATGTGAATCCTACCAAGCCAATAGTCATGGGGGCCCACATGACTATACAGGTGAAGTTATGGGGGACATTGAGGCCCAACATGAGCAAACCCAAGACATCCTATGGATGTAGTTGCATTATTGATATTTATGTTATTTTCATTTTCTTTAAGACACATGACACCTAAAAAGACTCCATAAACTCACAATCTTCTTATGTATGTTCCTGTAGATGTCGGCTAGACAACAACGAGGGGGTAAAAGATCAGGAAGGTCTCACGAACGCTTGGCCACACAAATCGCAAAACAAATGGCCGCGGTGCTTCCTGACATTGTGGTTCAAGTACAACAAGCTCTCGCCACAAATCCCACTAATCCTCCCCAACAAAATGACCAGAACATCGGCAACCCTCCTACCAGCAAGTGCTCATGTAAACATTTCAAGTCTTGCGATCCTCCTAAATTTGAAGGGACCGAAGGTGTCACTGCTCTCCTCCACTGGTTTGAGGAAATGGAAAACACCTTCCTCAACTGCGATTGTCCTAAGGATCGCAAGGTACGATACGCAACCGGGAGACTATTCGGGTAGCTCTCACCTGGTGGAATACTGAAAAGGGGAAGAGGGGAATTGATGATGCAATGGCCTTAACGTGGGAGGAGTTAAGGGAAATCATGACGAGGCGGTTCTGTCCTAGGAGTGAAATTAAAAAGTTGGAAGACGAATTTCATTCTTTGAAGCAAAAGGAGGGAGATCATACTTCCTACAACAAGAGGTTCTTAGAGTTGAACCAAATGGTCCCTAACTTGTTTACCCCAGTTTATCGCTTAATCGAGCATTATATTCGAGGTCTTCCCTCGAAAATTCAAGATTCAGTTCTCAGCACTTCACCAGCAACACTTGAAGCTGCAATGGAACTAGCTACTGAACTGACCGAGATCGAATTCGCAACGGTAAGTTTAAAGAGGAGAAAAAGAAAGCCCCCGTTGAGGGCCAAACTTCAAACCATTCCACCTCCTCCTCTAAGTTTGCTAACAAGAGGAAACGCAACACCAGAAACTTCGCTGTCACACAAACCAATATCCCTATCCCTGCTGCACCCATTACCCAAGTTGCCCCTTCACCTGCACCATACAAAAGGCCATACTCTGGCCCATTACCAAAATGCAACCGTTGCCAATACCACCATTTTCCTGATCATCCTTGCCAACATTGCACCGGCTGCGGTCGCGCAGGTCATACTGTTCAAACCTGTCGCATACCTCAGCGAACGAACCGCCACCAGCCTTCAACCCAAACCCACCAACAAATAATGGGTCAAGCCCAACAACCCCTACTATTACCACCTACCCAACATTTAGCCCAATCATACTACCAACCCAACTATCCCATGGTACAACCTATGCGGGCTTGCTACAATTGTGGAGACCCAAGCCACTTTAGAAACACTTGTCCAAGGTTGGTGAACATTATTCATGCCCAAGCCCAAGCCAATCCGGTGAATCAAGCTAACCAAGCTCCTCCACCTGCAAGAGGAAGAGCTTTCAACATCAACGCTAATCAGGCTAGAGCTGACAGCAATGTGGTTAACGGTACGTTCCTTATCAATGGTAGTTATGCATCCATGTTGTTTGATACTGGCGCGGATAAAAGTTTTGTGTCCTTAGAGTTTGAACCCATCCTAAACCAACATCGTGATAAGCTCATGGAATCCATAACAGTAGAAGTTGCTGACGGGAAACCGGTCTCATTAAACTCTATTATACGCCATTGTACTCTCACTCTAAACGATCACAATTTTCTAGTTGACCTCATTCCAATGAAGTTGGGAAGCTTTGACATTATAATTGGTATGGACTGGCTCAGCCAACATCAGGCTGAAGTTGTATGTCGCGAAAAGTTTATACGCATTCCTCTTTCAAACGGTCAGACTCTACGAATCTTTGGAGAAACCTCGTCGAAAGGGCTCAGATTAATGTCCTGTCTTCAAGCTCAAAAATATCTTCGCAAGAATTATGTCGCGTTTTTAGTTCATGTCGTAAAAAAGGGAACCATGGAGAAGAAACTTGAAGACATACCTGTAGTAAAAGATTTCCCGCAAGTTTTTCCTGACGACATTTCAGGACTTCCTCCCGTAAGAGAAGTCGAATTCCGCATTGATCTTATACCTGGTGCTACACCAGTTGCAAAGTCTCCTTATAGGTTAGCCCCCTCTGAAATGCAAGAGCTAGCCAGTCAATTGCAAGAGTTGACTGACAAAGGGTTCATACGTCCTAGCTCCTCGCCTTGGGGTGCACCTGTCCTTTTTGTGAAGAAGAAAGATGGATCGTTTCGCATGTGCATCGACTACAGAGAACTCAACAAGTTAACAATCAAGAATCGCTATCCATTACCTCGCATTGATGATCTTCTTGACCAACTTCAAGGCGCCAGCTGTTTTTCAAAAATCGACCTTCGATCTGGTTATCACCAACTCAGAGTACATGAAGAAGACGTCCCAAAGACCACTTTCCGAACTCGTTATGGTCATTATGAATTCATGGTCATGCCATTTGGTTTAACAAACGCTCCAGCTGTCTTCATGGATTTAATGAACAGAGTCTGCAAACCCTATCTCGATCGTTTTGTTATAGTCTTCATCGACGACATCCTCATTTACTCAAAGTCTAAGTCTGATCATGAGCGACATCTTCGACTCATCCTTACACTTCTAGAGAATGAAAAGCTTTACGCTAAATTCTCCAAATGCGAATTCTGGTTAAAAGAGGTACAATTCCTTGGACATGTAGTCAATGACAAGGGAATACATGTTGACCCCTCAAAGATCAAAGCGGTACAAGAATGGCAAGCGCCACGTACACCAACTGAAGTAAGATCATTCCTTGGTCTGGCTGGTTATTATTGCCGTTTTATTTCAAACTTCTCTCGCATTGCTGTACCACTCACGGCTTTAACTCATAAGGGAAAACCTTTCATATGGGGACCCAAACAAGAAGAAGCCTTCCAAACCCTTAAACAAAAACTCTGTGATGCACCAATCCTCACTCTTCCTGAAGGTTGTGATGACTTCGTGGTTTATTGCGACGCGTCAGGGCAACGACTAGGCTGTGTTCTAATGCAAAGAGGAAAGGTTATAGCTTATGCTTCGAGACAACTCAAGACTCATGAGAAGAACTACACCACCCATGACCTAGAACTTGGAACCGTTGTGTTCGCTCTTAAGATATGGAGACATTATCTCTACGGTACTAAGTGTGAAATATACACTGACCACAAGAGTCTTCAACATATCTTCAATCAAAAGGAGTTAAACATGAGGCAACGAAGATGGGTCGAACTTCTAAATGACTACGACTGTGAAATTTGGTATCACCCTGGCAAGGCAAATGTGGTGGCTGATGCACTCAGTTGAAAGGGTTATGCGAACTCCATTCATCTTCTATGTTCGCAAATCACAACCGACATTAAAGATCAAATTCGAGAAGCCCAACATGTTTCAGTAATGGAAGACGACGTACGAAAGGAGCTGTCCTGTGGAGCTGAACTTAAAATTGAAACTAAATCTGACGGTATTCTGTACTATCTAGATCGCATATGGATTCCTGACCACAACAACCTTCGTGAATTTCTTATGAATGAGGCTCACAAAACGCGATACTCTATACACCCAGGAGCCGATAAGATGTATCAAGACCTTCGATACACCTATTGGTGGCCTGGAATGAAAAAAGATATTGCTGTTTTTGTTTCCAAGTGCCTTACATGTTCCAAGGTGAAAGCTGAACATCGGAGACCCTCAGGACTTCTGGTCCAACCTGAAATACCTGTATGGAAGTGGGAAAACATAACCATGGACTTCATTACCGGGTTACCTCGCACTTCTGGGGGGTATGACACTATATGGGTAATCATCGAGCGACTTACAAAATCAGCTCACTTTATTCCTATCCGCGAAGATTTCAAGAACGAAAAGCTAGCTCGTATTTATATCAGCGAAATCGTAAGCCGACATGGTGTACCGTTAAGCATTATTTCAGATCGTGATGGTCGTTTCACTTCACGAACATGGCAAGCAGTACAAGCCGCTTTGGGTACGCGATTAGATCTCAGTACCGCCTATCATCCTCAAACTGATGGACAATCTGAACGAACCATTCAAACTCTTGAAGATATGCTTCGAGCATGTGTCATAGACTTCAAGGGAAATTGGGACGCTCACCTACCATTAGTTGAATTTTCGTACAACAACAGCTATCATTCAAGCATCGGCATGGCACCTTTTGAAGTTTTATATGGTCGTAAGTGCCGATCTCCAGTATGTTGGCACGAAATTGGGGAAGCTCAAATCACTGGTCCAGAATTGATTCAAGAAACCACAGACAAGATCCATCAATTCGAAACAATCTTCTAGCGGCTCAAAGTCGTCAAAAGAGTTATGCAGATAAACGACGGAAGCCTTTGGAGTTTAACATTGGTGATCATGTACTTTTAAAAGTATCGCCGTGGAAGGGAGTAGTTCGTTTTGGTCAAAAAGGCAAGCTAGCACCACGCTACGTAGGACCTTTCAAGATACACGAAAGAGTAGGACCTGTAGCATACAAGCTTGATCTACCAGAAGAACTCAACAGGATTCATCCCACATTCCACGTATCAAACTTGAAGAAGTGCCTCGCTGATGAGAACCTCCATATTCCTCTGGAAGATATTCAGATTGATGAATCTATGCATTTTGTTGAAAGACCAGTAGAGATCATGGACTTCGGAGAAAAACGACTTCGACGAAGTCTCATTCCAATTGTTAGGGTACGCTGGGAGTCGAAACGGGGACCTGAGTTTACTTGGGAACGTGAAGACTCAATGCGCGAAAAATACCCGCTTCTTTTTCCTACTACTACTACTTAAATTTCGGGACGAAATTCCTAAAAGTAGGGGATACTGTAACATTTGTCAAAAACGGGTTTTCCAAACCCGCTCCGTTTGTAATCGAATATCAAGTTATAAATGTCTCGTTGCGTATTTATGTCCATTTTAATTTTTAATGATGCATAATTAATAAACAAAACTAAACTATAAAAGTTATAATTGATAAAAAGTAAAAATAAAATAATTAAAAAGAAAATGAGGCTGCCGGGACTCGAACCCGGGTCAACCGGGTTTAATCTCAAAGTATTATCACACACACATATAACCACTCCGCCACTTGTTGTTTTCTGTAAATACTAGGAAACAATTGAATTTTATAGTCTATCATAAATTAATCCGGTTACGCCAACTGTAACCGAAATCGGTCACCAAACGTCCAAAGACGTTTGATTGATCGCGGTTTACTGAGTTTAACCGATACACCGACACCTCCAATCAAGTTTTCTTTGAATGAACTTAAATTCAAGAGTGGATCGGTTTTAATGACCGAAAACTTTCAATTTCCTGAATTACTTCAATCAAAGACTCCTCTCGCGACTCAAACACACTCTGCAAACCTTCAATTGCATTTTCGCACAACTTTCAGTTCGCCGGAGAATCTATTTGGACTCGCCGGACTTTCGTCGGAAAACCGTATTTTCCATCGAATCAGTAAGTCTCTCAATTCTTTCGTTGTCTATCAATTGTTAAGCTATTGCTAACTCAAACTCTTCAATCGGAATCAGTTTCAGACGTCGATATCGGATAACTCGCCAGAAAACTTCTGAAAATCCTTATCTTCAGCTGTGAAACGGTATAGACATTCAAACCTTCTGATAACTCTTGTTTAATACTTCAATTCCTCACGTAGCTAATCAAAAGTGTTAATTTATTCGTTCAGTAGAAATCCGTAAAAACAGAGCCGACGACTTGCCGAAATTCTGAGATAAATCGTTCTTCGGTATGTTTACTTCTAAAAATCGTCTCTGTCATTTCATATTAGTCTGTTGAATGTTTGTCAATCGAATTAAACGAGAAACAATAGAGTAATCGCAGACTGTAATTTTGTAACGAAGAAGACGATGATAGTTTAATTATAAGTTTAATAAAATCTGGATATTATCTCGGGTTAGACACACAGTCCAGCGGTGGACTGTGTGCACATACATATCACATGCCGCGAGTTCGATCCTTGATACACACACACCCTCTGTAATTAAAATCTTTTATTTTTCTAACCGAACCGGATTAACTTACTTTAGATGTTAAGTATAATAAAAATCTGTATACTAACCAAGTTAGACACACAGTCCAGCGGTGGACTGTGTGTAACATAAGTCACAGGTCCCGGGTTCGAGACCTGTTGACGGCACCGGGTTGATGATTAAAATTCTTTTTAAAAATAAATGAATTTTGAATAAACTAAATTAGTATATAAATATAATTAAAAACAGGATTATTTCGGGTTAGACACGTAGCTCAGTTGGTAGAGCTGCGTGCACGCGTACGGGAAGTCTCGGGTTCGAGCCTCACCCGGCGCATACACTTACACAGTAAAACCGGTCAAACAGTCAAACGGTCAACGGTCAACGGTCAACGCAAAAGTCAACATATTTTTTATTTTTAATTTAATTTAAAAATCAATTAAAAATACTTAAAAATAATGTTTTTAAAGATAGGAAATAGCCTTAAACTCACAAAAATATATCTAAAAACCCTATTAAAATTATTAATAAAATCCACTCATTTACTATATCTTCCGTTATTATTTAGGTTAGTTAATTCTCGTTGTTCAATTCTTCCAACTCGTGCGGATCTCATCATCTCCAACCGAACGCACCCAATGTGAGTGAATCTCTACAAATTCCCCATTTTAATCACGTTTTTGGGGTGTATCATGTGTCTTACCATTTATTATATTTAAATCATTGTGCATACATCATATTATGAACAAATGTGTATTCAGCTTGATCATCTGTTGTGTGGTTATTGTTTAGAATTAAATTTATTATTTTCAGTACATGCAATTTCATAGGCCGCCGCTCTCCATTACATTATGTGCGTTGAGCAGTTCCCCATTACATTATGAGCGTGAACCTGGCGTGCCAACATACGATCGGCTCCGTTTGATTGAGCCTTGATCGCACAGACATTTATCATTTTCAGTATATACATTTATCATAGGCCGTCCGTTCCCCATTACATTATGAGCGTGAACGTGATGTTGCCAACATATACAGTTTCATTCATGTTATACATTCATGCAAGTTCACATGTTATTGTATGTTATGGTATGTTATTGTATGTTATAATTTGTGGTGGTTATTGCTATTGTTTGATTATTTACATTTGCTCACATATGACTATTGTACAATTTTTCCTTGATAAAAATAACAAGAAATCAATAATAAATGTTTATCTAACAAGGTTCACTCGCCAACTTATGTTGACCCAAAAACCCCCATTTTTACATATGATACAGGTGAACCAGCTGCAGCAAGAAACACATAGGATTGGCTTAGAAGAATAAACTGGTTTAGAGCTTAGATTGTTGAGTTGGTTATTTTTCTTTGTATTTGTATGGACATGTTTGGATTATTGAGAATGTAATTTTGACTTTAATAAATATGAAACATATTAGTAAATATCATGAGCTTTGGTGATAACCCAATTATGCCCCGACTCTTATTCCGCTGCGGGTCGGGGTGTGACAATTTTCTCCAAATCAAGTCACACAAGTTCGACCGAACTTGTGTAAAAACTGAATTTTTTTTTTCATTCATCCACTGCATGTTCAACCGAACTATAGTAAGTCTAATTCTTTTCAAAGTTTGAACGTGTTTTCAGCGTACGTGTGTTGATATTTGCGATGGGTGATCTTCAGAGAGCGTTTATGTCAGGAGTGGGTACGTCCAATGCCAATGTGATACATCAAGTTAGCCTAGACAACGAGACGGGCACGTCCAAGGTAGGTCCAGAGGTAAAGATAGTCGAAAAGCAAGTTGTCAAAGTGCAAGTTGTGGAGGTTGAAAAACCTTGCACAAAATGTACCGTGCCATGTGCTAAATGTGCCGAAAAATCACAAATCATCGCTGTACTTAATGTGCATGATGAACATTTTAAATTTGACTATCGCACAATGAAGGAAGCGTATGACAAAATGAAAGATGATTATGGCAGGCTCGACAGAAATAATATTGAACAACACGACACTGTGAGGATGCTAAAAGGGACAGTAATGGATAAACAAAAAGAAATAAATGTTTACATTAACACCATTGTTGAAACCAAACAACAACTCCAGGACATGAAAATTGAAACAGAATCTGTTCAACAACTTTTAAAAAGTTACACAACTAACGCTTATGTCATCGATCATACTCTTCCCACGATTTCGTCGGAAGAAAATGATAAAAGGTCTAAAAAGAAAAATGGTAAAGAATACAACAATGTTCCACCACCCCCATGCGAGAAATATTGTCGCAAAACTGTTGATGGGATGGATAAGGCACTCAACATTGAGTTGTTATCTGAAAAGAAAAATGAGTTGCCAGAGAACATTGATGTAATCTATACTACATCAGATGATGACAATAATACGGTGGTTAAAAATGTGGTTGAAAACGTTTTGAATGATTTTGATGATGGCAGCTTTGAGAGCGCCACCTCGAGTTCGAACAGTTCTGACACAAAATCCGAAGATGACGATACATCATCGGAAGATGGCCTATGTGATGGTCCTAACGTTGTCATGTACAAGGTTAAGGAATCTGATAGACTATGATGACAGTTTTCCGATTCGGAACGTCAAAGAAGAACAATTGGATAAACTGTTCAAACTAGTTGAAGTTTCATCAGAAGATCTGGAGAAGAATGAAAAGAAATTCTATTCTAAACCCAAAAGAAATTACAATAACTACCGGAGAAATGGTGGTGATCATCCGGAAAATTGGAGAGCTGGGTTGGGTTTAGATGTGGAAGAAGAACCGGTTAATAAAAAGTCACCATTTCACGAGTATAAAGATAAAAACATGAAATTCGTTTATGGAACGAGCACGGTTCAAGAAGAAAGTTTGATCGGAAAACAATCAAACGATGAGTTTAAGAAAGCAAAAGAACTTCGAGATAAGGCCAAAGCTACAAGTGGTGTAAAATCCACTAATGGTCACACACATGATAATCGGACTTGCTTTAAGTGCAATGAAGTTGGTCATATTGCACGCAAGTGTCCGAAACCAAAGCCGGCCTATCTCCAAAGAAAAGAAAGGTCAGATGTTGTAAAACCAAAGCAACCAGAGTTTGTAAAACCTGTCACGATTTTAAAAAGAAATGAATCAAAACCTGAAGTTAAACCTAAAACTGAAAAGAAATTTGAAAATTCAACTTTCAAAAAAGGTGAAACTTCCAGGGCAAACGAAACAAAGTTTTACATCAAAAAGGCAAACATAAAATCACAAGTCTGGATTGCTAAGAAAAAAATCAACAACATCTGAAATTACCAGATCTGAGCATGTTAAGACTGGTAATAGCAAAGAATCAAAATCTGAGACCAAAACTGAAGCTGTTAAATCAACAAAAGGTAAAAAGAAAGTGAACTTTGAAAATGTAACTGACACTAGAGGCTCAGATGGAGATTATGAGGATGATTACCAAGCTTTTTATCCCAAACCCAAGACCAAGAAGGCTTGGGTCGTGCTGTTTAACTAGATTTAATATGTGCAGGGGCTCCAAAGGTCCGTTCTTTCAAAGTGGATTTTGGATAGTGGAGCATCCAGACATATGAAAGGGATGAAAGCTCTTTTGTTCGACATAAAAGTTATTAACGGCGAATATGTTGGATTTGTCGGTAATCAAGGTGGAAGGATTGTCGCCGAGGGAAAACTCTCCAATGGCGTAGTATCGTTTGATCGAGTAAACTACAATGCTGAGCTTGAGAATAATCTTCTTAGCATTTCACAGATTTGTGACAAACAGTTCATGGTTCACTTCAACGACAAAGAATGTATGATTTTTAAGCCGGGTGTCAAAATACCTGATGATTGGATTCTGTCAAACCAATGAAAAAGACATGTTTTGAAATGATCAACCGAGGGAAACCTAATTTGAAATATTTAGAGCCATTTGGTGCGCCATGTACTGTAATTAATCAAGATGGTAAATTCGGGGCCAAATCGCTGGAAGGTTTCTTTGTCGGGTATGCGAGTCCGATAAGAAGAGTATATGTTCCCTCTTTGAGAAAGGTAATTGAAGCACAACATGTTGATTGTTTTAATTATACGGATCCTATTCAAAGAAGAGGTGATGCATGGCTGTTCAACTATCAAGATCTTTGGAAAATCATTCGACTTGCCGGAAGAACCGTCTGAAGAAGAAATTGCAGCGTTATATTATCTTCAACAGTTGGCAAATCAATAACATATCATCAGACGAATTATGGTTAATCAACCCACGTTGGATACTTCGTCTTCCGAAGCAGGTCCGAGTAATAGCGGTGTTCAAGTTGAAAACATTTCTGAAGCAGAAGTAACACCTGCTATAACTCCATCGAATGATTCTTCTGAACCAGCAAATGCAAAAAACAGTGCCAAGTATGCCTCAGAATCAGAATTCTGACTCTGATGAAGCGTCGACATTTGATGCTGATGGTGAATCCTCATCAGATGAAGAAGTTGAGCAGATATCCAACATGTTAAATCAATCTGCTAGCCCGAGCAATCAGAATGAAGCTTCATCAAGTGCTCCTAATGTTGAATTGAACGTTGATTAAAACATCTCAAATCAGCAAAGCTCAGTTGATGTTCCTAGCGAAGAAATTCCGCGATCATATTCTTTCCATCCTTCAACGAATATCATTGGTGAATTACAAACTGGTGTGCGTACACGAAGCCAAATCAACAAAGTACTTAGTTGTTTCTACACCCGAGTTGCTCCTACTCATGACTACTGCTACTACTCATGTTTCATTTCTCAAATAGAGCCAAAAACAGTGAATGAAGCTCTAGATGACGAGAACTGGGTGATAGCAATGCAAGAGGAACTGTTATAGTTCGAGAAATTGGGAGTTTGGAGGCTTGTAGACTTACCATCGAAGCAGAAAGCTATAGATACGAAGTGGGTCTTCAAGTGTAAAAGGGATGATCGTGGTGTAATTGTCAGAAACAAAGCTCGGTTGGTTGTCAAAGGTTTCCACCAGCAAGAGGGTATTCACTACACATGAGTATACGCACCTCTTGCACGATTAGAGTCAATCCGCATTTTCCTTGCGTTCGCAGCTTGGAAAGGTTTTAAGGTGTACCAGTTGGATGTAAAATCCGCATTTCTCTATAGTAAACTTCGCGAACAAGTGTACGTCGGCCAACCACCAGGGTTCGTCGGTCCGCTAAACAAGAACAAAGCTTATCTCCTAGACAAAGCCTTATACGGATTACACCAAGCTCCGAGAGCTTGGTACGAGACGTTATCGCAACATCTCGTTGGAAACGGGTTTACAAGAGGCACAGTGGACAGTACATTGTTTACCAGAGAAGTCGGATCGCATCTAATCTTTGTACAAATCTATGTGGATGATATCATCTTTGGTTCAACGGATGATAGTCTTTGTAAAGAGTTCAAAAAGATCATGAAAAAGAAATTCGAGATGTCCTCTATAGGTGAAATGAAATTCTTTCTCGGATTACAGGTCGATCAGTTACCAGACAACATATTCATTCATCAGACAAAATACGTTCATGATATTCTCAAGAAGTTTGAAATGGATAGCTCGAAGCCGCTTTCGACTCCGCTGGCACTGAATCATGCGATTTGCATTGACGAGAATGGAACCAAAGTTGATGGCACACTCTATCGATCGATGATAGGATCTTTGATGTACCTGACGGCATCGCGCCCAGATATCATGTATCCTACCTGCCTATGCGCGAGATACCAGTCAAGTCCTCGAGTATCACACATGCAGATAGTCAAGCGAATTTTCCGATACTTGAAGGGATGTCCAAGCACCGGCTTGTGGTATCCAAAGAACGTCAATTTTGATCTTACGGGATACGCTGCTCAGACTTCGGGGTGGACAAGTTGAACTCTAAATCTACGACTGCGGGTTGGCAGTTCTTCGAAACTCGTTTGGTAACATGACAATTCAAGAAACAGACCACGGTCTCTCTTTCTACCTGTGAGGCAGAATACATTTCTGCTTCCAGTTGTTGTTCTCAAATCCTCTGGATTCAACAACAGATGAGGGATTATGGTCTGCAATTTCTTGATACGCCTTTATTTGTAGATAATAAGGCAGCGATCGATATCACGAAAAATCCTGTTCATCACTCACACACTAAACACATTGAAATTCGTTATCACTTCATTCGTGACTGCTACGAAAAGAAGTTGGTGCGAATAGAAAAAATCCAAACCGATGAACAAAAGGCTGATTTTTATACCAAAGCATTTCCTTTAACAAGATTTAAATGTCTAATAAGGCTTAACGGTATTAAAAATTTGTTTATAGGTGCGGAAGCTAAGGTTGAATACGGATCGGACGACGAGTTCACGTGATCCACATTGGTTTGTCATATCTTTCTAGATTAGTATTTCTTAAAAATCTAAAATACAAAAATATGCTTTGGATAAAATACAAAAATATGTTTTGAGAAAATACAAAAACATATGAAAAATCAAAAAGTACAAAAACATTGAAAAAGACAGAAAGAATTTGTTGTCATAAAAAGGAAATGATAGTACATCTATGGACTCTCACCATATGCTAAAGAAATGAAAAGTTTAAAAGTGATAAACAAGTCTTACTGTGGATGTGTTGATAGACTTTACACGTTCAGTAAATTGTTTCTGAGATATAAACTAAATTTTACAACTGCTTAAACTTGTGGATTAACACATCTTGGATATATGGACTTAGTACTCCGAAATTTAGATTAAAGGATTGCCTGATTCTGAGACACGAGGTCTTTATAGATGATTGATATCCGGGGTATTATACAAGTTCTTCTGATTTTGCGGAAGCAATAGCCTAGAACTTCTATAATGCTTTATGCTATAAACCCCTAAAAATTGCATGAAAACTTGAAAAGTATCGAAAGATCTAATCATTTGCAGTGCTGAAAAGATTCCTTAAATGGAACAGACCTTAAAGACGAGCCTTCATCTCTTTGTCTGTACGATAGTACTAACCTGAGCTCTCAAGGCCTCACATAACCCAGATACAGATATCCATTACGCTATATTCACATGTAAGATGAAATCTAGGGAATCTGGATTCGGGAGTATATTCAAGAAGTGGGAAACACAGTTAAGTCAAGTTTCATAAATATTACCTAACATATCTTGGAACAATTGACAAATGTGATGAAGTTTAAATGGATAAACATATCGAAAATCTAGGTAAACGAGTTTAAAACTTAAAGTCATCTAAAGGTCAACGGTACTGGTGATATGTCTCAATCAACTTATATGATCCTTAGACACGACTTCACAAAAATATGTCTGTAAATATGTTTGTACATAGTTTACCTTGTTCTGTATATAGATTATCTGTTTTACAGATTAAAACCAAAAAGATTTTCAGTGTGTTTTAACATAAACTTACAAAAATACAAAAAGATTTTGTTTCTACATTGTTTTCAGCAAACCAATGTTGGAGAACGGATCTTCGAAGTCTGGTAAGGTGCTAAACTGGGGGAATCTATTTGACAACGGGCTGGGAGCTAATCTGTAAAAACTGTTTGAATTTGAAAAAGTCAACAGTTTGTTCATAACGGGTCGAACCGGGGTCATTAACTTGGACTCGGCAGACAAATCGGTTAACCAAGGTCATTAACTTGGACTTGGTCAACTGAGTGGATTTTCAGAACTGGTAAAATGTGAAAAGTTCAGGGACTAAAATTGCAAAATCTTGAAAGTTTGAAACTTGGTTTAGGCAAGTTGGCCGAACATGCTTAAAAGTTTAAAGATTTATATTGTAACAAGTTCGACCGAACTTATTTGGATTTGTTGAGTTTATGTAAGTTCGCCCGAACTTACTATGGGCTTTCAAGACATGGGCTTACAAGTACGCCCGAACTTGCTAGGGTATAAATAGAAAGCAAGTTCGGCCGAACTTCATTATCTGTGTGTTTGAGAAACCTGAGCGAACTTGGCGATTTAGAGAATTTTGTTAAAATTGCAAAGAATCTACCGTTGTGCTGCCAAAATTTGAATTGCTTTAGGTTATTAGCACATCTATTGCAATGGGAGAGGTAAGAAATCGTTCATTGGACCATGAATTGAACTTAAAACAGTTATCTTAGATCTGAAAGTGTTAAAACTGGTAGATTTAGGATTCTTATGGACAAATTGAAGTTATAATTGTATAATCAACATAAAACGACCATAGATTTGAGATGGATTCATTTAGATTGATATGAATTGAATGTTGCATGTTTTGGTGGAGAAGATGACAAGTTCGCCCGAACTTGTTCATCAAGTATGGCCGAACTTGCATCCTAAAACAATAAAATCCATGTTCAAACATTAAGTTCGACCGAACTTAGGTTAAAATTTGAAAATGTGATTTGTTTGAGAAGTTCGCTCGAACTTAGGAAATAAACTTGAAATGTATTAACAATAAGTTTGCCCGAACTTATGTTATATTGTTGAACATGTTATTGTGACATGTTCGGGCGAACTTGACAAACTTGTATCTAATATGAACATCAAGTTCGCCCGAACTTGATGTTATATGTTGAAAAATTTGTAATACTTTATCGAAATGCGTGCTAAATGTTTTGTGTTGATTTTCAGGTTCCAGTTCCAGCGCGGGTAATCACGATGGATTTTTCCAAGCTCCACAACACTTGTATTACTCTAGACAAGATGCTGTGTCCATCGCTAAAGGAGTATGATAGTATTCTGAAGTTTCTGAAGGACTGTCCGATATACCGTGCTAGCATTGAAAGAACTGTGTCCTATCGATCGCACATTTATCATTTCCGGATGAATGCTTCGCTTAGTGAAGACAAGAAGACTATCAGTTCAGTCGTTCAAGTTGGAAATGAAGATAAAAGTAGTACAGTCACTAAAGATGATATCAGGAGGATCTTACAGTTCAACAATAATAAAGATGATCCGATTTTTCTTGATGAGAAGATGGTACGTGGATGTTTTTACAGAATGGGCTACAAAGGAAGCGTGAACAAGCCTACATTGAAGAAAGGGGAAGTTCCAAATCCCTACAAGCTTCTCATGCATGCAATCATACATACATTCAGTCATAGAAAGGCAGGTCTCGATGATGTCCAAGACTATATGGCTTGCATGGCTACGGCGTTGATCTTGAAAAAGCCGTATAACTATTCAAAGCTCGTGTTTACTCATATGTCAAAGAATATGGAAGATACTAGATTGTGCCTGTATCTAAGATTTGTGCAAATGCTCATTGATGAAAAGTTTACAGACATTTCACGCGATCCAAATGACATCTTATATTGTAGACATCTTGATGAAACTACCATGAAGAAATTGATCAAGTTTCAGAAGCAAGAATCAGCACCAGTTGCAAAACCACTATTTGGAGCTTTGAAAGATGAAAATTATGTTGCACCTGCTGAAAATAAGTGGAGGAATGATGGTAGTGGTGACGAAAAGGAATTGAATGCTGAAAAGGAATGGTTTGCGACATTCAAGCCTAAAGCTTGAAGTGAATGGTTTTTGAAAGCTGGAGTCGAGAAGAAAAAGAAATGTGCATCTAGGAAAGCAGACACTATGCTAATCGATGAAGATGAGCCTGAAAATGTGCAAACAGAGGCTGGATCTAGTGCGGCAGTTGTGATTGAAAGTCAAGAAGTTGAAAAGACTACTCAGGGAGATGATGTGATATCTGCAACTTCTGAGAACGATGATGACAGTCGCGATTCGCATGAGAAAGTCACAAAGAAATCAATTGCAGAAAAAGAAGCTGAAAAAGTCAAAGAAACTGATGTTGACTATGAGCCTGGGCAAGAGAAGGAATATGACGAAGAGAGACCGAAAAAGAAAGCAAAGCGAACAAAGTCTTCAGTAACTGAATTATCTAAGAAGACTACAGGGTCTCCAAAGGCAAAAGGAAAGAAAGTAAAGAAAGCTCATAAACCAGCAAGTCGTAGGTATGTTGAAAAGCCGAAGAGCACAGAAGTTACACAAGAACCTTCTGGTGCACAGGAGAAAGGAGTCACACAAGAACCTCCTATTACTATTACAGCTGAAACAGAACATCCAAGAGTTACACAAGAAACTCCTGAGACTGGATTGTTAGATATTCCGATCATTGAATCTCAAGAGCATCTATCTGGATCACAATTGGAGAATGTTATTCATGCTACACCAAAGTCTACTCCAACAGCATCTCATTTTGAAAGTTCAACTCCAAAAGCTTCTACACCAAAGGCTACTCCTAAATCAACACCAAAAACTCCATAGTCAAAGGTATTTGGTGATATTCCAAATGTGCCGGTGGATCTTCAGGATTTAGATGATTTCTTTCCAGAAACAGATGTTGATGTTCTAGAAAAGCATATAAAGATTCTGGAAGATAGAGTAGTGAAGAATGAGTTAGAAAAAGTTGAGTTAGAGAAATTGGTGAAACAAAGCGACGTTGAGAAGGAGATTATGTGATACCCATGACGAAACCAGGCACAACTTAATTGGTCCTAAACTTAAAGCATGACTAAAACTATAATTGTGCGTAAACCTTGTGAAATTTCATGACTTGTGTGTTGTGCGAAATGATATATGTTATATCTCGGAGGAATCTGAGAAGACGTCATGGTTGACATGACACTACTAAGGACCAACGATGCGAAGTTGGCATCCTTAGCCTTGAACAACATGTTAAACAGAGACTTGACGTTTAACAACGCCTTAAACCTTTGATGTTGATTATTAGATTATCGGTAGCCTTATTTAAGATTCCGAGTTCCAGGAATAACTTAGTTCTGTGCCATAGACTGTGACATAAGGTTTGGAAATAATCAAAGCCCGCGCATGCAAAACGAAGCAGCTCCCGGTTGGGAAACACATTCGTTCCGGGAAAAACATAAGGCAACCGAATGTGCAAGGAACGATCGATCAAGCTTAAAAACACTAACGAACGTCAAACGAGACTTTTATGATTAGAACTTAACTAGTATGGATTTTAAGACGGTTATGCAAAATTTTTAAAACCGAGTCTTTTGACATTAATTACGCGCAAAACGGAGTCCGTCACACAAATCGAGAACGCGCGCAGGACCCGAAAACGAACCTATACTTATCCGGAAGATAAAAATCATCTTTAAGCACGTTATACGAAGCACGAGGTGGCCCTAGGGGGCCCACCCCAAACCGCCATCCCCCATGATTATATAAATAGTTTTTTTTCTTTTTTATTTAATTTTAATCACAAATTTCCTTCAAAACCTGGTTTCTCTCAAGAACTTCAGCTGATTTCTTCATAAACCAACTCAAATCAAAGGTATTAACTCAAATCCATAAGGTTTTAAGCATGGTTTCTTGATTAAACATGATTTCTAGCCGAAAAACGCTTTTTAATCCATGAATTTTGGAGTTTAAACAAGTTTTAGGGCTGAATATGAACACCACATGAAATCCCTGGTGTTATACAGCAACCATGGTTACTCATCAATGGGGTTTGATACCCTAATCAACTCTTATTCGACAAAAATCGCTTAACTATTCGATTAACCGAAAAACAATGAATTAAAGCTTGATTGATCTAAGTTCTAGCATATTTGGGTTGTACTTGGTGTGTAGGTACTGAATATAGCCTTTACACACTTCTGGGATCAAGATAAATGCTTGGAATTGGAAGAATCGCTAGGTATATGATCCGAAAACTGAATCTAGGAGAGGCAGAAAATTGTTTTGCCTATAACTTTTTTCCATGTAACTTGGATTGAGCTAAACTTTGGTGTGGTGAGGTAGGGTACTGTCAGGAAGGTCCACGTAAAATTTTAGAATTTTTGGAATTTTCTACGATATTTGGTGAATTTTTAACTGTTTTACCAAAAGAATTTCGGAAAAAGTATCAAACGAATTCAATAAATGACCAAATTTTATAGAGACACTAAGGAACATATGAGGAATGTTATGGGAAAATTTGGAGTTGACTGGTTGATTTTTGATTTGGGTTAAAAATCCGCGTTTTTGCGAGTTTTCGGTAGTCGAGAACGCACCGAAACGAAATCGAAAAAATCTCAAAATTTTCAGAGAAGTTCCTGGACATATATAAGGCGTTCTGGGATTTTTTGGAATTTCTTTAACTACTGATGATATTTAATTGGAATTATGGGGTTAAAATAGTTTTATAAATCGGAAAAATCTCAAAATTTTCTGAGAAGTTCCCATAATCTACAGATTTTTACTAATATATATAAAGATTTACAGATTTTTATGTAATATATAGATTAAATGGGAATTTACAGAATTAAAAATAGATTATTTTAAAGCAATTTCAGAAGTTTACCGTATAACGAACCTGCCGGAACTGGGAACTGACCCAACCCGACAAATACTATAAATGGAACACCGGGAATATTCTGGGAGATTCCCTGGAAAATTGGGCACCCTGGCGGTGTCCTAAGGCAGTTCGGGAGAATTCCCGACGGTGAAGATGGAAACTCAAATTTGGGTAACTTAGACCCCCCAAACACTCAAACTCCCTTAACGGAAAGTTAATCATTATTGAATAACCACGTGTTGGCACTACTGGTATTCCCCTACCATTACCCGAACATTTTAAACTACTGACTTTGGCTGGCACGCGAATCGGTGCATGGAAGCCAAACTGAAAACTAATACTACCCTGACGTCCATCACCATACCAGTGTCTTATAGACTCGATCCGGAGTAAAAACTCCTGACCAGATCCAAGTTATAACCATTACCAACTTTGATACTGATTTGAGTCCATGATTGCATGTGTGTCATTAAAGTTGATTCAGCTAATCGACGACTCTTATGTTAAGGCCACTATTTGCATTGTGAGTTTCACTACCCCGCTTTTAACTGTTTTATTGTTTCACTTGGGGTGGAATGTATGTTACAAACTGTGTTGGTTACACAAACTTATGAAGGGAATTTTACTTCCCTAACACATGAACTGGTTATAAACTGTGTCACCAATCTGGAAGTGAGTTTTGCTCTCCCACTTTTAAATTGTGATACTGTTTCTGAGATGATTGGCATGTTACGAAATTGTGTTAATTGCACCAACATATGATGTGAATTATCAAACACCGAACTACCTCCCCTCTACAAGACAAGTGATTAACGTAAGCCTGTGGACAGTGGATAGTACTATCGGTTTGACCAACCCAGTGCCACGACTGACGGTGTATCGGCACTAGGCTACTGCACTCGTCCTAATTTGGTTGTGTTGTTAGGTATAACTACTAAGGGGCGTTGAACTGCACGTGACGTAGTTGATGGGCCAGGAGTGTCTTTGTGACACGGTCCGGTGGCCGGGAGTGTCTGGGATGACACGGCCCGGGGAAAAACAGTCAAGGTTTCACTTGTATACTCGTATAATTCCATCTGCGACTATGACTGTGACCGTCATTATAATTATGACTAGTGCAATTAAGCTTGTTAAGACATATTGTTACACAACAATTCAACTAGTGGAATTCACGCAGCGTTTAGCTAACCTTTTTAAAACTAACATGCATTTTAGGTAAAGCGAAGCAAGAGTAAGGAACGTGCGTGTGGATGGCTGTAGTAGTAAACTGTAGCAGAATAAGAGTTGTGATAGCTCGTAGTACTGTACTGAAATATGATACTGATAGTATGTTGTAACCGAGGTTCTCTCTGTTTATGATATCATGCTTTTAAACTATGGAGAATTACCACGTGTCTGCCGCACCCTGCAATTGTCTTCCGCTGCGAGTCGGGGTGTGACAGAAGATGTTATCAGAGCCTTCGGTTATAGCGAACTAGGTATCTCAAAAAAACCTATACTATAATCCTAAGTTAGTCTTCACACACTGAGAACCTTTAGAAACTGAGTAGTATGGCTATTACCAGGAAGCCCTGGTGGTGAAAATAAATTATTGTGGTCCGGAACACCATAATTTATCTGCTCATACTTGGGGGTTCTGGGAACGTCATTGAGATAGGACGGACATCCGTCTACTAACGTCACCAACCGCAAGTAATTTTTTATAAATTTTAAAAAAGTGAAACTGCGTGCGCTTATGTGTATATTGGTGGAATGTTGAGTTCAGTATTTTGGGTCAGTCCAATCAGCGTTGTGTGTGGTTTTCTTTTTTTTTTTCAGGTAGCATGTCGCATCGTTCGAGTCACCAGTCGACTTCACATAGGGAGACTGATCCTGAGGAGGATCCGCTGACAACCCTTTTAACATCGAGCTACTCGCCAGATCCTTCCGGTTATTGTTGTGGTCCGTACCCACCCAGACCTCGTACTAGGTGCGAGGGGAGGCCTCGAGCGCCTACCGTTCGCCATCACACCACCCGACTAGCTCCTCGGAGCATAGTTGTACCAGATGTTGACATACCCGTAGGACCTATTCCTAGGAGCCCTACTCCCGCCACGGGGCATTGGGAGTTGGAGCTGGTACCACCCCGCTTACCGTCACCTGAGACACCGCCTGACCCTTACACTCCTTCCACTTCGAGTACTTATTCACCCTCCTCATCTAGCCCTCTTGATATACCCACCTTTGGCCTTCGACAGACGGCTCATCGGAGGGTACTTACGCCTGTACCTGTGTTTACCCCACCTGGGTCCCCTATTCGTCTGACACCCGTACCTATAGGGACCCAGCAGCACTTCACTGCTCGTTTTCTGACCCCACCTCGGGAGGACCCTTCCCCGTTTCACACATACGAGCGAGGTGGTCCTTCCCAGCCGTTTAGGGAGCCTTCTCCACCCGTCTGGGGTATACTTGTTCCTCCTCAAAAGGTGCCTTCTCCCATCACCGAGAGCAGCCTGATGGGATTTCTGTTCGAGCAGATTTCATTACTACGGATGGCACGGGATGAGGATGAGCAGCAGAGGAGGTCAATGGGAGAATACTTGATTGTTCTACAGCAGGCGATCATCGCCTTACAGCAGGGTATGGGGTATGTTCATCATGAGTAGGATCATTTCGGTGCGTTGGTATATGGTTGTATTGCTTCTATTGTAGGGTTGATTGTAGGTTTTGGAGGATTGGCATGGTGGATGTGCCGTTCTTAGTATGGTTTTCTTTCAGTATAGTTAGAGATGATGTATCTTTTGTACATCCTACCAAGCACTGGGTTATACCCATGTCGAGGTGGTGATGCAGTCATAGTATTTTCACGTTTTCCTGGTTAGTACTTTTATTGCATCGAGTCTGTACGTCACTGTGGTGACACATTTTGACACCACATCTAAGCACTGGCCCTTATGGGTTAAGTCTATGTACAAATTTTGACGCTTGTATGATGTTGACATTACATATATATGACGATGCTTTTGACTATATGTGCCGTGGATTCATGTGTGTGATGAAGTGTGTGTTATGTTTTAACCAAATATGTGATATGTGTTACTGGATACGTGACATTGAAACCTAGACATCTATTGTTTATAATAGAAGCGCCCCACAGATGACTGAGGTAGATATTGAGCAAATGATAGCGCAACAACTCCAAGCTGTTATTCCCACGATTGTGGCGCAGGTTAGCACTGGTATTAATGTTAATCCGCAACCAATCCGCAACCAGGACCCGTAGGTCAGAACGATAACCAGAATAATGGTCGGCCGGTTTGCACATATAAGCATTTCATGGAATGCAAACCGATAGAATTCAAAGGGACTGAGGGACCCAATGGGTTTGTGAAATGGGTCGAGAAGTCGGAATCGATACTTAATATAAGTAATTGTCTTAGTAATTGCGCAGTTAAATATACCACTTGTACCTTTATCGACCATGCTTTAAACTGGTGGAACACTATTGTTCAAACTCGCGGACAGGACGCGATTAATGCGATGACTTGGGATGATCTCAAGATACTGATGAGGGAAAGGTTTTGACCAACTCATGAAATTCAGGGCTTGAGCACGAGTTCTAGAACCTGCAGATGCAAGGTGATCATGCAGGCTATACCAACCGTTTCAATGAACTGGCGCGTATTTTGCCAGATATGGTCCGGAGTCCAAGAGGATTGAAAGGTATATCTGGGGACTGTCCCCAGACGTGAGGAGTATCATTAATTCGGTGGAATACCGAACCATGCACGAGGTGGTAGCAAGGTCAGGTACCGTTACATATGACATGGTTAGTCGTAAGATTCTGACAATGCCGGGAGAACCGGCTGGGAACAAGCGGGAGACCCCGGAGAGTAGTCGCGCAAGGGCAGCAGCACCAAAGAGGGGGAGGAATACTAGCTAGAACTACGCCATGACTACCCCCGCGGGTAACTCTGATGGCTACAAAGGAAAGGCCCCGAAGTGCAACAGGCGCTTCCCACCACACTGGAATGTGTCGAGCAGTGAAATGCTTGAGGTGTCATAGAGATGGGCATTTTGCCCGGGACTGTAGGGTGCCCATGGAACCCAATCCCAAACCAACTCATTTTCAACCTGCTAGGCCTCAACCTCTTCAGCAACAACCTCAACAACCAGCACAACAGGTTACCTACCCCCGTACATGCTTTGGATGTGGCAGCACGGAGCATTTTCGTAATGGTTGTCCGAAGTTAGCCCAGCAGATGGCGGGAAGGAACACCCAGAACCAAGCATCTACCTCGAATATAGCCCGAGGTCGTGCCTTTGTCATGGGACCTGGTGACGCACGCCAGGATCCCAACGTGGTTTCAGGTACGTTCCTCGTTTCCAATCAATTTGCTTTAGTGTTATTTGATACGGGAGCCGATAGAAGTTATGTGTCAATTGCATTTTTGCCACTCTTGAATATGCCTGCTGTTGACCTGAAACAACACTATACCGTTGAACTTGCCAACGGAAAAACAATTACCAGTCACCAACTTATTGTTAATTTCCCTATAACCTTTAACGGTTACCAGTTTACTATTGACCTTTTACCAGTAGAGTTGGGTAGTTTTGATATTGTCGTAGGAATGGACTGGTTGTCCAACCATCGTGCGGAGGTGTTATGTGAACAAAAGGTTGTCAAGATTCCTTTATCCCCCACGGATGCAATTATGGTACAAGGAGATAAGTTAGGCGCCACGTTGAACCTTATATCTCACCTTAAGGCATTGAAATGTATACGACAGATATGTGACGTGTTCTTAGCTAGCGTCACATTGGAGGAGCCAGCCGAGAAACGTATTGAAGACATTCCAGTAGTATGTGAATAACCTGATGTGTTCCCGGAGGAATTGCCCGGATTGCCGCCCAATCGGCAAGTCGAGTTTCGCATCGACTTAATACCGGGAACTGCACCCGTTGCCAAGGCTGATATCGTCTTGCACCGTCCGAGATGCAAGAGCTATCGGCGCAGTTGCAGGAGTTACTCGATCATGGTTTTATCCTTCCTAGTTATTCCCCCTAGGAAGCCCCAGTTTTGTTTGTAAAGAAGAAGGACGGTAGCTTCCGAATGTGCATCGACTACAGGAAATTGAATAAAGTCACTATCAAGAATCGATACCCTCTTCCGAGAATCCATGATCTCTTTGATCAGTTGCAAGTAGCCCGATACTTTTCTAAGATAGATCTTCGGTCAGGTTACCATCAAGTGAAGGTCCAAGAGGACGATATTCCTAAGATAGCGTTTCGAACTCGTTATGGCCACTACGAATTCCTAGTTATGCCCTTTGGGTTAACTAACGCACCCGCGGTGTTCATGGACCTCCTGAATAGGGTATGTAAGCCATACCTTGACAAATTTGTCATCCTCTTCATTGACGATATTTTGATCTACTCCAAGAGTAAGGACGAGCACGAGCATCATTTGCGTGCTATCTTGGAGATACTACGGACTGAACAACTGTATGCTAAGTTGTCTAAGTGCGACTTTGGTTACAAGCCGTACAATTTCTAGGGCATGTGGTGGATTAGTATGGAATTCATGTAGATCCAAGCAAGATAGAAGCAATCAAGAACTGGCCAGTTCCGAAATCTCCAAAAGAAATACGCCAATTCTTGGGATTGGCAGGGTATTATCGTCGCTTCATCGAAAACTTCTCGAGTATTGCCCAATCGCTAACCGCACTAACACAAAAGGATAGGAAGTACGAATGGGGTGAAGACCAAGAAACAGCGTTCCAGCTGTTAAGGAAAAAGTTATATGAGGCCCTAATCTTGACGTTACCCGAAGGCAATGACGACTTTGTCGTATATTGCGACGCATCTCGATAAGGGCTTGGATGTGTCCTTATGCAAATTAATAAAGTTATCGCGTACACTTCTAGACAACTGAAGGTGCACGAGAAGAATCACACGACCATGACCTGGAACTAGGAGCAGTTATATTCGCATTAAAGATTTGGAGACATTATTTATATGGTACCAAGTGTACTATATATACCGATCACAAAAGCCTCCAACATATCTTCGACCAAAAAGACTTGAATATGAGGCAACGCAGATGGGTGGAATTCTTAAATGATTATGATTGTGAGATAAAGTACCACCCGGGGAAAGCTAATGTGGTAGCAGATGCGTTAAGTAGGAAGGATCGAATTAAGCCCCTTTAAGTGAGAGCCTTGGGAATGATCGTGCAGACAAGTTTGATAGATCAAATCCGGAACACGCAGATGCAAGCCCTGAAGGAAAGCCAGTTACCAGGTGAAGGATTGCACGGGAACGAGAAAAGTTTTATGAGGAAAACGGACGAGGTGTTGTACTTTAAGAATTGAGTGTGGATTCCTGCAAGTTCGGAGCTGAGACAATTAATAATGGACGAGGCTCATGAATCGAAATATTTGATTCATCCCGGTACAGATAAGATGTACCATGAACTGAAAGAGTTCTACTGGTGGCCGGAAATGAAAAAGGACGTGCCGAATACGTGAGCCAATGCTTGACTTGTGCGCGAGTCAAGGCTGAGTATCAGAAACCCTCGGGGATGTTGCAACAACCCGAAATACCTCAGTGGAAGTGGGAACAAATCACGATGGATTTCGTGACCCATCTCCCGAAAACGCCTCGTGGTCATGATGCGATTTGGGTAGTCGTCGATCGATTGACCAAATCGGCACATTTTATTCCGACCCGTACGACTTATAAGACCAACCAGTTGGCTGAAATTTATACTAATGAGATAGTAGCTAGACATGGTGTCCTGATTGCTATTATTTCCGACCGAGACAGACACTTTACTTCGCGATACTGGCAGAAACTACAAGAGGCTTTGGGGACGCGAATTGATTTAAGCACTGCTTATCATCCCCAAACTGATGGCCAATCGGAACGCATGATTCAGACACTAGAGGACTTGCTTCGTGCTTGTGTCCTCGACTTCAGAGGAAGCTGGGATAACCATCTCCCACTAGTGGAATTTTCTTATAACAACAGTTACCACAGTAGCATTCAAGCAGCCCCGTATGAGGCCCTTTACGGTCGAAAGTACCGATCACCACTTTGTTGGGCCGAAGTGGGTGACACTCAACTAACGGGATCTGAACTAGTTCAGGAAATGACTGATAAGGTCCATCAGGTTCAAAAGCATTTACAAGCCGCTCAAAGCCGACAGAAGACCTGGGCTGATGTACGCAGAAAACCATTATCGTTCAAAGTAGGTGAACGAGTTCTGTTAAAGGTATCATCGTGGAAAGGCGTTATCCGCTTTGGAAAAGCAGGAAAGCTAGCCTCGCGCTACATTGGGCCATACGAGATCCTAGCCAAGGTAGGTCCGGTAGGATATCGGTTGAAGTTACCAACCGAACTTTGTGCCATTCACGATGTCTTCCATGTATCAAACCTGAAGAAATGCCTGTCAGGTGAAACTACCCAGGTACCTTTGGAAGACATACACGTTGACGATAAAGTCCACTTTGTGGAAGAGCCGGTGGAAATAGTTGATGGTAGGGTCAAACAATTAAGACATAACAAAATTTCATTGGTTAAAGTCCGGTGGAACTCTAAACAAGGACCTGAATATACCTGGGAACGGAAGGATGAATTCCGTAGAAAATACCCTCACCTCTTCCCTAGTGTGACAAAGTAAATTTCGGGGATGAAATTTCTTAACCAGGGGAGACTGTGATACCCATGACGAAACCAGGTACACCTTAATTGGTCCTAAACTTAAAGCATGACTAAAACTATAATTGTGCGTAAACCTTGTGAAATTTCATGACCTCTGTGTTGTGCAAAACGATATATGTTATATCTCGGAGGAATCTGAGAACATGTTATGGTTGACAGACACTACTAAGAACCAACGATGCGAGGTTGGCGTCCTTAGCCTTGAACAACGTGTTAAACAGAGACTTGATGTTTAACAGCGCCTTAACCCTTTGACGTTGATTATTAGATTATCGGTAGCCTTATTTAAGATTCCGAGTTCCAGGAATAACTTAGTTTTGTGCCATAGACTGTGACATAAGGTTTGAAAATAATCAAAGCTCGGGCACGCAAAACGAAGCAGCTCCTAGTTGGGGAAACGCATTCGTTCCGGGCATAACATAAGGCAACCGAATGTGCAAGGAACGATCGATCAAGCTTAAAAACACATAAACGAACATCAAACAAGATTTTTATGATTAAAACGTAACTGGGTTCAGATTTTAAGACGGTTATGCAATTTTTAAAACCGAGTCTTTTGACACTAAGTACGCGCAAAACGGAGTCAGTCACGCAAATCGAGAACACGTGCAGGACCTGAAATGAACCTATACTTATCCGGAAGATAAAAATCATCTTTAAGCACGTTATACGAAGCACGAGGTGGCCCTAGGGGGCCACCCACGCCATCCCCCCCCCCCATGATTATATAAATAGTTTTTTTCTTTAATTTTAATCACAAAATTCCTTCAAAACCTGGTTTCTCTTAAGAATTTCAGCTGATTTCTTCATAAACCAACTCAAATCAAAGGTATTACTCAAATCCATAAGGTTTTAAGCATGGTTTCTTGATTAAACATGATTTCTAGCCGAAAAACGCTTTTTAATCCATGAATTTTGGAGTTTTAAACAAGTTTTAGGGCTGAATATGAACACCACATGAAATCACTGGTGTTATATGGCAGCCATGGTTACTAATCAATGGGGTTTGATACCCTAATCAACTCTTATTCGACAATAATCGCTTAACTATTCGATTAACCGAAAAACAATGAATTAAAGCTTGATTGATCTAAGTTCTAGTATATTTGGGTTGTACTTGGTGTGTAGGTACTGAATATAGCCTTTACACACTTCTGGGATCAAGATAAACGCTTGGAATCGGAAGAATCGCTAGGTATATGATCCGAAAACTGAATCTAGGATAGGCAGAAAATTGTTTTGCCTATAACTTGGTTCGTGTAACTTGGATTGAGCCGAAATTTGGTTTGGTGATGTAGGAAATTTTCAGGAAGGTCCATGTAAAATTTTAGAATTTTTGGAAGTTTCTACGATTGTTGGTGAATTTTTAACCTTTTTACCAAAAGAATTTCGGAAAAAATATCAAACAGATTCAATAAATGACCAAATCTTACAGAGACACTAAGGGACATATGTGGAATGATATGGGAAAATTCGGTGTCCATTGGTTGAGTTTTGATTTGGGTTAAAAATCCGCGTTTTTGTGAGTTTTCGGTAGTCGGGAACGCACTGAAACGAAATCGTAAAAATCTCAAAATAATTTGAAACGTTCCTGGACATATATAAGGTGTTTTGGGATTTTTTGGAATTTTTAACTAATGATGATATTTAATTGGAATTATGTGGTAAAAAATTGTTTTATAAATAATTTATTTAAATAAGTAAATTAGCAAAATAAATTCCCAAAAACTTTTCCCATAATCTACAGATTTTTACTGATATATATAAAAATTTACAGATTTTTATGAAAAATATAGATTAAATGGGAATTTACAGATTTAAAAATAGATTATTTTAAAGCAATTTCGGTAGTTTACCGTATAACGAACCTGCCGGAACTGGGAACTGACCCAACCCAACAAATACTATCAATGGAACACCAGGAGTATTCCGGGAGATTCCCGGGCAAATTGGGCAACTTGGGGGTGTCCTTAGGCAGTTCGGGAGAATTCCTGACGGTGAAAATGGAAACTAAAATTTGGGCAACTTAGACCCCCCAAACACTCAAACTCCCTTAATGGAAAGTTAATCATTCTTAAATAACCACGTGTTGGCACTACTAGTATTCCCGTACCATTACCCGAACACGTTAAACTACTAACTTTGGCTGTCACGCGAATCGGTGCCCAGAAGCCAAACTGAAAACTAATACTACCCTGACGTCCATCACCATACCAGTGTCTTATAGACTCGATCCGGAGTAAAAACTCCTGACCAGATCCAAGTTATAACCATTACCAACTTAGATACTAATTTGAGTCCATGCTTGCATGTGTGTCATTAAAGTTGATCCAGCTAATCGACGACTCTTGTGTTAAGACCACTATTTGCACTGTGAGTTTCACTACCCCGCTTTTAACTGTCTTATTGTTTTACTTGGGGTGGAATGCATGTTACAAACTGTGTTGGTTACAAAACTTATGAAGCGAATTTTACTTCCCTAACACATGAATTGGTTATAAACTGTGTTGATTACACCAATCTGGGAGTGAGTTTTACTCTCCCACTTTTAAATTGTGATACTGTTTCTGAGATGATTGGCATGTTACGAAACTGTGTTAATTGCACCAACATATGATGTGAATTATCAAACACACGAACTACCTCCCCTCTGCAAGACAAGTGATTAACGTAAGCCTGTGGACAGTGGATAGTACTATCGGTTTGACCAACCAGTGCCACGACTGACAGTGTGTCGGCACTAGGCTACTGCACTCGTCCTAATTTGGTTGTGTTGTTAGGCATAACTACTACGGGGCGTTGAACTGCACGTGACACAGTTGATGGGACACAGCCCGAGGAAAAACAGTCAAGGTTTCACTTGTATACTCGTGTAATTCCATCTACGACTATAACTGTGACCATCATTAAATTACGACCAGTGCAATTAAGCGAGAAATGAACGATCGACGTTTCAACAGACTGCAAAAGGTTCTGAAAAACAGCTTGGGGATTGATTTTGCCGCAGAATATGAACGTTTAGATCTCAAGAAGCGAAAGAGAAAGCTGAAAAAGAGCTAGCTGTAACATTTGTCAAAAACGGGTTTTCAAAACCCGCTCCGTTTTGTAATCGAATATCAAGTTATAAAAGTCACGTTGAATATTTATAAGTATTTTGATTTAAAATGATACATAATTAATAAATAAACTAAACTATAAAAATTATATTTGATAAAAAGTTAAAACAAAATAAATAAAAAAGAAATGCTGCTGCCGGGACTCGAACCCGGGTCAGCCGGTTTACAACTCCAACGACTTAACACACACTCACATCACCACTCCGCCACTTTGTGTTTTCTGTTATCTCTATGAAACAAATGAGATTTATACACAAACTCGGTTAAACCGGTTGTGCCAACTGAGAAACGGAAATCGGCAAATCAAACGTCAAATCGCTTGATTACTCGCACATTCAGTTTATAACCGATGCACCGACGATTTTTAATCAAGTCGGAATTTATTGAACATCAAGTCTCATCATTATCGGTTTTTATAACCGAAAAATAATCAAGTCCAGATTACTTCAACTCCAGACCCCTCTCGCGACTCAGAAACATCATACCAACATTCCATTTCACTTTCGTCACACTTTCAGTTTGTCAGAACGCTTAAATCAACTCGCCGGAATTTTCTGCAATATTCGCCGTAAAACCGTATTCATCCTCAAACGGTAAATCTTTCAATAAACATTGTAGTTCAACAATTGTTAGGCTATTTCTAACTTGAACCTTTCAATTGAAATCGAATTCAGGCACTGTATTCAGCTAATTTCAGTTCGCCGGAAAAATTCTGAAATCTCTATATTCATCTGAGAATCGGTAAGGGCATTCAAACCCTCTGTTAACATTTGCTGATCACTTCAATTTCACAATTAGCTAATAAAAACAGTTAATTGTCTTGTTCAGTTGAAGAGCATAAAAACAGGGACCGACACATTGACCGGAAATCTGAAATAAACCGTTCATCGGTATGTTCACCTCTAATTACCGTCTCTGCCATTTCATTTAAGCTTTAAGAATGTTTGTTAATCGTAAAAACAAGGAACGGATTAGTGAATCAGTTGACTGTAATCTGAATGTAGAAGACGAAGTTAGTTAAGTTATAAGTTTAATTAAAATCAGTAATATGAACGGGTTAGACACACAGTCCAGCGGTGGACTGTGTGCAAAACATATACGCATGTCCCGAGTTCGATCCCGATACACGCATTCCTTATGTAATAAAATGCCTTTTTGTTTGAAACTAAACCGGGTTAACTCCGTTAGTTGTTAAGTATAATAAAAACCGAGATATTAATCAGGTTAGACACACAGTCCAGCGGTGGACTGTGTGCAACACTGAATCGCACGTCACGAGTTCGAAACCCGTCACTGGCACCGGTTCGTTGAATTAAAATGTTTTTTGAAATTAAAAGAATTTTGGGTTAAACCGAATTAGTATATAAATATAATTAAAAACAAGATTATTTCGGGTTAGACACGTAGCTCAGTTGGTAGAGCTGCGTGCACGCGTACGGGAGGTCTCGGGTTCGAGCCTCACCCGGCGCAAACTATTTCGCTGACCGAACCGGTCAACAAGTCAACAGGTCAACGGTCAACGGTCAACGGTCAACGCAAAATAAACAATTTTTTTATTTAATTTAATTTAAAAATCAATTAAAAATACTTAAAAATAACATTTTTAAAGATATAAAATACCCTTAAACTCACAAAAATATATCTAAAAATTTCATTAAAATCCTTAATAAAATCCACTCATTTAATATATTTTTCCGTTATTATTTAGGTTAGTATTTCTCGTTGTTCCGCTCATCTAATTCGTGCGCATCTCACCATCTCCAATCCAACGCACCCAATGTGAGTGAAGCTTTACAAATTCCCCGTTTTAATCACGTTTTGGGGTGTATCATGTGTCTTGATATATATATTATACTTAAACCATTGTGCATACATCATATCATGAACTTGTGTATTCAGTTTGTTTCTGTTGTGTAGTTATTGTTGGATGAAATTTATTATTTTCAGTACATGCAATTTCATAGGCCGCCGCTCCCCATTACATTATGAGCGTTGAGCATGTTCCCCATTTCATTATGAGGTTGAACCTGGCGTGCCCACATACGATCGGCTCCGTTTGATTGAGCCTTGATCGCACAGACATTTTCATTTTCAGTACATGCAATACGATCGGCTCCGTTTGATTGAGCCTTGATCGCACAGTTTCATTTATGTTATTTATCGTATGATGTTGGTATGTTCATGTATGCTGTCATATGTTATTGTATGTTATAGTTGTGATTGCTATTTTGCCACTGCTTGATTATTTACATTTGCTCATTTATGATTATGCACAATTTTTCATTGATAAACTAACAAGCAATTCATTAATAAATGTTTATCTAATAAGGTTCACTCGCCAACTTATGTTGACCCAAAAACCCCCATTTTTACACATGATACAGGTGAACCAGCAGCAGCTAGGAACACATAGGATTGGATTAGAAGAATAAAATGATTTAGAGTTGGGATTGTTATGTTTGGTTTATTTCCTTTGTATTGTATGAACATGTTTGGATATTTGGAAATGTAACTTTGACTTTATAAATATGAAACATATTAGTAAATGTCATGAGCTTTGGTGATAACCCAATTATGCCCCGACTCTTATTCCGCTGCGGGTCGGGGTGTGACAGATTGGTATCAGAGCCATGACTATAGGGATATAGGATAGGTTATTAGACCCTTAGAGCCTATACTATAGTTGATTAGAAACTTATAAGATTTTTGTGTGTTACATGCCAAATTTCATGATGTTTATATGTTTTATGTTAAATGTTACATTCAATATTATGCAAGCATGTTCATAAGTATGTATTATCATATAATGCCTATCATGAATCATATACTCATAACATATCACATCCATGAAAGCACACACCACATCATGATTGCTTCTACAATGATTTTTGTGTTTTCAAATCTCATCAAAGTGAGTTCGCATGACGGGCATGTAGTAACTGGAAGGGTACCAGTACCGGTAGTCGGAACGTCCTGTCTAGGCTGGCATTCGTATAAATCCAAAATAAAGGACCAGTTTGCCTACCTGGGGACTAACGATGAGAGTACGAAGTACCTATTAGGCCAAAGCATGCTATACCAAACGTCGTGTGAGCTAACCCCACTTTGAGTTGTCATTGTGTCTACACCTGGACACGTTCCGACCAAACATCTCATGAACATATTTTGTGGTTTGCATTCGGGTGATGCAAGTGTTAAATCGCCAATACTAATGTGAATCCTACCAAGCCAATAGCCATGGGGGCCCACATGACTATATAGGTGAAGGTATGGGGGACATTTGAGGCCCAACATGAGCAAACCCAAGACATCCTATGGATGTAGTTGCATTATTGATATTTATGTTATTTTCATTTTCTTAAAGACACATGACACCTAAAAAGACACCATAAACTCACAATCTTCTCATGTATGTTCCTGTAGATGTCGTCCAGACAGCAACGAAGGGTAAAAGATCAGGAAGGTCTCAGGAACGCTTGGCCACCCAAATCGCGAAACAAATGGCCACGATACTGCCTGACATTGTGGTCCAAGTGCAACAAGCTCTCGCTACAAATCCTACTAACCTTCCCCAACAACATGATCAGAACATCGACAACCCTCCTACCAGCAAGTGTTCATACAAACATTTCAAGTCTTATGATCCTCCTAAATTTGAAGGGACCGAGGGTGTCACTGCTCTCCTACATTGGTTCGAGGAGATGGAAAACACCTTTCTAAACTGTGGTTGTCCTGAGGATCGCAAGGTTCGATACGCTACCGGGAGACTATTTGGGGTAGCTCTCACTTGGTGGAAGACTGAGAAAGGGAAGAGGGGAACTGAAGATGCAATGGCCTTAACTTGGGAGGAGTTAAGGGAAATCATGACTAGGTGTTTCTGTCCTAGGAGCGAAATTAAAAAGCTGGAGGACGAATTTCATTCTCTAAAGCAAAAGGAGGGTGATCACACCACCTATAACAAGAGGTTCTTGGAGTTGAATCAAATGGTTCCAAATTTGTTCACCCCAACCTATCGTCTGATCGAGCATTATATTCGAGGACTTCCCTCGAAAATCCAAGATTCAGTTCTCAGCGTTTCACCAGTAACACTTGAAGCTGCTATGGAGCTAGCAACTGAACTGACCGAGAACCGAATTCGCAACGGGAAGTTCAAAGAAGAGAAAAAGAAAGCCCCTGTTGAGGGTCAAACTTCAAACCATCCCATTTCTTCCTCTAAGTTTGCCAACAAGAGGAAGCGCAACACCAGAAATTTCGCTGTTACTCAAACCAACCTCCCAATTCCTGCTGCACCCATTACTCAAGTCACTCCTTCACCCGCACCATACAGAAGACCTTACACTGGCCCGTTACCAAAATGCAACTGTTGCCAATATCACCATTCCCCTGATCATCCTTGCCAATATTGCACCGGCTGCGGTCGCGCAGGTCATACTGTTCAAACCTGCCGCATGCCTCAACGAACGAACCGCCACCAACCTTTAACCCAAACCCACCAACAAATAATGGGCCAAGCCCTACAACCCCTACTATTACCACCCACCAAACATTTAGCCCAAACATATTACCAGCCCAATTATCCTATGGGTCAACCAATGCGGGCTTGCTACAATTGCGGTGACCCGAGCCATTTCAGAAAAACTTGTCCAAGGTTGGTAAACATTATTCATGCTCAGGCCCAAGCCAACCCGGTGAATCAAGCAAACCAAGCTCCTCCACCTGCAAGAGGAAGAGCTTTCAATATCAACGCTAACCAGGCCAGAGCTGACGGCAATGTGGTTAACGGTACGTTCCTTATAAATGGTAGATATGCATCTATGTTATTTGATATTGGTGCGGATAGAAGTTTTGTGTCTTTAGAATTTGAACCTATCTTAAGCAAAAATCGGGATAAGCTCACGGAATCCATAACGGTAGAAGTTGCGGACGGGAAACCAGTTTCATTAAACTCTATTATACGCAACTGTACACTCACCTTAAACGACCACGATTTCTCAGTAGACCTGATTCCTATGAAGCTGGGAAGTTTTGATATCATAATCGGTATGGATTGGCTCAGTCAACATCAGGCAGAAGTTGTATGTCGTGAAAAATTTATTCGTATTCCTCTTTCAAACGGTCAGACTCTTCGAATCATTGGAGAAACCTCGTCGAAAGGGCTCAGCTTAATGTCTTGTCTTCAAGCTCAAAAATATCTTCGCAAGAATTATGTCGCGTTTTTAGCTCATATCATCAAAAAGGGAACCATGGAGAAGAAACTTGAAGACATTCCTGTAGTAAAAGACTTCCCGCAAGTTTTTCCTGACGACATTTCAGGACTTCCTCCAGTTAGAGACGTCGAATTCCGTATTGATCTTATACCTGGTGCTACACCAGTTGCAAAGTCTCCCCTTATAGGTTAGCCCCCTCTGAAATGCAAGAGCTAGCCAGTCAATTACAAGAGTTGACTGACAAGGGATTCATACGTCCTAGCTCATCGCCTTGGGGTGCACCTGTCCTTTTTGTAAAGAAGAAAGATGGATCGTTTCGTATGTGCATCGACTACATAGAGCTCAACAAGTTAACAATCAAGAATCGCTATCCTTTACCTCGCATTGATGATCTTCTTGACCAACTACAAGGTGCCAGCTGCTTTTCAAAAATCGACCTTCGATCTGGCTATCATCAACTTAGAGTGCATGAAGAAGACGTCCCTAAGACTGCTTTTCGAACTCGTTATGGCCACTATGAATTCATGGTTATGCCATTTGGTTTAACCAACGCACCAGCTGTCTTCATGGACCTAATGAACAGAGTCTGCAAACCTTATCTTGATCGATTTGTTATAGTCTTCATCGACGATATTCTTATTTATTCAAAATCTAAATCTGATCATGAGCGTCATCTTCGACTCATCCTTGCACTTCTAGAAAAGGAAAAGTTTTATGCCAAATTCTCCAAATGTGAATTCTGGTTAAAAGAGGTGCAATTCCTCGGGCATGTAGTCAATGACAAGGGAATACATGTCGACCCTTCAAAGATCAAAGCGGTTCAAGAATGGCAAGCTCCACGTACACCAACTGAAGTAAGATCTTTCCTTGGTCTAGCTGGCTATTATCGTCGGTTCATTTCAAACTTCTCTCGCATTGCTGTACCATTCACGGCTTTAACTCATAAGGGAAAACCTTTCATATGGGGACCCAAGCAAGAAGAAGCCTTTCAAACTCTTAAACAAAAACTTTGTGATGCACCAATCCTCACTCTTCCTGAAGGTTGTGATGATTTTGTAGTCTATTGCGACGCGTCAGGGCAAGGATTAGGCTGCGTTCTAATGCAAAGAGGAAAAGTCATAGCTTATGCTTCGAGACAACTCAAGACACATGAAAAGAACTACACCACTCATGACCTAGAACTTGGAGCCGTTGTGTTCGCTCTTAAGATATGGAGACATTATCTCTATGGTACTAAGTGTGAAATATACACTGACCACAAGAGTCTTCAACATATCTTCAATCAAAAGGAGTTAAACATGAGGCAACAAAGATGGGTCGAACTTCTAAATGACTACGACTGTGAAATTAGATACCACCCTGGTAAAGCAAATGTGGTGGCTGATGCACTTAGTCGAAAGGGTTATGCGAACTCCATTCGTCTTCTATGTTCGCAAATTATAACTGGCATTAAAGATCAAATTCGAGAAGCACAACACGTTTCAATAACGGAAGAAGATGTACGAAAGGAGATGTCCTGTGGAGCTGAGCTAAAAATTGAAACTAAATCTGACGGTATTCTGTATTACCTAGATCGTATCTGGATTCCTAACCACAACAATCTTCGTGAAATTCTTATGAATGAAGCTCACAAAACGCGATATTCTATACACCCAGGAGCCGATAAGATGTATCAAGACCTACGATATACCTATTGGTGGCCCGGAATGAAGAAGGATATTGCCGTTTTTGTTTCCAAGTGCCTTACATGTTCCAAGGTGAAGGCTGAACACCAAAGACCCTCTGGACTTCTGGTCCAACCGGAAATACCTGTATGGAAGTGGGAAAACATAACCATGGATTTCATTACCGGGTTACCTCGCACTTCTGGTGGGTATGACACTATATGGGTAATTATAGACCGACTTACAAAATCAGCACACTTTATTCCTATCCGTGAAGATTTCAAGAACGAAAAGCTTGCCCGTATTTATATCAACGAAATCGTAAGCCGACATGGGGTACCGTTAAGCATTATTTCTGATCGTGATGGTCGTTTCACTTCACGAACATGGCAAGCAGTACAATCCGCTATGGGCACGCGATTAGATCTCAGTACCGCCTATCATCCTCAAACTGATGGACAGTCTGAGCGCACCATTCAAACTCTTGAAGATATGCTTCGAGAATGTGTCATAGACTTCAAAGGAAATTGGGACGCCCACCTACCATTAGTTGAATTTTCGTACAACAACAACTATCATTCAAGCATCGGCATGGCACCTTTTGAAGCCTTATATGGTCGTAAGTGCCGATCTCCTGTATGTTGGCACGAAATTAGGGAAGCTCAAATTACTGGTCCAGAATTGATCCAAGAAACCACAGACAAGATCCATCAAATTCGAAACAATCTTCTAGCGGCTCAAAGTCGTCAAAAGAGTTATGCAGATAAACGACGGAAGCCCTTAGAGTTTAACATTGGTGATCATGTACTTTTAAAAGTATCACCGTGGAAGGCAGTAGTTCGTTTTGGTCAAAAGGGCAAGCTAGCACCACGTTACGTAGGACCTTTCAAGATACTCGAAAGAGTAGGTCCTGTAGCATACAAGCTTGATCTACCAGAAGAACTCAACATGATTCATCCCACATTCCACGTGTCGAACTTGAAGAAGTGCCTCGCTGATGAAAACCTCCACATTCCTCTGGAAGATATTCAGATTGATGAATCTATGCATTTTATTGAAAGACCTGTAGAGATCATGGACTTCGGGGAAAAACTTCTGCGACGAAGTCGCATTCCAATTGTTAGGGTACGCTGGGAGTCGAAACGGGGACCTGAGTTTACTTGGGAACGTGAAGACTCAATGCGTGAAAAATACCCGCATCTTTTTCCTACTACTTCAACTACTTAAATTTCGGGACGAAATTCCTAAAAGTAGGGGATACTGTAACATTTGTCAAAAACGGGTTTCCAAAACCCGCTCCGTTTTGTAATCGAATATCAAGTTATAAAAGTCACGTTGAATATTTATGAGTATTTTGATTTAAAATGATACATAATTAATAAATAAACTAAACTATAAAAATTATATTTGATAAAAATTTAAAACAAAATAAATAAAAAAAGAAATGCTGCTGCCGGGACTCGAACCCGGGTCAGCCGGTTTACAACTCCAACGACTTAACACACACTCACATCACCACTCCGCCACTTTGTGTTTTCTGTTATCTCTAGGAAACAAATGAGATTTATACACAAACTCGGTTAAACCGCTTGCGCCAACTGAGAAACGGAAATCGGCAAATCAATCGTCAAATCGCTTGATTACTCGCACATTCAGTTTATAACCGATGCACCGACGATTTTAATCAAGTCGGAATTGATTGAACATCAAGTCTCATCATTATCGGTTTTTATAACCGAAAAATAATCAAGTCCAGATTACTTCAACTCCAGACCCCTCTCGCGACTCAGAAACATCATACCAACATTCCATTTCACTTTCGTCACACTTTCAGTTCGTCAGAACGCTTAAATCAACTCGCCGGAATTTTCTGCAATATTCGCCGGAAAACCGTATTCATCCTCAATCGGTAAATCTTTCAATAAACATTGTAGTTCAACAATTGTTAGGCTATTTCTAACTTGAACCTTTCAATTGAAATCGAATTCAGGCACTGTATTCAGCTAATTTCAGTTCGCCGGAAAAATTCTGAAATCTCTATATTCATCTGAGAATCGGTAAGGGCATTCAAACCCTCTGTTAACATTTGCTGATCACTTCAATTTCACAATTAGCTAATAAAAACAGTTAATTGTCTTGTTCAGTTGAAGAGCATAAAAACAGGGACCGACACATTGACCGGAAATCTGAAATAAACCGTTCATCGGTATGTTCACCTCTAATTACCGTCTCTGCCATTTCATTTAAGCTTTAAGAATGTTTGTTAATCGTAAAAACAAGGAACGGATTAGTGAATCAGTTGACTGTAATCTGAATGTAGAAGACGAAGTTAGTTAAGTTATAAGTTTAATTAAAATCAGTAATATGAACGGGTTAGACACACAGTCCAGCGGTGGACTGTGTGCAAAACATATACGCATGTCCCGAGTTCGATCCCTGATACACGCATTCCTTATGTAATAAAATGCCTTTTTGTTTGAAACTAAACCGGGTTAACTCCGTTAGTTGTTAAGTATAATAAAAACCGAGATATTAATCAGGTTAGACACACAGTCCAGCGGTGGACTGTGTGCAACACTGAATCGCACGTCACGAGTTCGAAACCCGTCACTGGCACCGGTTCGTTGAATTAAAAAGTTTTTTGAAATTAAAAGAATTTTGGGTTAAACCGAATTAGTATATAAATATAATTAAAAACAAGATTATTTCGGGTTAGACACGTAGCTCAGTTGGTAGAGCTGCGTGCACGCGTACGGGAGGTCTCGGGTTCGAGCCTCACCTGGCGCAAACTATTTCGCTGACCGAACCGGTCAACAAGTCAACAGGTCAACGGTCAACGGTCAACGGTCAACGCAAAATAAACAATTTTTTTATTTAATTTAATTTAAAAATCAAATAAAAATGTCACACCCTCAATTTCCACTTACGGAGTTTTACCGCGAGGCGTGTGAACAAACCAGAATCTGAAAAACTAGTACGTCGCACTCTATATGATTTGATAATACGTTTTCCAAAATCATTTGTTGTAGATTTTATATTGTCTAAATTAGTTACCAATATTTAGCAGAAGCATTAGTTTTTAAAGTTGCGCGGAAGCATAAAATAAATAGTGAAGCGGGCGCCAACACAAACGCCAAAACAAATGAAAAACCCCAAAACAATATTTATAATTGAGACTCGATAAAAGATGTCTTGTTCAATGCATGTGCGTGCACCTAGAGCTCCTAGTGTCCTGAGAAACATGTAAAGAAACAAGTGTCAACATTAAAGATGAGTGAGTTCACAGGTTTTCATAAATTCGTTTGTTCGGTTATAGTTTGTTTTCCCCGTTATCCCTAACCCGGGATAACGTGTTGGTTCCATTATTCCAATCCCGGAATAATAAGTTGTTGCTTCCATTATCCTCAATCCAGGATAATATAGTTGTTGTTTCCATTATTCCAACCCGGAATAATAAGTTGTTGTTTCCATTATCCTCAACCCGGGATAATATAGTTGTTTCGTAATTAAGTTCAATGTTAACATATATAGGTAGCTAGCCTAAAGTTATGTCACGTAAGTGTTCGCGATCGAAGCTGACTGTTGTGTCTCCGTGTTGCCAGGCCTATCACTGACCATGGCGAAGTTAGGCCGAATTATTCACCCGTTGACCATACCCGGTCGGCTAGCGCGACTAGCTCGGATGGGGCTTGTCGGGCCCAGTAGTACTACTTATAACTCCCCCGCTATTAAACCCAATACTAACGATCCGAGAGATTGACGAGGACTTAAGTGATAAAGCTGCTTAGTGACCATAACATTACATTAACATTAACTTAGTTACCGAATAGTTATGTGACGTTAAATTCGTATAACGTAAAGAGATTGAGTTTGAAGAGTGTATACATGTTTCTCCCCCTGTTGTTTAAAAACCGGATAAAGTTAGGGGCCGTGAACTCACCTTTATTTGCTCGGTTAGTGTAGCAAAGAAGTTGTAAAGGATGGGACCGCTAATTGCGTCCTAACAAACCAATTGATTTCAAGTCAGTGTGTGATCACACCAATACAAATTCTACACTTAATTTACGCACAAAGTGATACACACAAACAACATATCTAACACTCAAACATGCATGCCAGTATACTCATGTGAACATAGTAATCAAAACAGTTTATCATGAACATAATCCAATCCATGCAACACCTTGGTGCACACAATCACAAGTTATCAATTTTCAGCTTAATACTCATAATTCAGCTGTTTTCTACGATTTTTATAAAATAGTTCCAACGTTCCAAAAATTCCAATATTTTTACAGTAGGTGACATTTATACTGTAGAAATTTATATAAATTTTCCAAGTCCTAAATCTTTACCATTTAACCATAAATATTAATATACTAGGCTGCAGTCAGATTTATCACTTTCTGACTGCAGTCCACGGAAGAATTTATTTAAAAATCACCGATCGTCCAATTTACAAAATTCCAGTTGGAGTTGCCCGGAAATTTCCATACCTAGTTGCTGTACAAAATTCATGACTCGACTCCCTACTGATTTTAAAATCCAACTCGATAAACAACCAACAAAATTTCAGGATTTTCACAGCTTTAGTTACTGAACTTATTTGGCCCTTTAAAAATATCAAACGACTTCAGAAAATTATGAATCCAGCGCCCTTAGATTCGTTATTCAAATCTCTACGTTCTAGACATCATAAAATCCGTTTTTCGACAACTAATGACCAAGTTACAGCCAGATGAAGTCGGCTGTAACTATTACTCAGCAAACTGTTTTCAGCATATTATTACCATAACTTGCATAAACCGTCCGTATGATTAACCTAGGCGATCTTTAACCCGTTTCCTAGTCATAATCAATACTAATAACATATCCATGCAAACCCTAGTTCATACTTCTAGTTTTTATAAACAAACAAGGCTTATGATTTCAGATTTTCAAACAAACATCCAACGCAAACATTATTAACAAATCGGTTATCCTAACCTTTCATTCAATCATATAATCCGAAAACAACACAATCAAAACACATGTATCCGAATATCATCTTGTAGCATATGACAAATTCTAATCTTTTAATAACAAGGTAAACGAACCGTGAGTACAATAAGGGACCGGTGATCAAAGATTGCTTGCAACCGAGAGGATGATGATGGAGTAGGCTGTTTTGTTGATCGAATAGAGGTGAACAAGGGCTGATCTCGCGACTGAATGGAGGTGAACAAGGGCTGTTTGCGGTTGAATGGAATGAACGAGGGCTGATCAGATCGGGATGAAGGCTGCTCGCGATCGAAAGGTGCGAGAGTAAGGCTGCCGACGGCAGTTTTTCTTTTAGGGTTTTGTGTTGTGAAGGGACATGCATGAGTGTTAGTATATATAGGCGCAAAGAGACAACAAGGTTACGGTTTTGGGTTTGAATTCGTGGCCGAGGGACTTGGGTTGGTTTGGTTTGGGTTTGATCTTGCGGCCGAATAGTTTTAGTTTAAGGTTTAGGTTTGATCTCGGTTTGGGTTTGCGGTTTGGGTTGCACACGGCCGAGAATGGTTTGAGTTCTAAACTTGGTTAATTCCTAGAGTCACAAGGAATCAAAGTTGGTTCGTGTCGCGGTTCGGTTCATGCACATATTTGCCATGATTATTCTATAACCAAAATAATCACATAATCACACATCACGTATTACTAACTCGTACACGTTTAATACATAGCATATAATTCACTCGACAAGTATTACGTTTAAGTTATCCGAAAAACCCGGGATGTCACATTATCCGAAAAACGCGGTTTAAAATGTAGCGTACATGTTTAGAGTGCCACGCACAAAGAGTTAGTTCGTTTATGATGGTATGCGAAGTTACAAGAAGTTCCCAAGTGCCATGCACAAAGATTCCCAAGTGCCATGCACAAGGACTTAGTTAACCATAGTACGCAAAAGTATGAGAAATTTCCAGGTTGTCACATCATCCCCATGTTGAAAGAATTTTCGTCCCGAAAATTTAGTTACTGGTATCGTTAGTTTGCTGCTCAGTTGCGAAGAGGTGCGGGTATTTGCTTTTCATTTGGTCCTCTCTTTCCCACGTGAACTCCGGTCCACGCTTAGAGTCCCAACGAACCTTAACGATCGAAATTTTGCTGTGCCTTCGAGTCTTGATCTCACGATCCATGATCTCGATAGGCTGTTCCACGAAGTGGAGTTGTTCATCCACTTGGATCTCATCCAATGGAATGACTAGAGTTTCGTCTGATAGACACTTCTTCAGATTTGATACGTGAAAAACGTTGTGAACTCCACTAAGTTCAGCAGGAAGGTCTAATTGATAAGCTACGGGTCCGATACGTTTCAAGATTACAAACGGGCCTACGTACCGTGGGTTAAGTTTGCCCCGTTTTCCAAAGCGGATTACACCCTTCCAGGGTGACACCTTTAGTAGGACGCGATCGCCTACTTGAAATTCGAGCGGTTTGCGTCGTTGATCAGCATAGCTTTTCTGTCGATCTCGTGCCGCCGCCATGCGGTTTCTGATTTGTACAATCTTTTCAGTAGCCTCAAGTATTAACTCAGGGCCTGTGAGTTGACTGTCACCGACTTCTGCCCAACAGACCGGTGACCTACATTTACGACCGTATAATGCCTCAAACGGTGCTGCCGAAATACTCGTATGATAACTGTTGTTATATGAGAATTCTACTAGAGGCAGGTGGATTTCCCAACTATTTCCGAAGTCTACTACGCATGCCCTAAGCATGTCTTCCAAGGTCTGTATGGTCCTTTCGCTTTGACCATCAGTCTGAGGGTGATAGGCTGTGCTCATATCCAAGCGTGTTCCCAACGCTTTCTGGAGTGACTGCCAGAAGTTGGACGTGAAGCGAGCATCTCTGTCTGAGATGATGGATGTTGGCACTCCGTGCCGAGAAACTACTTCCTTAATGTAGATGCGAGTCAACTTCTCCATCTTATCTGTTTCTTTAATAGCTAGGAAGTGTGCGGACTTAGTTAAACGATCCACGATCACCCAGATGGTATCGCAACCACCCAAAGTTCGCTGGAGTTTAGTGATGAAATCCATCGAGATCTGATCCCATTTCCACACTGGGATCTCAGGTTGTTGGAGTAGCCCCGATGGCTTTTGATACTCTACTTTGACTTTTGCACAAGTCAAACACCTGCTCACGTAGGTGGCTATATCGGCTTTCATGTTGGGCCACCAATACGCAGCTTTAAGGTCTTGATACATCTTATCCGAACCCGGATGGACAGAGTATCGGGATTTGTGAGCTTCATCCATGACTAGCTCTCTGAGGTTTCCGTAGAGAGGTACCCATATGCGATTCATGAAATACCGGGCTCCATTGGGTTTTACTTCCCAATCGCGTTCCATTTTTCCCACCGATCGGCTTTGATGTTTTCCTCCTTAACTGCTTCTAAATGGGCGTCGCGTATTTGTTCGGGTAGCCCCGAATGAATAGTGAGTTGTAATGCTCGTACACGACGAGGTTTCAGGTGTTCCTTCCTACTGAGGGCATCAGCTACCACGTTGGCTTTACCCGGGTGATATCGAATGGCACACTCATAATCGTTCAAGAGTTCGACCCAGCGACGCTGTCGCATGTTCAACTCCTTCTGATCAAAGATGTGTTGGAGGCTCTTGTGGTCTGTAAAGATTGTGCACTTCGTTCCATAGAGGTAGTGTCTCCAAATCTTAAGTGCAAACACTACTGCTCCCAATTCCAGGTCATGCGTCGTGTAGTTTTTCTCGTGAACCTTCAGTTGTCGCGACGCATACGCGATGACCTTATCGCGTTGCATGAGTACGCATCCCAATCCCTGAATGGAAGCATCACAATATACTACAATGTCATCTGTCCCTTCCGGCAAGGACAGAATGGGTGCACTGCAAAGTTTCTGCTTCAGCAATTGAAATGCTGCTTCTTGCTTGTCACCCCAAGCATACTTGATGCCTTTCTGGGTGAGGGTAGTAAGTGGTTGTGCGATCTTTGAAAATCCCTCGATGAAACGTCTGTAGTAACCAGCCAAACCCAAAAATTGGCGAATCTCCGTCGGTGTCTTGGGTGCTTCCCAGTTTTTGATGGCTTCAATCTTGGCAGGGTCCACATGGATACCCCTTTCATTCACGATATGCCCGAGAAACTGAACTTCCCGAATCCAGAAATCACACTTCGAAAGCTTGGCATATAGCTTTTCCTGTTGGAGTAATCCTAGCAGTAATCGTAGATGTTCAGCATGCTCTTCTTCACTTTTGGAGTAGATGAGTATGTCATCGATGAACACAATGACAAACTTGTCGAGGTATGGTTTACACACGCGGTTCATGAGGTCCATGAACACCGCAGGTGCGTTGGTGAGACCGAAGGGCATGACCAAAAACTCGTAATGGCCATACCGAGTGAGAAATGCCGTCTTGGCGATATCCTCCTCCCTGACGCGTAGCTGATGGTAACCAGACTGTAAATCAATCTTGGAGTAGTAGCTTGACCCTTGAAGTTGGTCGAAGAGATCGTCGATGCGAGGTAACGGGTACCAGTTCTTGACAGTAACCTTGTTGAGTTCCCTGTAGTCGATGCACATGCGGAAAGTCCCGTCCTTCTTCTTGACAAAAAGGACTGGAGCTCCCCATGGCGAAACGCTTGGTCGGATAAACCCTTTCTCTAATAGTTCCTGAAGTTGGGTAGACAGCTCCTGCAGCTCGGCTGGAGCTAGGCGGTATGGAGCCTTGGCGATAGGAGTCGCATTGTTCGCCAATTCGATTTCAAACTCCAATTGTCGATGGGGTGGAAGACCAGGTAATTCCTCTGGGAATACATGGAAAAATCACGGACGACAGGGATGTCTTCAATGCGTTTCTCGTCCTTAGGCTGTTCGGTAATCAGTGCGAGTAAAGCGAAGGAGTTCTTTCTCCGAAGATACTTCTGCGCTTGCATGTAAGAGATGATGTTGGTGACGGCGCTTGCCTTATCGCCTTGTACCGTCAGGATTTCGTCGTTAGAGAGCGGAATACGAATAGATTTTTCGAAGCAGAGAACTTCAGCCCGGACGTCGGATAGCCAGTCCATTCCGACTACCACGTCAAAATTACCCAGGATAGTTGTCATCAGATCAATGGTAAAAGTGTGGCCCGCGAGTTTGAGTTGACAGCCGGATACTATTTGGGTCACATCTACAGATTTACCATCGGCTAATTCTATAACATATGGGGTCTCTAATGGTTTAAGCGTGAGATTTAAGTTCTTCCTAAAAGACTCAGATATAAAGCTCCTATCCGCACCCGTATCAAAAAGCACAGAAGCAAAATGTTCATTAAGGGGAAACTTACCGGTGACCACGTTCGAGTCGTTTCTGGCCTCTCCGCGGCCCAATGTAAATGCACGACCTTTGGCACCTCCTGTGCCACCGTTCCCATTATTATTGTTGTTATTATTGTTGTTGTGGTTATTGTGGTTGTGGTTGTTTCCACCATTATTGTTATTGTTACGCAACTGTGGGCAGTCTCTTCTGAAGTGTGCAGTACTACCACACTGATAGCATCCCCGGTTAATACCCTGCTGCTGACCCTGGGGTTGATTTTGATTTTGTCGGGACATGATTTCCCCACGACAATCCTTTGCCGCATGTCCCACCTTGCCATATCGTTGGCAGCGATTCCCGGCACAAGGGCCGTGATGATGAAGATTACAGCGACTGCACTGCGGCTTTCGACCTACATAGTCGCCTGCATTCTGGTTGTTGTTGTTGTTGTTGTTGTTGGCGGGTTGATTTTGGTGACCCCGGTGGCTGTTGTAATGATTGAACCGTTTCTGGTTCCCTTGCTGCGGCTGGGATGATGAAGACTGTCGAGCAGACGAGTCTTCAAACTTTCTTTTGTTATCCAGGGCAACTTCAGTTGTACCCCGTGCTGGCAGCTTCTTTTGTTCCACCGCCTTATCGGTGAGTTTGTGAGCCAATCGGATTGCTTGATGTTCAGTTACAGGGTTACTAGCCATTACCATACCCTGAATTTCCGGAACCAGACCCCCAAGATAGAACTCGAGTCTTTTCTCCACAGTGTTGGCCAAATCGGGACATAGAAATACCAAGTCATGGTGTTTTGCGGTGTAAGCTTCAATTTCCGATCCCACCATCTTGTGGTTCCATAAGGCTTGCTCCAACTGTTGCACTCTGTCTCGTGGGCAGTACTCCTCTTTGATTAGGGCCTTGAACTCGGCCCAGGCCATTGCATTCGCAGCTATAAGTCCACGTGTTTGGACTTGTGCATTCCACCATGTCAGTGCCCCATCTTCCAGTGTTGAGGCTGCGTATTTGACCTTGTTGGCCTCTAGGCAGTTGCACATTTCAAATACGTATTCAGATTTTTCGATCCAGCGGACCAGTCCAATGGGTCCTTCCGCCCCCGAGAATTTGCTTGGTTTCGCGTCGAGGAACATCTTGTAGGGGTTATAGCCCCCTCCTGCTGACAGAGAATAGGTAGTCAGCGAGGAATCCTACTAGCCCAACTATTAGATTTTCACACGAAAATTTAATAATGGTTACCTGCCGGTTGGTTCTGAACACCGCTAAAGCTGCGTTCACGTGCTCTTGAATCATGGCAGCTAGCTCTTCGGGCGTTAAGTTAAGGTTTCCACGTCGTCCAGTTGCCATTTAGATCTTCGAAACACAACACAAACACACCCCGATAAGTCTATATATCCATTATAGTTATCCTACTTCGTACTTTAATAATTATCAAGTTATGTCAACTTAATATGTTAAATAGTCAGAAGAAATACTTGATTAACTGAAATTTCAACGTCTTACAAAAGTGCAAATCAAACATATGATTTCACTATAAAGTCTCAAGTTTAACACAAGTGGGAAAATAAATAAACTGAAGGAAAACAAATAAAATAAGCGAGACGTGTCAGTCGTCTACGTCTCCATCCCCCAAGTCACTGTCGTTGCCGTCATCCTGCGTAGCATTTCCAGCTTCTACAGCTGGGTCCTCCTCCGGATCCTCCTCTGGATCCTCCTCAGGGTCCTCCTCTGGATCCTCTTCCGGATCCTCCTCTACCGGCACTGGAGGGGCCGGTGCTGGTGCAAGTGCTTGATTTTGCAGTTCCTGAATGTTCCAACTATTTTCCAGGACTCTATCTTCGAGCCAGTCGGCTCTTATGTGCTCAACACGCAGATCTCTGGCTAGGGTGTTACGAGCTATCTTACTCGTATGATGCTCTTCCTCGAGCGAGTCGGTTTTACCTGTCAGTTGTCGGATCATCCATCCTTGTGCTAGGATGGTTTCCTGCATTCTTTCTAACTGTGCTTGTTGTTTATGTAATATGATTCTAAGTAGGTCAATTCCTACTTCTACAGGGTTAACCGGTTCAACCGGCACAGCAATGATTGGGCGTGATGACGACTCCCCCCCAGAGCGAGCCTTTTCCTCGCAGCTGAGCGTGTCTCCACGCCATAAGATGGTAAGGGTTCCACCATAGGTGCCTTTCCTGGCGCTCTTGGTGGCGTAGGTCTGTCGGATGATGATGACGATGAGGATGATGACATTGCCTGTTAGGTCGTGTAGTTAGTTACGAGTTGTTTTCATTTCTTATTATGAAGGCATAATCTACATAACACAGTTGTGGTATATTGCATAACAAGATATAATAGTTCGGTGCCAAACTAAGTCTAGTGTCGTGAAATCAGCTATAGTTTAGGTCTACTTCTAATGCAAACCTGGTTCTCTATAGCTAGTGGCTCTGATACCAATCTGTCACACCCTCAATTTCCACTTGCGGAGTTTTACCGCGAGGCGTATGAATAAACCAGAATCTGAAACACTAGTACGTCGAACGACTCTATATGATTTGATAATACGTTTTCCAAAATCATTTGTTGTAGATTTTATATTGTCTAAATTAGTTACCAAAATTTAGCAGAAGCATTAGTTTTTAAAGTTGCGCGGAAGCATAAAATAAATAGTGAAGCGGGTGCCAACACAAACGCCAAAGCAAATGAAAAACCCCAAAACAATATTTATAATTGAGACTCGATAAAAGATGTCTTGTTCAATGCATGTGCGTGCACCTAGAGCTCCTAGCGTCCTGAGAAACATGTAAAGAAACAAGTGTCAACATTAAAGATGAGTGAGTTCACAGGTTTTCATAAATTCGTTTGTTCGGTTATAGTTTTTTTTCCCCGTTATCCCTAACCCGGGATAACGTGTTGGTTCCATTATTCCAATCCCGGAATAATAAGTTGTTGCTTCCATTATCCTCAATCCAGGATAATATAGTTGTTGTTTCCATTATTCCAACCCGGAATAATAAGTTGTTGTTTCCATTATCCTCAACCCGGGATAATATAGTTGTTTCGTAATTAAGTTCAATGTTAACATATATAGGTAGCTAGCCTAAAGTTATGTCACGTAAGTGTTCGCGATCGAAGCTGACTGTTGTGCCTCCGTGTTGCCAGGCCTATCACTGACCATGGCGAAGTTAGGCCGAATTATTCACCCGTTGACCATACCCGGTCGGCTAGCGCGACTAGCTCGGATGGGGCTTGTCGGGCCCAGTAGTACTACTTATAACTCCCCCGCTATTAAACCCAATACTAACGATCCGAGAGATTGACGAGGACTTAAGTGATAAAGCTGCTTAGTGACCATAACATTACATTAACATTAACTTAGTTACCGAATAGTTATGTGACGTTAAATTCGTATAACGTAAAGAGATTGAGTTTGAAGAGTGTATACATGTTTCTCCCCCTGTTGTTTAAAAACCGGATAAAGTTAGGGGCCGTGAACTCACCTTTATTTGCTCGGTTAGTGTAGCAAAGAAGTTGTAAAGGATGGGACCGCTAATTGCGTCCTAACAAACCAATTGATTTCAAGTCAGTGTGTGATCACACCAATACAAATTCTACACTTAATTTACGCACAAAGTGATACACACAAACAACATATCTAACACTCAAACATGCATGCCAGTATACTCATGTGAACATAGTAATCAAAACAGTTTATCATGAACATAATCCAATCCATGCAACACCTTGGTGCACACAATCACAAGTTATCAATTTTCAGCTTAATACTCATAATTCAGCTGTTTTCTACGATTTTTATAAAATAGTTCCAACGTTCCAAAAATTCCAATATTTTTACAGTAGGTGACATTTATATTGTAGAAATTTATATAAATTTTCCAAGTCCTAAATCTTTACCATTTAACCATAAATATTAATATACTAGGCTGCAGTCAGATTTATCACTTTCTGACTGCAGTCCATGGAAGAATTTATTTTAAAATCACCGATCGTCCAATTAACAAAATTCCAATTGGAGTTGCCCGGAAATTTCCATACCTAGTTGCTGTACAAAATTCATGACTCGACTCCCTAGTGATTTTAAAATCCAACTCGATAAACAACCAACAAAATTTCAGGATTTTCACAGCTTTAGTTACTGAACTTATTTGGCCCTTTAAAAATATCAAACGACTTCAGAAAATTATGAATCCAGCGCCTTAGATTCGTTATTCAAATCTCTACGTTCTAGACATCATAAAATCCGTTTTTCGACAACGAATGACCAAGTTACAGCCAGATGAAGTCGGCTGTAACTATTACTCAGCAAACTGTTTTCAGCATATTATTACCATAACTTGCATAAACCGTCCGTATGATTAACCTAGGCGATCTTTAACCCGTTTCCTAGTCATAATCAATACTAATAACATATCCATGCAAACCCTAGTTCATACTTCTAGTTTTTATAAACAAACAAAGCTTATGATTTCAGATTTTCAAACAAACATCCAACGCAAACATTATTAACAAATCGGTTATCCTAACCTTTCACTCAATCATATAATCCGAAAACAACACAATCAAAACACATGTATCCGAATATCATCTTGTAGCATATGACAAATTCTAATCTTTTAATAACAAGGTAAACGAACCGTGAGTACAATAAGGGACCGGTGATCAAAGATTGCTTGCAACCGAGAGGATGATGATGGAGTAGGCTGTTTTGTTGATCGAATAGAGGTGAACAAGGGCTGATCTCGCGACTGAATGGAGGTGAACAAGGGCTGTTTGCGGTTGAATGGAATGAACGAGGGCTGATCAGATCGGGATGAAGGCTGCTCGCGATCGAAAGGTGCGAGAGTAAGGCTGCCGACGACAGTTTTTCTTTTAGGGTTTTGTGTTGTGAAGGGACATGCATGAGTGTTAGTATATATAGGCGCAAAGAGACAACAAGGTTACGGTTTTGGGTTTGAATTCGTGGCCAAGGGACTTGGGTTGGTTTGGTTTGGGTTTGATCTTGCGGCCGAATAGTTTTAGTTTAAGGTTTAGGTTTGATCTCGGTTTGGGTTTGCGGTTTGGGTTGCACACGGCCGAGAATGGTTTGAGTTCTAAACTTGGTTAATTCCTAGAGTCACAAGGAATCAAAGTTGGTTCGTGTCGCGGTTCGGTTCATGCACATATTTGCCATGATTATTCTATAACCAAAATAATCACATAATCACACATCACGTATTACTAACTCGTACACGTTTAATACATAGCATATAATTCACTCGACAAGTATTACATTTAAGTTATCCGAAAAACCCGGGATGTCACATTATCCCCATGTTGAAAGAATTTCCGTCCCGAAAATTAAGTAAACGCGGTTTAAAATGTAGCGTACATGTTTATAGTGCCACGCATAAAGAGTTAGTTCGTTTATGATGGTATGCGAAGTTACAAGAAGTTCCCAAGTGCCATGCACAAAGATTCCCAAGTGCCATGCACAAGGACTTAGTTAACCATAGTACGCAAAAGTATGAGAAATTTCCAGGTTGTCACAAAAAATACTTAAAAATAACATTTTTAAAGATAGAAAATAGCCTTAAACTCACAAAAATATATCTAAAAATTTCATTAAAATCCTTAATAAAATCCACTCATTTAATATATTTTTCCGTTATTATTTAGGTTAGTATTTCTCGTTGTTCCGCTCATCTAATTCGTGCGCATCTCGCCATCTCCAATCCAACGCACCCAATGTGAGTGAATCTTTACAAATTCCCTGTTTTAATCACGTTTTGGGGTGTATCATGTGTCTTGATATATATATTATACTTAAACCATTGTGCATACATCATATCATGAACTTGTGTATTCAGTTTGTTTCTGTTGTGTAGTTATTGTTGGATGAAATTTATTATTTTCAGTACATGCAATTTCATAGGCCGCCGCTCCCCATTACATTATGAGCGTTGAGATGTTCCCCATTTCATTATGAGGTTGAACCTGGCGTGCCCACATACGATCGGCTCCGTTTGATTGAGCCTTGATCGCACAGACATTTTCATTTTCAGTACATGCAATACGATCGGCTCCGTTTGATTGAGCCTTGATCGCACAGTTTCATTTATGTTATTTATCGTATGATGTTGGTATGTTCATGTATGCTGTCATATGTTATTGTATGTTATAGTTGTGATTGCTATTTTGCCACTGCTTGATTATTTACATTTGCTCATTTATGATTATGCACAATTTTTCATTGATAAACTAACAAGCAATTCATTAATAAATGTTTATCTAATAAGGTTCACTCGCCAACTTATGTTGACCCAAAAACCCCCATTTTTACACATGATACAGGTGAACCAGCAGCAACTAGGAACACATAGGATTGGATTAGAAGAATAAAATGATTTAGAGTTGGGATTGTTATGTTTGGTTTATTTCCTTTGTATTGTATGAACATGTTTGGATATTTGGAAATGTAACTTTGACTTTATTAAATATGAAACATATTAGTAAATGTTATGAGCTTTGGTGATAACCCAATTATGCCCCGACTCTTATTCCGCTGCGGGTCGGGGTGTGACACTAGCTGAACAGGGTAAGGGAAAGCACGTGATCAAAATTATGCCCGAGATCACTGAAGAGATAGAATCTACTAAAGCTTCTGAGTCTGAGATTTCTAAGGTTGACGAATCTGTCAAGCCTTCTGATACTGTAACTGTTACTGAAGATAAAGACGATGATGAAGCTGAAGATGAGGAAAAAGATGATGAGCCACCAAAGGATGATCCGAAAGATGATTCTGACCATGATGGAGGAAATGTTGATGATCCAAGTGGTACAGGGTTGAAGGTGGTTGATGCAACAATGAATGATGAGTTTGATTTTACCTCACTGATGGATGATGAATCGAACAGAATAGACGATCAAAATCAAGGGGAGTCAGGGCAAGCAGGGCCGACTGATGAAGTTGATATATCTAATGCTATTACTTCTGCACATCCTGTTGCTGCAGTTCCGATAAAGCCTTTGATACTTATGCTTGAACATAATGTCGAAGAAGGTGAATTCGTGCACAACTATTCTAAAGAAGATTTAGCAAAGTTGATCGACGTTGATGCAGAATCACTTGATTTTGATTTCGAAGAGGAGGTACTAAATGTGAATACGTTTGAGCCTAATGAGTATCATTATCAACGTAGATATGAGGCAGATGAATACAACAAAGTTATAGTGGAAGATTGATTCTCTGATGAAGAAAAGGATGAAGTTGAGAAGTACGTCGGTCCAAACACAGATAGTTTTCCAACTTTCGAAGAGATGTACAAACAGCTGAATGAGGATTGTTAAAAGAAACGATAGAAGAATCGATACGTGATGGAAACGTTCCTAAACCAATGACCAAAGAAGAAATCGCACAAGCTAAAAAGTCCCGGTTCAAAGAAATTCCGCGAGAACATAAGTTTCGACGTCCACTGCATTCTTCACCAGAGACAAAGATGTGCCATTGGGTGATATACTGAGTTGGGGGTGGTTTAAAGAGCTGAACGTGTATGCCATCAAACGAGAATTTGGAGTTCAATACTTCAAATATCTGGCAGATTTCAAGACACTTCCTTACTGGGATGTTGAAGAGCTTGTTCAAACAAGGAATGTCACATACCACATGAAATTCATTGATCAGTTACTGTGGAAAATGAAGCATCACAAGGATTCAGATACTGGAAGCCGTTTATCCCAAAGCGTCGCATCAAAACCAACAAGAAGACTGGGGAGAAAGACATTACGTTGATCATGAAACGCCCAAGAGCAATGAGAAACATGCCTTTGATGCCAATCGAACAGAATTTCAATCCTTTGTTTAGATGGTGGCAGATTGATCCTAATACTTGTGAAACTGTGACCGTGTTACGATTTGAAGATCATCTGGATATTACTAAGGAAAGAGTTGAAATGTTTGGAGCTCAAGGATTGAGATGGCTGTGGAGAACAATTAGAATACTAGACCCAATGTGGCTAGTAAATTGCTCAAAGGAAGATATCAAGTGTTTGTTCTACAGCAAGATTGTTTTCGAAGAACGTGAAAAGAATAAGCAATGCAATATCAGAAGGTCATGAATATATGCTATGCATGTGAAGTTAACTCTGGTAAGATGTGGGAATCAAGCTGGAGGGATCTTGAATGGGTAGAGTTTTTGAAAGAAGAGAAGCGTATCGAAGAGATTAATGAAAGAGGTAGGGCGGCAAGGCTCAGAAGGTACCAATTTATGACTAAAGTGCCACCTACTGATCAGACGCCAAATCCAAAGCTTGAAAGACAAAAGAAGCCATACAAAAACTTCTTTGGGCGTTAACATTAAAGTTTTATTGAAGACAGAGTGTTGGAGACTGATAAAAGACGAAGACGATATCCAAGGGGGAGTCTGTTGGTGCAGAATGTCTATGTCTTAGTCTTATATCGAGTCTGTATAGATTAGATGTGAATATGCTAGCAAAATCAAGTATTTATGTAGTTGGTAGTCAAGTTCGCTGGTAATGGTGTGTTGATGTCAAGTTTGGCCGAACTTGACTAGGACAAGTTCGCCCGGACTTAGTCTCTCACCAGCAAACTTGATATCCTATAAATAGCTAGCTTGAGTTCTTCATTTGTAACTTTTGGTGCTCTGTGTAGCGAAGCTCTGTCAATTTGGAGACTTAAAGTTATCAATAAAATTGACATTTAACTGATTAATTCTTGTTATTTGGTAATCATGTCATAGTGTTTCCGCCATTATGGACATTAGATATCAAATCTAGGTTCCTATGCTATCAGGATCGGTCCTACATACTTATTAATAGGTCTTGAAGATCATAAAATTTATATTAAAGGAAAAAGAATAAAAAGATCAAGTTATTTCTTTGACTTCAACAACAAAATTGAGGAACCTCAATTTTGTTTATTTACAAAGAAAATAAAGGAAACAATTGGTTATGGCATAAAAGACTGGATCATATAAACTTTAAAACTTTAAACAAATTAGCAAGCAAGTGTCTGGTAAAAGGACTACCTTTTATTACTTCAAGAAAAGACAAACTTTGTGAAGCATGTGAGCTGGGAAAGTCAAAAAGAGGCTCACCAAAAACTGTGGTAGAATCTTCTATCTCTGAAAATCTTGAACTTTTACACATGGACCTCTGTGGACCAATAAGCACTGAAAGTTTTTCTTGAAAGAAGTACATTTTAGTCATTGTTGATGATTATTCAAGGTACACATAGGTGGAATTTTTGAGGCAAAAGAGTGAAACACTAGATCTGATCATAAATTTTGTTAAGAAAATTGAAAACCTGTTGAAATTAACTGTAAGAAAAATCAGATCTGACAATGGGACATAATACAAAAATGCAAAACTTGAGAACTTCCTAACAGAAAAAAGAATATCTCATGATATTTCTGCTCCCAGAACCCCACAACAAAATGGGGTTGTTGAAAGGAGAAACAGAACTCTAGTAGAAGCAGCAAGAACAATGCTTGCATATGCCAAACTGCCAACCTATTTTTGGGCTGAAGCAGTAGCAAATGCATGTTTCACACAAAATAGAACTATCATCAACAAAAGACATCAGAAAACACCTTTCCACATCATAACAAAAGGGTACCAAGTGTCAATTTTTTACATACCTTTGTATGTAGGTGTTTTATTTTTAATGATTTTGATAGTTTAGAGAAATTTAACAGAAAAGCTGAAAAAGGAATTTTTCTTAGATACTCTTTCTCTTCAAAAGCTTACAAAGTATTTGTTTTAAATAGTAGAACAATCAGAGAAAGTTTGTATGTCTCTTTTGATGATTCATCGGAAACAGAAATTTCTGATGATATCATAACTTTCTCACAAAAAGAAAATTCAACAAATAATGAACACCTATTGACAGAACTAACAAACGAACTGATTGGGTATGACTGGGAGGGAAATTATGGAAATTTACCAGAAAACCTGTCACACTCTAACTCTGCAGAAAATTTAGAGCCATCAAATGAAATACAAGGAATAACAAATCAGGCATCAAATACTACATCAGAAAATCAAGAAAAACAAATGTCTGGAGACTCAGGCTCAGAACAGATCATTAATTTAAAAGAAGCAGAAAGTTCTACACAAAATCAATCGTTAGATTCAACAAATACAGCTACAAGTGGAAGATGGATAAAGGGTCACTCAACAGAAAATATCATAGGAAACCCTCAAGATGGTGTTAAAACAAGATCAGCAACTGTTCATGAATGTCTTCATGCTGGCTTCTTAAGTTTAACTGAACCAAAAACAACAATTGAAGCACTCAAGGATCCAGACTGGGTTCAAGCAATGCAAGAAGAACTTGATCAGTTTGAAAAAAGTCAAGTGTGGAACCTAGTACCTAGACCAAATGGCAAGTCTGTCATCGGGTCAAATGGGTATTTAGAAACAAATCTGATGAACAATGTACAGTAATAAGGAACAAAGCAAGGTTAGTAGTAAAAGGGTATAGTCAACAAGAAGGAATTGACTATGATGAAACATTTGCACCAGTAGCAAGACTGGATGCAGTCAGAATCTTCCTTGCTTATGCAGCTTCAAAAGGCTTCAAAGTCTATCAGATGGATGTAAAGTCTGCTTTTCTGAATGGTAAGATTGATTAAGAAGTATATGTGCAGCAAACAGAAGGCTTTGTTGACCCAAAATTTCCAAAACATGTTTATAAACTGAACAAAGCCTTGTATGGGTTGAAACAAGCTCCAAGAGCAAGGTATGAAACTCTTTCAAACTTTTTAATCCAATTAGGTTTTACCAAAGGTACTATAGACACAAATTTGTTTCTCAAAACACACAAAGGACACACTTTGTTGGTACAAATAGATGACATAATATTTGGATCAACCAACTCAAAACATTGTAAAAAGTTTGAAAAATTAATGACAAGCAATTTTGAAATTAGCATGATGGGAGAATTAAACTTCCTTTTAGGTCTCCAAGTAAAACAAGAATTTGATGGAATATTTTTGAATCAATCAAAGTATGTTAAAACCATTTTAAAGAAATATTCATTAGAAAATTGCTCATCATCAAAAACTCCTATGGCCACAGGAAACAAGTTAGATTCTGATCCTGATGGTGCAAATGTAGATCTTAAAACCTACAGGGGAATGATTGGATCACTCTTATATTTAACAGCCAGCAGACCTGATATAATGTTTTCAACATGTTTTCTGGCTAGATATCAGTGTAATCCTAAAGGATCTCATTTAAAAGCAGTAAAAAGGATTTTTAACTATCTAAAAGGCACATCTGACCATGGCTTATGGTATCCTAAGGGAAATAGTTTAGACCTAATTGCATATTCAGACGCAGATCGTGCAGGTTGTAAACTAGACAGAAAAAGCACATCTGGTGCTTGTCAGATGCTTGGAGAGAAGCTTGTATGTTAGGCAAGTAAGAAACAAAACTGTGTTTCCACCTCTACAGCTGAAGCAAAATATGTAGCAGCAGCAAGCTATTGTTCAAAAGTTTTGTGGATGCAAACACAACTCAAAGATTATGGAGTGAATCTGACAAAAATACCAATCCTATGTGACTCTAAGAGTGCAATGGCAATAACTTCAAATCCAGTTCACCACTCACGAACAAAACATATCGATGTCAGGTATCATTTCATAAAAGATCATGTGGAAAAAGGAAATATAGAAATGTATTTTGTTCCAACAGAAAATCAGTTTGCTGATATTTTTACAAAACCCTTGGATGAGAAAAGACATAATTATTTAATTAGTAAATTGGGAATGATAAACAAGAGATACGATGAAGCTACTCAATCCACAAAAATTGTTAATTGAACGGGCTCTAATAAATTGATCAGAAATCTGATAAAAATATTGATCAGAAATCTATAAACTATTGATCAGAAATCTGATAAAAATCTTGATCAAAATTCTTTCAAAACTTAATATGATAATCCCATTAGAAATATGATCTATTCATTAGAAGCAAGGAAATTTTCTTTGTTTTCAACAGAAAAATGCCACCTTCATACATCTCCTTTGTACCATGTATGCAGACATAACTTGTACATATTTTTTATTTTATAGCTTCTTTCAATTTTCTTTTTACTTGGGTATATCCAATGAATGAGGAAGGTATACGTCACAAAGATAACTCCCCAAGTTTTCATTTTTTTCTCTTATCTATTTTATTTTATTTACCCCCATCACATCAACTTCACACGCTTACTCAGCAAGGTTAAAGGAAATGAGGGTACACCTGTCCTCTCAACAGAAAAATTGAAGACCAGGGTGCCACCTATTCATATATGAGGAGGGAGAATATGGCCACTTTTAGTTCTAAATGAATCTGACACCATATATCGAAGTAGAGTAGAATTGGTACAATCAAGATCTTAACTGGTGAAAACATTTAAGGCGTGTACTTATTATCTTTAAATAGAGACAGACTTACTCATTCACTTTCACCTGAAAAACCTTTTGAAATACTCGTCTTCTTCACTTAACACACACACAGCCACCATGGAAAGAATTGAGAGCAATCGATTCCCTCTGCCTTACTTCCAAAGGCACAATGCAAGAATAAAGATGAACGTAGATGATCCAAGATATGTAAACTGCTCCACCATTATGAACATGCTACTTAGCAGTCCAATAGCTTTCGCTCTCTCCACGCACGTTCAAGGGTTTCCGGAAATTCTTCAAGAGTTTAGGAAGTCTGCACGGCTGGTTGAAGATGATGGTAGGCTGACCACGATTGCAGGGAGGGTGATGGGTGACAGGCTCATTTGCTTAAATGAGCAAACCATCAGGGAAGCTCTCTTGCTAAGAGATGACTATCCTCCAACCACCTTCTCCTTGGCAGATAAGCAGGCTACCTTGGCCATGATGGGATACCATGATCCTCAAGGAAGGGTTCCCATCTTCAAAAGCGGGTTCATTGAATCCTGGCCGTTTCTGGTAACCCAGTTTACCTTTTGCTTTACAAGGAAAGCCTCCAGTTGGTATGAGATTACTCAAAGGATAATGGATCCTCTCCATGCCTTAGTAAATCATCTCCCATACAACTACTCAGCCGATCTGATGAATGACTTTAGGGCCAACTTACGTGGAGGTCGTCCTTTCCTCATCTACCCAAGGTTCTTGATGAAAGTAATAACCTCTCAAATGGACTTTCGAGGAGTTCCTGCATTATATGTCAGAGCAAGAACGTTTGTTCAGGAGGAACAACACATTGCTGCCCTCATACCAACAGACGAAAACACAAGGCATGAAACACCTTTCTGGGAAATGGTGCAGATCATGTATGGAGATGGAGACTTTGGAGATGACGATCCAAGCGATGAAGAGATAGTTTAACTGTTCTTTGTTTTTCTTTTTAGTTTTTTTTCTTGTACTTAACTACTTATGTATATATATATATATATATATATATATATATATATATATATATATATATATTTGTTGATATCTATTTTGTTTTGGTTGAGGGGGAATTTCCGACGAGATTGAGAAATCAGGAGATATTTCTGATGAGATCAAGAATCCAGGGTTCTGATGAGAACAGGAATCCAGGGGGAATTTTTTTGATGAGATTGAGTATCCAGGGGGACTTTCTAATGAGATTAGGAATCCAGGGGGGATTCTGTTAACCTTAACATTTCAAAGAATTTCTGATAATATCATAAAATGTCTCACATGAGATAATTTTCTTGAACTACTGATGTTTTAAAAGGAATCCTTGATTTTTTTTTTCAAAAGAATGAAACCGTTTCAAAACAAGAAGGTCAAATCAAGGGAGATGATGTTAAGTTAACTCTTTTTCTTTCTCAAATGCAATATCTTTTTCTTGTTTCAAATGCAACAACTATTTCTTGATTCAAATACAACATCTGTTTCTGATTCTTCTAAAAGCTCAACTTTTTCTGAAGAAAGTCTGAACACAACTAATGCAATCTTTCAAACAGACGATAGGAAATGAAAATTTGTAGATCAACAATTGGTATCAACAATTTCTCAATTTAAATGCAACATTTTTTCTATCATCAGAAAATCTGATCATATTTATCAGAAATCTGATCATTTTTATCATAAAATCTGCTCACTTTCAGCAAAAATTCTTAAACATTGACAATCACAAAAACAGGTCATTTTAATAAGAAAAACACTCGTACTCATTGATCAGCAGAAAATCTGATCATTTTTATCAGATATTCTGATCATTCTTTTTCGAAAAAATATGATCACATTTATCAGAAAGTCTGAACAACTTTATCAGAAAATCTGATTTGAAGATACTCCAAATCAATGTAAGTGTCTCGGGAGCATTTCTACTCACCTTCTCTCTATAAAAAAAACACTAAACTGTTGTCTATTTACTTGAACAGAAAGTCAACAGAATTCCACTTAGTAATCTGTTGAAGAAAAAGTCAACAGAAATCAGAAGACCCAAAGTTTTGAGTTTTTGGCTTACAGAAAGGGGGAAGATAGAATCTTGCAAAAGTGAAGATTGGCGGTTAGCAGCAAGAAAGAAAATAAGTGGACCACTCTTCAAAAAATGTGGACCCACTTGTGCAAGTGGACCACTCTTAAAAAACGTGGACCCACTTGTGTAAAAGTAAAGATTGGCGGTTAGCAAGCACCAATAGAAGAAAAGATAAAATCAATTCCTTCAAAAACAGTTTTCTTTAACATAACCCAAAGGTGTCAGCATTAAACATATAATTCAATGGGTTATTAACATAGCTAATCACCAATCATGTGGGACAACAAAAGCCTATATAAACCGACCCAATCCACAACATCTCACATTCACTTCCAAAAGTTTCAAAGCTCTCAAAATTCCAAACCCTAAAAATCGCAACTTTGTTTCTGCAAGCCAAAACCTCAAATCACAACATCATGTCTTCTTCCGGCTCCATGAACCTCAACATCCCAGCTGTGGAACATGAAGTTCCTCTTGTCAAAAAATCACCCTAGACACAGAGAAAAAGAACAACCTAGCTCTCAACACTGATCATGAGCAGCATGATGAAAGGGTTAGAATTCTTGTAGAATCTCTGATCAATTGTCCTATAAAGTATGCTTTAACAGGAGGCTATGAAGTTCCACAACAAATCATGCAGCAAACATTGCATACAACAGAGAAGTCAGGAACATAATTAACTGCATATGTGTGGGGCAACATCAGAATCACTGTCAATAAGGACAACATCAGAAGATGGTTGGAGATCCCAGAAAAACAAGAATATCACATCCCTCCAGTCAAAGAAGAACTCTTAGCGGTATTCAGAAACCTTGGGTACAAGGCCCCAATCACTCTAATTAGCCAGTTTAAAAGAAAGAATTGCCAGGACTTTGGCAAGTCTTTATGGATATAATCAACAGCGGTCTCACAGGGAAGATAGGAGGTGCTGATCAAACAACTATTCCAATATTGAACATCATGTATTGCTGATAAAGGGTGAAGATGTAGATTATGCCAAAGAGATATTTTCACTGCTGAAAACCAGCATATTCACCCATAAAGGAAGAACAACAACACATCTTCCACATGCAAGATTTTGGTTAATCATCATAACAAAAGTCTTTGCTGAAAGAAACATGGAAGTCCCTACTCATGACGTAGTGTGGAAACCAGTAGTAATGACTCCATGGACTGCTGCAGCAAGTGCTTGGGCCCATCCCAGTGATCTTCCTCCTCTGCCTCAAAGTATGATGAAAGTGATTCCTACAGACTCACCTTTTATCAAAAGGCATGCAGAATTGATCACACCAACAGGACCAGATGATTGTGGATCAAGAATGGTGTCTACATCAGCTGCTGGTGACAAAAATATTACTGGGGAGTAGGGAACAAATGAAGAATCTGATGAAGTCTCATCCACTAAAGATGAAGCAACTGATTCAGATTCAATGCTAGCTGGAGAAAGTCAACAACATGATACTCTTGAAACAAGTGCACATCTTGAATCAAACCCTGAACTTAATTTTACAAACCAACTTCTGATGAAACCTCATAAGAATCTACTGAGGCTGATTTTGAAATAAGAACAAGAGTACCTAATGTCGAAGCTCAATTGGGTATGGCTCTGAGCATCAACTCCGAATCTGATGTGGAGGAGGTTGAAACTGCAATAACTGGAGAACATCAACTTGATCAGGGATAACTTTTGGATACTTTGTGTTATCCTAGAACTCAAGGAGAACATTTCCAAAGAACTGTTTAAGGATCTGAGGAAATCTAGGAAATGCCTGTGGGGCATGAATCTGGTAGGAATCCTATAAATTGGTCTTATGATCAAGAGATGGGACTTCCTGAAACAGCAAGAAATGTGTTTTCTGCTGGTATGTTAGAAGGAATATCTGTTGTTCCGAATAACCCACTTACAACCAATCTTGAATCAACATTGAAAAAGGTGATGGAGGATGTAATGAATTAGGAGAGAAAGTCTCCTCTAAAAGAAAAGCTGGATAATCTGTTGAATGAAATGAAGCAATAGAAGACTGACATAAAAAATCTGTCAGAATCTGTTGAATCCATCAGAAAGCAATCTGAAGCAAACACAGATAAACTAAACAAACTGCAAGAATCTCCAATTACCCCTCAAGATGTGAAGAAGTTCTCTCATGAATTTCAGAAACTAGCTGAGGAATTCAGAGCTATGAAAGAAGAGATGAAAGAACTTGTGAAGACAATAGGAAATGCTGAATCAAAAACTGCAGCACAGAATCTGTCAAGTATTGCAGAAAACTTCACAAAAATGAAAGAAAAGCTGAAGGAAGTTGAGAAGAACAATGATCTGATGGTGCATTTATTTAAAGAACAAATGAAGAGTTGGAGCAAAAGCAAAACAGAGCTACAAGGGCAGATGGCAAGCATTAGAGAAGAAAGTGCCATTAACACAAAGCTGACTGAAGATGTAAAAGATCTATTAAAGAGACTCTGTGTTAATATTGCACAAGCAACAAAGACAAGCCTGCCAGAGTTAAAACAGATTCCTGAGGGAAGAGAAATGTCTGCTACAACCCAAAAGGGTGCACTCAAACACACTACAACTGCATCAACAAAACCTCTTTTCAGAATACCAGCTCCTATACCAACTAAACCAAAAGATTCAACTAAATCACCACAAAGAACAATGAGTACTTTCCCTATTCCACCTCATCCTACCTCCATCTCTAGAGAAAAAAGCCTTAATCTTACACCCTTCAACACAAACTCAATCATCACCTCAATCAGCACCAATTCAAACAAAACTAACTCAACAACCACTACAACAATCTCAAACTCAAACAGAACCATCATTAAGAACAAGAGCTCAACACTTAACTCAGTCCTCATCCAAAGATAAAAAGAAAGGAAAAGAAATTGTTGAGCCCACTCTTTCAAGTCAAACTGAATTCAGCAAACAATGTATATCTAGAGAGAAATGGAAGTGGGAAGAAAGTGGTCATACTTCCTCAAAGAAGCCTGCTGTGATTCCAACAGAAGATCCAAACATTACAAGAATCATACAAACCGTAGATGATCATGAAGTACTCTTTCCAGAGGTTGTTTTGAAGGAATATTACATGATGATGAACCTCTTCCTAACAAGATGAACCCAATCACCAGAAATGCTCTCACAATGAGAAGTAATAGACAAGAAGGATGTCTATGGGGGAATAAAGAAATCCCATCAAGTGTGTACACATCACAGACAGATCAGTCAAAACTCCTCTCAAAGGAGTACGGAATCTAAACATGTATCACATAAGGAGAGAAGATGATGAATAAAAACAGGTCCTTGACAGCCAAATTATGGAGCGTCTGCACCCACTGGATATAGTTAAGCTAAGAAGAATGTATGCACAAGAATCACTAAGAAAAAGAGAAAACAGAAAAGCACTTCATAGCTTCTCAGGACGTGGAATGGAGATAGCAACCAACATATGCCAAGTAGATTTTGACCTATTCCTTCGGTACAAACACTTGGTCAATGGCAAACTTCTGATCACAGCACCAAACACGAAAATCCATGAAGCAATTAAGGATGCCAGAACAGGTAGCATTGTTGAAACACCTGAGCTAGCAGTGATCTATAAAGATGAAGAAGGGAGAAAGATATTCAGAGTTAATGAAATATGTAAGTTTTCAAACAGAACTTTAACTTACATTAAAGAGATCATGAGGAAAAAGCAAGAACAGAAGAAGAATAAGAAGAAAGAGCACTTGGTGAAACAGATTGAAGACATCATTGATGACTGGATTCAAGATAGGGAGTACGTAAAAACCATGTATGAGGAATGCAAGCAACCAATCCCTCAGAAGTGGAAGCCCAACATGAAAGACTTTTATTATTGAATTTGTCAAAACAATGATTGCTATGGTTGAACAAGTTTTCTTTGAATTGTTTGTTTGAAAACTGTTTAAGTGGTTGTTTTTGTTTTATCTTGCAAGTTCTTGGTTGTATGTTCTTCATTTTACTTACAATACTTAGGGGGACATTGTTAGGAAACTTTATATGTATGATTAAAGTATTGAAGAAAAATGAAGAAAGAGGCTGATCAATCTGATCAGATCTGATGAAGAAGAGTTAAAGGATCAGAACACGAAAGAAACATGATCATAGGCCCTAAGAAGAAGCATCTGAATCTTATTCTGATGAGAATATCTTTGTCTAAGTGTTCGAAGAAAGGATCAGAAAAGATCTGATCAAATCTGATGAAACCTCATCAGATTCTAATCAGAAGTCATCAGAAATCTGGTGACCAATCATAATGTCCACTTGCAGTTGAAGATACGGTAATTCAGTTGAAAGACATTTATGATACAAGTGGAAGAAGTAAGCATGACATATGAAACGATCTGCCACAAAAAACACTTGCATGAATAAACAAATTGTGTATTCATGCCAATTGTTCTCTATAGAGATCACCAAACCGAAGATAGATGGAGCAGAGCATTGCAATTATTACAACTTACATACTCCATGCCCTTCACTCCCACAAAATTCTTAAGCATTGTTTTGTATTAGAAAATAACTTTTCAATCATCTTTTGTAACCTTTCAAAAGTGATATAAACTTGAAAATTATGTATCTCTATTTCTTACAAGTTGACTTCTAATTCCGCATATTATTTTCATATAAAGTTGGAATCAACTTGCCATTTTAAGTCAACGCATTGTTATCTGGGATCAACAGAACCTTTTCTACATTCTTATGTATATGAAGTATGTATTCATGTATGATATGCATTTTAAGTTCAGATCTGACCTGACGTGTTTGTTTTATCCACAAAAGTAGGCTACTGTACTGCTGCATTTCATCAATTAAGCGCGTATAGGCTTGATGACAGCTGGCTCTTATGGACTCCCGCAGTTCCGCAGTTCCTGCAGGATGATGGTTGGCTTGGGTGTTTATGGAAGAGTTCACCAATGCCATTAACAATATTTCCTTGCTTCTCACTCTAGGATCTTCTCTCCAATATCTATTCATCAAATACTTTAAACTTTGCTTCAGTTCAAGACTATATATATATATATATATATATATATATATATATATATATATATGCTTTAAACCTTGTTTTCTTTCCCCTTTGATTTCAATATTTAGGCCACCGCCAAAAGGGTTGCCCGAAGTTGTTGATCAAAAATGGGGTCTATTGGATTACGTTGAGAAAAACTACAGGAAAGCTAAGTTGTTTATACTCCAGAAGTAAGATATGTATGTATTGCAGTATAATTTTTTATAGCGTAAACATGTGGATAGCCTTCATTTTGTGATAATGTTTTTTTAGGATAAATTCAGGGTGATTTAGACATTAATATTACCATGTGGAACTTGAGGCTCTGAGGACCGAGTACAAAGATGCCCAATTAAAATGTTGTGTAGTTGATGAACGTTCAAAGATGTTGTCGTTTGAGGTTAGTGAATTAGAAGAGAAGGTACGGGTAACATGTAATTCTATGTTCAAACTATTTAATTTGTTTAAAGTAATTAGCGTGTCAAATATGATTAAAAAAGATAGATAACCTAAGTAGTAATCCATTTTTTCTTGAAAGTGGGTGACTAGGTTTTGATGCATTAAAGTTACACATTGGACGTGTTTTGACCCATTAACTTATTTGATCGGTTTCTTTTTGCTGCTTATTTTTATACCTCTCTCTTTCGTAGGAATTCCATACTCATGCTGAGGTTTAATGAGCTAAACCTTGAAAGACAATTGGAAACAGCGCTTCAAGGTCATTAATTGCCCTAAACAAAAAATGTGAGAAATCTATCTAATTATTGATTTTAATGCATGGATAAATGGGGATTCATGATTTCGATTAATCTATTTATTTTGATTTAAGTACCTGAAAATTTAGAATAAAGATTTTAGTTGCCCTAAATGAAAATGTTAGAAATCGATCTAATACATCTGTTAGCTTTTGGCTGATTAGAGTAATTCAACATGACAATATCACTAACTGCTATCTTTCGGGCCCTTGTGGAGAGCGGGTCCTGGGAAGCCGTTCACCCTGCCATCTCTTCTAGACTGGCCTTGAGCTGTCTAGCTTTCGTGTGGGTCGAAACAGTCTGGTTGGCCCAACTTTTAATCTGGTGAAAGAAAAGGAATTGAAAAGGGGTTTGAGCTGTTCTGATGTTGTTCTTGTGCAGGGCAACCATTGGGGTGGTGTCAAACTTAGCACATGGACAAGAAGCTCAGGAAGGCTAAGGCTGGTCATAGCCAGTTTGTTCTGTAATTTCATTGTGGTTCACTGGCTTAACAATAATTAAGTATCGCCCTTTTAAATTATTTCCCTTTTTATTTTCTAGGGTTGTTCGCTGCCACATATGAGATGAATACTGGATTCTCAGTTTCGACATCAACAATTCATGTATTTCTCCTCCTTCGGAGCTTTTGGTTTGTCTGAATTGCAAGGTAATGTTCCTCACTCTGTTTCTCTCTTCTCAAAATATGAAATGGGTAATTTTGCCAGGCCAAGTATCTTAGTGATGTTACAGATGAAATGGAATTACATGGTATCTATCTTAATTGTCTCAATTCTTTGTTATAATAGACGTTAATTCGATACTATCATCACTATCCCCTCTTCGTGCTTAGGAGTAGATTACGGGTGAAAGTTACGAGCTCCAGTGGTTAGCGTGTTAAGATTCGACAACCACCGGATTTGTTTGGCATAGTTTTTACTCTACAGGTCTTTAGCGATTCAAGGTGGAAGTTGAGGGACTTTTTTTTTCAAGTGTGATGGCGTTCCCTTGATTTGTTTGCCATAGTTTTTTTTTATTCTACAGATCTGCAGATGAAAATGTAACATAATTATATAAATTTAGGTATTAAACCAGTGATGGTTGTATTTGGATTTTGAACTTGGAAATGTCAAGTTTGACCTCAAAATGTCTAAGATCATCTGATACTTTTGAAGCAATTGGCAGTGGTGTCTTGGAAAGGGATGGAATCTGACAATTTTCACCTTATTTTTTTAAGTTAACTTCGAAAGGTTCCAAAACTTGAAGAAACAAATTAAAATATCCATCAATATTTGACATTAAAAGTCAGTAAGTTAATTAACTGTTTTTCCCCTTAACTAATAACAAAAGAAGAATCTTAAGGAAGTATTAAAATTCAATCGTTAAAAAAGACAATGGGATTAAATCCTCCAGCCAACCATCCCAAATTTGTATATACATTATTGTGTAGCTTTGATGCGGCCATCATGGGCTTGCAAGATTCGGTCATTAAGTTCAAAACGACAATGGGACATGGACTAATAAGAGTCCTAATCTCAGTCCCATACATTATTACATAACGACATTCTATAATTGGTTAAATGCCCGTCAACCACCGGGTATGCTTTTTTACTAAAAAAAAACCGTTATGATTTCTAAGTACATTTCTTTTTCTTACCACTCTAACCTTTATTTATGTTTTAACAACTATAACAATTAAAATTTGATAAATTGTAATAATGTCATCATCAACTTGTAGGAACGTCCCGATTAGCACGGGAACCTAAATTTGTTATCTATTTTCCAATTAGGCGGAAACTAATGACAAGTTAACCAAATAACAAGAATTACTCATTTAAATGTTGTTTTCATTGATCTAAAGTTCAATACATTCGAGAACCGGATCCGACAGAGTTTCGCCGTCTCTGTGTCAAAATCTCTCCAAGTTACAAAGGAAATCACCAAGGCACCTATTTATAGTTGCACAAGTTCGCTGGTTAGGAGGAGATGTTCGGGCGAACTTGACCTAGGCAAGTTCGGCCGAACTTGAATTCACCAAAACCATTACGAGCGAACTTGGCCTATATCTCACATAAATACGCCTCGTTTCTAACAGATTAAGCCCTATTCACTCAGACTCAAAACATAATGACGTAGGCAACAAAGATATGTACCAACAGACTCCCCCTTGGATGTTGCTGTAGTCATTGACTTGTACACTCTTCTGAGTCTTCCGATCTTTAGTTCTTGAATAAACTTTAACGTCTTGATCTTTATATCCTCTTCCTCTTTCTTGAGCTTTGTCTTGATAAAACTTTAATCAATATGCTCCCCGTAGCTTTTAGCTTTAGTCTTCAGACTCCCCTTTGCTTTGATTTTTAGACTTCAAACTCCCATTAGCTTTGAGCTTTCTGAAATCTTTCAACATTTTATCCAGCTCCCCCTAAAACTTTACTTTCTGTTTCAAAGTTCTAAGACATTCACATAAGCATTTCAGATTTAAAACTTTGAAATTTTATACCATCAACATTTCAAATTTTAATCTTCACTTTTAATCTTTTCAAAACTTTAGATATTCAAGTTCAAATTAATGACCTTGAACACTTTTAACAATTAAGACTTTGTTTTTCTGATAAAATTTTCAAATACGAAATCCACTTGATTGACCAAGTCCAAGTTAATGACCTTGGTTAACCAATTTCATTTACCGAGTCCAAATTAATGACCTCGGTTTGAAACCGTTGTGATTGAACCAATGTTTTCTTCAATTTTTAAAGTTTCAATTTAATGAACTTTTTAACACTTTTGATCATTTTTGGTTTTTAACAGATGTCATCAAGTTATTCATCATTATAGCACCTTACCAGACTTCAAAGAACCGTTCTCCATCATTGGCTCGTTAAAACAAATGAAGAAACAAAATCTTTTTGATTTTTAGAAAGTTTATGCTAAAACACACTGAAAATCTTTTTGTTTTTTTTTTATCTGTAAAGCAATTAAAGAAAGTAAACTATGTACAAACATATTTACAGACATCTTTTTGTGAATTTGTGTCTAAGGATCATATCAGTTAATTGAGACATATCACCAGTACCGTTGACCTTTAGATGACTTTAAGTTTTAAACTCGTTTACCTAGATTGTTGATATATTTGTCCATTTAAACTTTACCACGTTTCCCAATTGTTCCAAGATATGTTAAGATATGATTTATGAAACTTGACTTATCTATGGTTCCCACTTCTTGAATATACTCACGTGTCAAGATTCCCTAGATTTCATCTTACATGTGAGTATAGCGTAACTGATATCTGTATTTGGGTTGTGCGAGACCTTGAGAGCTCAGGTTAGTACTAGCGTACAGACAAAGAGATGAAGGCTCGTCTTTAGGTGTGTTCCACTTAAGGAATCTTTTCAGCATTACAAATGACTAGATATTTCGAATCTTTTCAAATTTTGTATGCTATTTTGGGGTTTTTAGCAAAAGCATGATAGAAGTTCTAGGCTATTGCTTCCGCAAAATCAGAAGAACTTGTATAATACCCCAGATATCAATCATCTATAAAGACCTCGTATCTTAGAATCAGGCAATCTCTCAAACGAAATTTTGGAGTACTAAGTTCATATATCCGAGAGATGTTAACGAGATTAAGCAGTTGTAAAATTTAGTTTATATCTCAGAAAGAATTTACTGAACGTGTAAAGCCTATCCACACATCCACAGTAAGACTTGTTTATCACTTTTTAAACTTTACAATTCTTTAGCATACCGTGATAGTCCACTGATGTACTATCATTTTCTTTTTGACAACCAAATTCTTTTTGTCTTTTTCAATGTTTTTGTACCTTTTTGAATTTTCAAAAATGTTCATATGTTTTTGATTTTTCTTAAATTTTTTCATATGATTTTGATTTTTTCTAAAATTTTTCTAAAGTTTTTCTTATTCCCCCTAAAATCAAAAACATATTTTTGGATTTTAGGTTTTAAGAAATACTATTCTAAAAAGATAACAAACCAATGAGGATCACGAGAACTCGTCGTCCAATCCTTTTTCCAACATTTGTATCTACACAACAGACAGAACCATTAAAATTTCTTTTAACATAAAAGCATAAGTGGTTATAAAATTAGTGTTTCGTTCAACGGTGGATTTACACAATTTGATATTTGACAAATTTTCCTTTTTCAACTTCTCCTTTTTTTCAAAATGATTAAGATTTTGACAATCTGAATAAGTTAACTAACATGAAGCTCTGTTATCCAGATTTAACTTTGACAAAGCGGATCTTTTGAAACTCCTGCATATAACGCAACTATTTGAATAAGAAAACCCAAACCTTTTTGGTTTTGGGTTTGACATTATAAGCATCATAAACACTTTCAAAATCATTATCATATTCAAAATCATCATCAAATAATTCGTTCGATGTCGATTCTGAAAACATTTTGATTTTTTCTTTCTTTGTCTGTTTGATTACTGACTCGGTTGATTTGACATTTTCAGTTTTGTCAGCAACAGATTTTGATTTTTTAGATGATGAAAACTTTTTCTTAGCAACCAAGGATTGTAACTTGTTTTTCGCTTTCTTGATATAGAATCTAGAATCTTTGTTTTCATTTAATTTTGAAGTTTCACCTTTTTCAAATGTTGAGTTTTCAATCTTTGATCCAGTTTTAGGTTTTACTTCGCATTTAGATTCATAGTTTCTATTTGACACTGTATCAGAATTCACAATCTCTGGTTGTTTTTTGCTTTTCATCTTTTGGCCTAGTTTTTCTTCGCGGAAACACAGGCTTTAGATTCAGACACTTGCGAGCAATATGACCGACTGTATTGCATTTAAAGCAAGTCCGATTATCAGGAGCATGTCCACTAGTTGATTTTACTCCACTTGTGGACTTGGTCTTAGCCTTGTCCCAAAGTTCTTTTTCTTTCTTGAATTAATCATTTGATTTCTTACCAATCATACCTTCTTCTTGAACCGTATTTGTCTCATACACAAACTTCATGTGTTTACCTTTGTATTCATGAAATGGCGACTTCTGGTTCCTTCTTGGCTCATCTTCATTTTCCTCCAAACTCAATCCTGCTCTTCTGTTCTCAGGAAAATCACCACTAAACTTTCGATAATTGTTAGCATTCCTTTTGGGTTTCGAGTAAAATCTTTTCTCGTTTTTCTCAAGATCATCTGATGAAACTTCTACAAGTTTGAAAAATTTATCAAGTTGGTCCTCTTTCACGTTCCGAATCGGAAAACTATCATCGAAGTATAATCTATCAGATTCCTTAATCTTGTACATGACAACATTAGGATCATCACTTAGATCATATTATGATGATATATCGTCATCTTTAGATTGTTATTACGAGTTGTTCGAACTTGATTTGGCGCTTTCAGAGCTGCCTTCATCAGAATCATTTCCTAACACATTTTTAACCACATTTTTAACCACCGCTTCATTGTCATCATTTGATTTCGTAAAGTCTACGTCAATGTTCTCAGACAATTTATCTTTCATTTGATAAGAGTAAAATATTAAATGCCTTTTCAATCTCATCAGCTTTCTTGCATGAGTAACTTGCAAGAAGTGGTGGAGGAACACTTCCGTATTCTTTACGCTTTGATTTATAAACATTTTCCTCCGACTTAATCGTAGGAAGAATGTGATCAATGACATACGCATTTGTGGTGTAACTTTTCAGCAATTGTCTTACCCTTTCTGTTTCTATCTTTATGTCATGAAGCTCACGTTTTGTTTCAGCAATAGTATTAATGTACATGTTAATTGCTTTTTGTTTTTCAAGTACTGTGACATTTAACATCTTTACATTAGCACTGAGCTCAAGATTAGCTTTTTCGACATTTTTATATTTGCCTTTTATTTTGTCATAAGCTTCTTTCATGGTTCTGTAATCATAACAAAAATTTTCGTTATGTATAGTCATTTCTCTTATGACTTTGACCTTTTCAATACAAGATTCACAAGGCTTTGTGCACTTTGTGCAAGGTTTTTCAACTTCCACAACTTTCACAACATCCTTGTCAGACATACTTACCTTAGCTTTTACCTTTTCTGCCTCTGATTTCAACGCTTCTTGCCTTTGCATCTCAAGGTAAGCTATTTCTTCTTCCTCAGCTCTCTGAATATAACCTTCCAGAATGGCGTTTTCTAGAGCAGCATCAACATACCATGTCTCAGATTCATCCACTACCTCTTCCATCATAGCAACACCAGTTTTCTTTCCGATATATCTATTCTAGTCAAAACCACCTTCTTCATGAGTAACAACAAGAGCTTGTTCGGTTGTCTTTGCAAATTTATCTTCTACTTCGACTTGTGTTCTTTTCGAATATGGCTTGTATTGAAGAGCTTTCTTGTAGTACTCATTGTTACTGCCGAAAGGATTTTGGTTTCCACCTGCTTCTTGATTATTGCATTCACGTTTGAAGTGTCCCTTTTGTCGACACCTGAAGCATGTGACTTTTGACTTGTCAAATCCAAGCTTGTTGCTTGAATTGCCAATATCCCTTCCAGTAAGTGCCACAAACTTGGTAACTCTTCTGATGATAGATGCTAGGCTCCATTTTATATCCATCAGCTCCAAATCTTCTTCGTCCACCTGATCGTAATCTTCGGCGGTCATTTCCGGATTACCGATCTTTCCAGCAACAAGACTTTCATACGATTCTAAAACAGTAGCAAGAAGTTCTATGTGTTGTTTGGCCACTTTTTCAGGAAATACATTCTTCAAATCGACTGCTATGTTGCACTGAAAAACATTTGAATCAGAACTAGATTGATTTGTCTGATGCGACTGATTATTTTGATTTTAGAATGAAGAGTTTGAACTAGCACTTGTATATCCAGCATATGGAGAACTCTGGTTTTGTGATGAATTCATATTTTCACTAAAAGTCGTTTGAATTTTCAGACTTTGGATCGGAGTATCTTGAACACCTCCTTTGTAATAAACACCAACATCTTGAACAACATTAGCATTCTTTGATTTTGCAATCTTCATCAACTCCATTTCATGACCTTCTAATTTGTCGATGAAAGATGACAATTTGAAATGTCTCCATGATGGACTGTTCTTCAGAATCATCAGATACGTTGTCCATTCTCCCTCAGTAAGTGCATCGGCCAACTTCTCAATTTGTCCTTCACTAGATCTCTTGATATCATGTCTTCGCATCTGAAACACGAGTTGACAATATCTATCGATCATTTGCTTCATCGTGTGACCTTTGATCATTGTGAAATCTCGAACTCTTTCTTAATCAAGGCCTTTTTGCTTTTGATCATTTCATCACTTCCTTTGAATTTGTCACAAAGAGAACGCCATAATTCTTGCGAAGTTTCATATTCTGACAATAATATCAAGATAGCTTCCTTCACTAATTGTTGTATCAAGCTGATCATTCTTTTCTCTGTGACATAATTTTCTTTATCAGCCAGTGAGAACTTGTTCAGCGGAAGATCTTGATCACGCTCATCCTTTGGCCACTTGTAACCATCTTCAACTGCAACCCAGCTGTTGAATTGATTTGCTTGTATCCAATTCACAAATTTTTCTTTCCACCCTTCGAATTCGTCCATACTTATTAGCTTTGGCAGTTATGTCGTAGTACCCATTTCGTTATCAATATTCATCTGGTTCGCCGCAATAGTATTTGCATTTGATAAAGAAGCCATTTGTGAAACGAACACATTATGGAAATCTTCCATTATGACAATCTGAATATTTTTCTGAAAATACGATCAAAAACACTTGAAACTTGATTAGTAATAGACAAGTTCGGTCGAACTTGTATGAAACTCAGATTTTGATTTCAGTTTTCAATAAGTTCGGTCGAACTTAGGTGAGAAAATTTCAAATTTAACTATTTTGAGCGGACTTGTGAAAATTTCAAGAGAAAACAGGTAAGTTCGGTCGAACTTATGTGATCTATCAAGAAGATTCTCAAGTTCGTGCGAACTTGTGTGAGAAATTCAACAAAAGGTTATTCAAGTTCGGTCGAACTTGTTTAAAAATGTTGGATTATCTCTCAAGTTTGAGCAAACTTCAATAAAACTCTTGAAAATTCTATCAAGTTCGGTCAAACTTGATTAAAATCAGTGAAAGATGTTAAGTTCGGCCAAGACAAGTTTCCAAAACATGGTTTTTCCAACTTTTTGATATTAATTCGAATGAATTTGATGTCCAAACTCTCAGGGGTTTACCACAAGTGTATTTTACATGTCATGTTCATATTTGGACAGAGTTTGCCCGTAAATTCTTCATTTTTGTGAAAATGTTAAGAAAAATGATAGAATGTAGTAGAATAAGAGAAATTCTTGTCTTGATTCCAGCAAATTTAGGTATCCAGGCTCTAATACCACTTGTAAGAACTTCCACGATTAGCACGGGAACCTAAATTTGTTATCTATTGTCCAATTAGGCGGAAACTGATGACAAGTTAACCAAATAACAAGAATTACTCATTTAAATGTTGTTTTCATTGATCTAAAGTTCAATACATTCGAGAACCGGATCCGACAGAGCTTTGCCGTTTCTATGCCAAAATCTCTCCAAGTTACAAATGAAATCACCAAGGCACCTATTTATAGTTGCACAAGTTCGCTGGTTAGGAGGAGATGTTCGGGCAAACTTGACCTAGTCAAGTTCGGCCGAACTTGACTTCACCAAAACCATTACGAGCGAACTTGGCCTATATCTCACATAAATACGCCCCGTTTCTAACAGATTAAGCTCTATTCACTCAGATTCAAAACATAATGACGTAGGCAACAGACATATGCACAAACACAACTTAAAATGTTTTAGTGTCCAAATATGTATTTTTTAAATGATAAACCATTAAGCGATAGATTTATATGACATTCAATATATAAATAATACCAAAATATAAAATTTTGTTTTTACGGGGTTAATGAAGTTGCTAGAATATAACATTTCTAACCCTAATAGTTTTACCGATCCCATTTCTGGTCTCATACTCAAATGCCCTACCTGTTACAGACATGGCAAAAAGGCTCTATATTAATGTAAAGAGTATTTCCGCTAAATCACATCATGAAGTATTCATTGCAACGTGAACAAACCAAATTGCATATTGAAACCGACAAGCCAAAAGTTAAAGAAAGAAAGTGACCGCGAAACCAAACCGAAGACCGGTTTTGGCGGTTTTATGATTTGAAACCGAACCCTGATCACCCCTACAATATATCATGAAACGACTGATAAACAAATGCTAAATGAGTATCCTATTGTAAATCGCCTCCGCCGCCGCATCGCGCGGGTAGAAAGCTAGGGTTCGGCTACAAGGTCCATTTTTCCTACAAAGTGTACAAAGTCATAAAACACTACAATTTCAGCCATAAAACACACTTAAAACCCCTAAATAACAGAGTGAAGTTCACTAAAACACTATGAATATAAAACACAACATGATAATCAACATAAACCACACTAATGTTAGTTATCGATAATCAAAGCCTTATCATCCAAACACAACACAAAACCCACAAATATGCTGTTTTAGTAATCTTCACTTTGTTATTGTGGGTTGTGAGTGTGTTTTATGGTTACATTATGGGGTTTTATGACTTTTTACACTTTGTAGGAATATGGACTTTGTAGCCAACTCCATATATATATATATATATATATATATATATATATATATATATATATATATATATATATATATATATATATATATGTGTGTGTGTGTGTGTGTGTGTGTGTGTTTGTGTGTAAAATATACGAAGCATAATATAAAAATAGTAAGTGTCGCAATGATCAATGATTTTGACAATATGCTCTGAGTATTTGTGTTCATGATATTTTGATTATATTATTTGTTATGTGATATTAAAATCTGAAATATGTGTACAATACAGATGTCGAATGAAGTTAATCAATCCGTCCAAAACAATCGTGAAAACTCTTTGTATAAAAGTGCTATAGAGAATATTATAGCTCAATTATTGAAGTTGTTCGGAATCCAATGCCTTTAGAAAACAATAAGACTGTAAGTAGCAAACGTCATCATAATAATGATTTTAGCCACAGTGTAAATGGAGATAATGATATCCTTATCAAAGCTCCACTTTCTAAGAAAATGAAGGCAATAACCTACGAAAGCAATTACAAAGATTTTCTAGCAAGTAAGCCAATTGAATTCTCTGGCAATGAAGGAGCCATGGCAGCTCTGCGATGACTCGAAAGACTAAAGTTGTTCTTAGGATTAGTAAATGTGCCTAAAAAGATAAAATAATGTATGCTTCTGATCTCTTTAGAGATGAAGCATTGGAATGATGGAACACAATTCTTCAGGCACAAGGAAATGACATGGCTTATGCCATGGACTAGAAGGAATGTAAGGAAATGACAGAAAAGAAATTTTTTCCTCCTCATGAAAAGAAACATATAGCTAATAAGTTCTTGAATCACAAGATGGTTGGTGTGAATTTTCGTGAGTATACGACAAAATACTTCGAATATGAAAGAATGGTACCAACCCTAACTTCGCCAGAACCTGTATTAATTTCTCATTATATTTGAGGATTAATCAGTGAAATCCATGTTATAGTCAGGGCAAATAGACCTTAGACTATTGAGGAAACGACCGAGTTGGCCAATACCCTTACAGGCGGATTAATCCGCATGCAAGAAGAAAACCAGAAGAATGAATTAGCACAAAGAATCACCCTAGAATTTCGTTCTGATAATACCTATAGGAGAAAAGGAATTGGGCAATCATCTGCACAGCCTTTCGGAAGAATTTGTAAGAAGAAACATTCAGGAAGATGCAATTTTAGGAAAACACCCTACTGCAACTTCTATAAGACAACCGGGCATGTAGAAGGAAAACTTGTATATGTTTCAACTGTGGAGAAACAAGTCACATTAAGCCATTTTTCCGAAGCTAGCAAAAGTACTGATAACAAGAATACAGCGACCAAAGGAGCTAAGAAGAACGCGCGAGGTTTCGTACTCACGGCGCAAGAAGCAGCAATGATTCTAGATGTGATCTCTGGTAAGTTTCTTATTCAAGACGTTTACGCTAAAGTGTTATTTGACTCTGGTGCAAATCAAATTTTTATAAATACTGCATTCTGTCAATCATTTAATTAACCGTTAACTAAGTTTAGTCAAGCTTGTACGATAGAAACAGTAGAAGGAAACTCCACCGATATTTGCGAAGTACTTCAAGAAGGGAAGATAGAATTATTAGGACATAAGTTCACAGCAAACCTGATACCAATGAATCTAGCTGGATTCAATGTAGTATTAGGAATGGATTGGTTAGTGGCCAATCATGCTCGAATCCTATGTGATCAAAATCCTGTTGAGATTTGTGCGCCAACATGAGAATTGATCACAATCCAAAGAGACAAACCGACCAAGCCAATCAAATTTATCTCTGTGATGAAAGCTGCAAGTTATGCACGAAAGCAAGACATAGTGTATATGATCTATGTGATCATTAACACCAAAGGAGAAGAATTAAAAGAAATACCGGTAGTATCGGGATACCCAGACATTTTCCCAAAAGATCTATCTGGACTACCACCTGATGGAGAAGTCGAGTTCAGAATCCACCTAATACCTGGAACTGCATCGATTGCTAAAATACCTTATTGTTTAGCATCGAAGGAAATGCTGGAATTAAAGAAGCAATTAGACAAATTGCTAGAGAATGGCTTCATACGACCAAGCTCATCCCCTTGGGGAGCACCCGTGTTGTTTCTAAAAAAAAGGATGGACCGCTGTGTATGTGTATCAATTATAGAGAATTAAATAAGGTTACAATCAAGAATCGATACTTGATGTGTGGTAAAATACACGTATTTATCCAGTGTAAAATGTATAATTTTTGTTTAATTTTTATTTATTTATTTTAGCTTTTAGTATTGTATTATATTATTTTGTGTTTTGCTAGGTCCTGGTGCAAATGGAGCGAAAACAAGCAATAAGGAAATAACCAGCCAGTTGGGCAGAGTAGGACGCCAGTGACCGAATTAAAATTGCCTCTATTTTTCTTGATGGGCCGAGGCCACTATCTCTAGTTTATAACCTCGAAGGACCAAAGTTGAAAGTTGTTAAAGAAATAGTTCACAAAACTTAAGGGACCATAAGTGCAAAAATGGTGAAACATGGAATTAATTCCTAAAGTAATCACAACTTGTGAATTATGTGTTGACCGATTTTGAGAAATTTTGACCGAGCCACTCATGATTGACCGCATCTGATGTCATTGCCTTGGTTTCTTTTCTTGCTTGTGTTGGACCTTTGGAACATCACTAGACAACAGGCCCATTTCAATATTTGTGATCCTCATGAAGGGCCCATTCGTGGGTTTTGTGTGTTTTATTTCAAAGACAACATATGTATCGAGGGAAGAGGGTTGCAACAAGAGTTCGACGGCAGAAAGCATGGGGGGGGGGGGGGTCGAGCGGCTATAGAGGAGACCTAAATCATTTGAAAAGAAGACAAAGCTTGAGATTGAAGAACTTAGTAAACGTGTATATCTTTCGGTTAAACTTTGTTTTTTATTTTGGTTTTGTTTAACTTGAATATTTAGACATGTCTACTAAATTTATTCACTTTAAAATTATTCGTGTTTCGTTATTGAACATGAGTGGCTAATTTTCTTCATGCTACCTAGGCCTAGATGGACTATGATTTAATGTTTTGACTATTCAGTTTTAACTAATGATTAAATTGTGACGATTTACATATTCTTGCTTTGTGACTGTTTATGAATTTGTATGCTTGTCTTGGTTGTGATTGGTCGTTTGGTTATGTGATCTTGTTAGTCTGGTCTGGAACTATTTAGATCATTCTAGGTTCGTTAATCTATTAGGTTTTCGGTCTAGAGCTTGAGATTAGAGATAATTCAAGTTTATCTAAATTAATTAAAATCAACTGAGTATAGTGTGCATCCTTTTCTGGCAACTCTAGGGACGAGTCAGGACTGCTAGGTTATTGGCTAGGCGTTGTTTGGTAGTTTGGGTGGCCGATAACTCGGATCTGGCTACTTATTCGCGTTTAGGGTTTCCTAGGTTTTTAGTTATTTAGCAGGTTTAGCTTCATGATCCGAAGATTTTAGCACCATAGTTGTTATTAATCTGATAGTCATGGGATTCGGTGTCGATAGGTCGATTTGTTTCCAATTTAGCACTTCATCACTCTGTTCCATCTTCTATTTTGGTTGATCATCCTTAGTGGGAGGTTTTCTGGGTAGATTAGGAGCTTTAGCCATTAGTCAGGACTAGAGGTCATAGGTTGGTCATAGGGATTCGAAGCCTGGGTGGTTCTTTCTCATCATTGCCTTCTTCCAATCAGTTCACCATCTTGCTTTCTTGCTCTGTTCTCTTGTTTACTCGCCTTAGCTTAATTAGTCAAAACCTTAAAACAAAACAATTAAAACCAGTTAAGTATTAGTTGAGTCAGAGTCTAGTTAGCGTCGCTAGTGTCTCGTGGGTACGATACTCGGATTTCATTAGGCTTTACTACGTACGATAGGTAAACTTGCCTGTCAGTGGTCTAGCATTTAGAGAGTCTTAGTTTATAAACTTAAAATTAAGGTGTCTAGATTAGGTTAGTTTTTATAGACCGCATTTACCACATTAGTACCCATTACATCGGATTGGTGATCTATTCGATCAACTTCAAGGAGCTCGGTGTTTTTCCGAAAAAAGATTTACGCTCAGGATACCATCACTTGAAAGTACAGAAAGAGGACATTCCTATAACTACTTTCTAGACTAGGTATGGTCATGACGCGTTTACAGTCATGCCATTTGGTCTAACAAATGCTCCAGCTGCATTTATGGACATGGTGAATTGGATATGTAAATCCTACTTGGATAAATTTGTAACCGTTTTTATAGACGATATACTTATTTATTCCAAAAGTGGGGAAGATCATGCTAAACATCTTCATTTGCTTCTAACACTGTTGAGACTTCTATAAGTGTGAATTCTGGTTACAAGAAGTGCAATTTCTAGGACATTTGATTAATCATGAAGGAATTCATGTGGATCTCACGAAGATCGAGGCTATTACCAAATGGAAAGTTCCTAAGTCACCTACGGAAGTTAGAAGTTTCCTAGGATTGGCAGGATACTATCGACGCTTTATCCAAGATTTTCTCTCGGATAGTCGTTCCGTTAACCAAGTTAACGTGTAAAGCGGTTAAGTTTGAATGGGGACCCAAGCAGGAAGAATCTTTAAAACCTTGAAGCAAAGGTTAATTAATGCACCAATACTTGCATTGCCAGAAGGAACTGAAGATTTTAAAGTCTTTTGTGATGCTTCTAAACTGGGATGAGGATGTATTCTAATGCAACGTGAGAAGGTGCTTGCTTACGCATCTAGTCAACTAAAGAAGCATGGAGAAAACTATACAACTCATGATTTAGAACTAGGAGCAATAATTTTTTCCCTCAAATTTGGAGACATTATCTGTATGGGAGCAAGTTCACTATCTTTACAAATCATAAAAGCTTAAGATATATTTTTGGACAAAAAGAACTAAACATGAGGTAAAGACGTTAGATGGAAATTCCCAACGACTACGACTGTGATATTCAATATCACAAAGGTAAAGCTAATGTAGTAGTTGATGCTTTAAGTCGTAAATGTTATGAGAAGCCAAAACGAGTACGTGCTCTCAGGTTAAATATGCAAATAGATTTAATAGAACAGTTAAGAAGCACCCAGGAAACAACAATAAAGGAAACAACAATCAAGGATGATGCTGAAGGATTAAAAGGGATGGTGAAAAATTTGGAAAAACGATATAAATGGAATATGGAGACTCCATTAAAAGAGGATCTGGGTACCTAATCCAAGAAACCTATGAGAAAGGATTCTCTAGGAAGCTCATAAATCAAAGTGTACGATGCATCCTGGAAATGACAAGATGTATCAAGATTTGAAGAAATTTTATGGTGGATAGTAATGAAAAGGATATAGCTAGTTACGTTTTAAGTGTTTAACTTGTTCGCAAGTTAAAGCCAAACAGCAGAAACCCTCATGTTTACTTCAACAACTTGAGATGCCCGTTTGGAAATGGGAATTGATAACAATGGATTTTGTTACCAAATTACCCAAGACAAGAAAAGGCAACACACAATCTGGGTAATTGTGGAACGACGTACTAAGTCAGCTCATTTTTTTACCAATGAAGGAAACCTTTAATATCGAAAGAATAGCTAAGTTGTATGTAGATGAAATAGTTTCGTTACATGGAGTTCTATTATCAATTGTATCTGATAGAGATAGTCATTTTACTTCTCATTTTTGGAAAGTTTCCAAAAAGCTATGGGAACACGACTAAATTTAAGTACAACTTATCACCCTCAAACTAATAGATAGAGTGTAAGGACAATCCAAACATTGGAAGACATACTAAGAGCATGTGTATAGCTTTTGGAGGGCGTTGGCACGATCATTTGCCATTAATGGAATTCTCCTATAACAATAGTTATCATACAAGCATTAATGTTGCCCCATTTGAAGCACTTTATGGAAGAAAGTGTCGAACTCCAGTATGTTGGGCAGAGATAGGAGAAAAGAAATTGTCAGGTCCTGAGATTATGCAAGAAACAACTGACAAAATCATTCATGTCACACCCTCAATTTCCACTTGCGGAGTTTTACCGCGAGGCGTGTGAACAAACCAGAATCTGAAACACTAGTACGTCGAACGACTCTATATGATTTGATAATACGTTTTCAAAAATCATTTGTTGTAGATTTTATATTGTCTTGATTTGTTACCAATATTTAGCAGAAGCATCAGTTTTAAAGTTTGAGCGGAAGCATAAATAAGTAGTGAAGCGGGCGCCAACACAAACGCCAAAACAATTGAAAACCCCCAAAACAATATTTATAAATAAGACTCGATAAAAGATGTCTAGTTCAATGCACGTGCGTGCACCTATAGCTCCTAGCGTCCTGAGAAACATGTAAAGAAATAAGTGTCAACATTAAAGATGAGTGAGTTCACAGGTTTTCATAAATTCGTTTGTTTCCCCCGATATCCCTAACCCGGGATAACAATTTAGTCCACTATTCCCAACCCGGAATAATATTGATGTTGATTCCATTATTCCAAACCCGGAATAATAAGTTGTTGTTTCCATTATTCCAAACTCGGAATAATAAGTTGTTGTTTCCATTATTCCAAACCCGGAATAATAAGTTGTCGTTTCCATTATCCCCAACCTGGGATAATATAGTTGTTTCGTAATTAAGTTCAATGTTAACATATATAGGTAGCTAGCCTAAAGTTATGTCACGTAAGTGTTCGCGATCGAAGCTGACTGTTGTGCCTCCGTGTTGCCAGGCCTATCACTGACCATGGCGAAGTTAGGCCGAATTATTCACCCGTTGACCATACCCGGTCGGCTAGCGCGACTAGCTCGGATGGGGCTTGTCGGGCGCAGTAGTACTACTTATAACTCCCCCGCTATTAAACCCAATACTAACGATCCGAGAGATTGACGAGGACTTAAGTGATAAAGCTGCTTAGTGACCATAACATTACATTAACATTAACTTAGTTACCGAATAGTTATGTGACGTTAAATTCGTATAACGTAAAGAGATTGAGTTTGAAGAGTGTATACATGTTTCTCCCCCTGTTGTTTAAAAACCGGATAAAGTTAGGGGCCGTGAACTCACCTTTATTTGCTCGGTTAGTGTAGCAAAGAAGTTGTAAAGGATGGGACCGCTAATTGCGTCCTAACAAACCAATTGATTTCAAGTCAGTGTGTGATCACACCAATACAAATTCTACACTCAATTTACGCACAAAGTGATACACACAAACAACATATCTAACACTCAAACATGCATGCAAGTATACTCATGTGAACCTAGTGATCAAAACAACTTATCATGAACATAAACCAATCCATGCCACAATTTGGTGCACACAATCACAAGTTATCAAATTTCAGCTTAACACTCATAATTCAGCTGTTTTCTAGGATTTTTATAAAATAGTTCCAACTTTCCAAAAATTCCCATATTTTTACAGTAGGTGCCATTTATACTGTAGAAATTTATATAAATTTTCCAAGTCCTAAATCTTTACCATTTAACCATAAATATCAGTATACTCGGCTGCAGTCAGATTTATCACTTTCTGACTGCAGTCCACGGAAGAATTTATTTAAAAATCACCGATCGTCCAATTAACAAAATTCCAGTTGGAGTTGCCCGGAAATTTCCATACCTAGTTGCTGTACAAAATTCATGACTCAACTCTCTACTGATTTTAAAATCCAACTCGATAAACAACCAACAAAATTTCAGGATTTTCACAGCTTTAGTTACTGAACTTATTTGGCCCTTTAAAAATATCAAACGACTTCAGAAAATTATGAATCTAGCGCCCTTAGATTCGTTATTCAAATCTCTACGTTCTAGACATCAGAAAATCCGTTTTTCGACAACTAACGACCGAGTTACAGCCAGATGAAGTCGGCTGTAACTATTACTCAGCAACTGTTTTCAGCATATCATTATCATAAATCGCATAAACCGTCCGTATGATTAACCTAGGCGATCTTTAACCGGTTTCCTAGTCATAATCAATACTAATAACATGTCCATGCAAACCCTAGTTCAATCCTCTGGTTTTTATAAACAAACAAGGCTTGTGATTTCAGATTTTCAAACAAACATCCAACGCAAACATTACTAACAAATCGGTTATCCTAACCTTTCATTCAATCATATAATCCGAAAACAACACAATCAAAACACATGTATCCGAATATTATCTTGTAGCATATGACAAATTCTAATCTTTTAATAACAAGGTAAACGAACCGTGAGTACGATAAGGGACCGGTGATCAAAGATTGCTTGCAACCGAGAGGATGATGATGGAGTAGGCTGTTTTGTTGATCGAATAGAGGTGAACAAGGGCTGTTTGCGGTTGAATGGAATGAACGAGGGCTGATCAGATCGAGATGAAGGCTGCTCGCGATCAATGGGACAAGAGTGAGGCAATTTACGGTCGAAGAAGATGAAGGGTTTGGCTGCCGACGGCTGTTTTGCCTTTTAGGGTTTTGTGTTTTTGATGGATGCATGCATGGTTAGTATATATAGGCAAAGAGATAAGTGGTTACGGTTTTGGTTTGAGCTCGTGGCCGAGGGACTTGGGTTGATTTGGTTTGGGTTTGATCTTGCGGCCGAATAGTTTTAGTTTAAGGTTTAGGTTTGATCTCGGTTTGGGTTTGCGGTTTGGGTTGCACACGGCCGAGAATGGTTTGAGTTCTAAACTTGGTTAATTCCTAGAGTCACAAGGAATCACAGTTGGTTCGTGTCGCGGTTCGGTTCGTGCACATATTTGCCATGATTATTCCATAACCAAAATAATCACATAATCACACATCACGTATTACTAACTCGTACACGTTTAATACATAGCATATAATTCACTCGACAAGTATTACGTTTAAGTTATCCGAAAAACCCGGGATGTCACATTATCCCCATGTTGAAAGAATTTTCGTCCCGAAAATTGAGTAAACGCGGTTTAGAATGTAGCGTACATGTTTAGAATGCCACGCACAAAGAGTTAGTTCGTTTATGATGGTATGCGAAGTTACAAGAAGTTCCCAAGTGCCATGCACAAAGATTCCCAAGTGCCATGCACAAGGACTTAGTTAACCATAGTACGCAAAAGTATGAGAAATTTCCAGGTTGTCATATCATCCCCATGTTGAAAGAATTTTCGTCCCGAAAATTTAGTTACTGGTATCGTTAATTTGCTGCTCAGTTGCGAAGAGGTGCGGGTATTTGCTTTTCATTTGATCCTCTCTTTCCCACGTGAACTCCGGTCCACACTTAGAGTCCCAACGAACCTTAACGATCGGAATTTTGCTGTGCCTTCGAGTCTTGATCTCACGATCCATGATCTCGATAGGCTGTTCCACGAAGTGTAGTTGTTCATCCACTTGGATCTCATCCAATGGAATGACTAGAGTTTCGTCTGATAGACACTTCTTCAGATTTGATACGTGAAAAACGTTGTGAACTCCACTGAGTTCGGCAGGAAGGTCTAATTGATAAGCTACGGGTCCGATACGTTTCAAGATTACGAACGGACCTACGTACCGTGGGTTTAGTTTGCCCCGTTTTCCAAAGCGGATTACACCCTTCCAGGGTGACACCTTTAGTAGGACGCGGTCGCCTACTTGAAATTCGAGCGGTTTGCGTCGTTGATCAGCGTAGCTTTTCTGTCGATCTCGTGCCGCCGCCATGCGGTTTCTGATTTGTACAATCTTTTCAGTAGCCTCAAGTATTAACTCAGGGCCTGTGAGTTGACTGTCACCGACTTCTGCCCAGCAGACCGGTGACCTACATTTACGACCGTATAATGCCTCAAACGGTGCTGCCGAAATACTCGTATGATAACTGTTGTTATATGAGAATTCTACTAGAGGCAGGTGGATCTCCCAACTATTTCCGAAGTCTACTACGCATGCTCTAAGCATGTCTTCCAAGGTCTGTATGGTCCTTTCGCTTTGACCATCAGTCTGAGGGTGATAGGCTGTGCTCATATCCAAGCGTGTTCCCAACGCTTTCTGGAGTGACTGCCAGAAGTTGGACGTGAAGCGAGCATCTCTGTCTGAGATGATGGATGTTGGCACTCCGTGCCGAGAAACTACTTCCTTAATGTAGATGCGAGTCAACTTCTCCATCTTATCTGTTTCTTTAATAGCTAGGAAGTGTGCGGACTTAGTTAAACGATCCACAATTACCCAGATGGTATCGCAACCACCCAAAGTTCGCGGGAGTTTAGTGATGAAATCCATTGAGATCTGATCCCATTTCCACACTGGGATCTCAGGTTGTTGGAGTAGCCCCGATGGCTTTTGATACTCCACCTTGACTTTTGCACAAGTCAAACATTTACTCACGTAGGTGGCTATATCGGCTTTCATGTTGGGCCACCAATACGTAGCTTTAAGGTCTTGATACATCTTATCCGAACCCGGATGGACAGAGTATCGGGATTTGTGAGCTTCATCCATGACTAGCTCTCTGAGGTTTCCGTAGAGAGGTACCCATATGCGATTCATGAAATACCGGGCTCCATTGGGCTTTACTTCCCAATCGCTTTCCATTTTTCCCACCGATTCGGCCTTGATGTTTTCCTCCTTAACTGCTTCTAACTGGGCGTCGCGTATTTGTTCAGGTAGCCCCGAATGAATAGTGAGTTGTAATGCTCGTACACGACGAGGTTTCAAGTGTTCCTTCCTACTGAGGGCATCAGCTACCACGTTGGCTTTACCCGGGTGATATCGAATGGCACACTCATAATCGTTCAAGAGTTCGACCCAGCGACGCTGTCGCATGTTCAACTCCTTCTGATCAAAGATGTGTTGGAGGCTCTTGTGGTCTGTAAAGATTGTGCACTTCGTTCCATAGAGGTAGTGTCTCAAAATCTTAAGTGCAAACACTACTGCTCCCTATTCCAGGTCATGCGTCGTGTAGTTTTTCTCGTGAACCTTCAGTTGTCGCGACGCATACGCGATGACCTTATCGCGTTGCATGAGTACGCATCCCAATCCCTGAATGGAAGCATCACAATACACTACAAAGTCATCTGTCCCTTCCGGCAAGGACATAATGGGTGCACTGCAAAGTTTCTGCTTCAGCAATTGAAATGCCGCTTCTTGCTTGTCACCCCAAGCATACTTGATGCCTTTCTGGGTGAGGGTAGTAAGCGGTTGTGCGAACTTTGAGAATCCCTCGATGAAACGTCTGTAGTAACCAGCCAATCCCAAAAATTGGCGGATCTCCGTCGGTGTCTTAGGTGCTTCCCAGTTTTTGATGGCTTCAATCTTGGCAGGGTCTACGTGGATACCCCTTTCATTCACGATATGCCCGAGAAACTGAACTTCCCGAATCCAGAAATCACACTTCGAAAGCTTGGCATATAGCTTTTCCTGTTGGAGTAATCCTAGCAGTAATCGTAGATGTTCAGCATGTTCTTCTTCACTTTTGGAGTAGATGAGTATGTCATCGATGAACACAATGACAAATTTGTCGAGGTATGGTTTACACACGCGGTTCATGAGGTCCATGAACACCGCAGGTGCGTTGGTGAGACCGAAGGGCATGACCAAGAACTCATAATGGCCATACCGAGTGTGAAATGCCGTTTTAGCGATATCCTCCTCCCTGACGCGTAGATGGTGGTAACCGGACCGTAAATCAATCTTGGAGTAGTAGCTTGACCCTTGAAGTTGGTCGAAGAGATCGTCGATGCGAGGTAACGGGTATCGGTTCTTGACAGTAACCTTGTTGAGTTCCCTGTAGTCGATGCACATGCGGAAAGTCCCGTCCTTCTTCTTGACAAACAGGACTGGAGCTCCCCATGGCGAAACGCTTGGTCGGATAAATCCTTTTTCTAATAGTTCCTGAAGTTGGGTAGACAGCTCCTGCAGCTCGGCTGGAGCTAGGCGGTATGGGGCCTTGGCGATTGGAGTTGCATTGTTCGCCAATTCAATTTCAAACTCCAATTGTCGATGGGGTGGAAGACCAGGTAGTTCTTCTGGGAATACATCGGAAAAATCACGGACGACAGGGATGTCTTCTATGCGTTTCTCGTCCTTAGGCTGTTCGGAAATCAGTGCGAGTAAAGCGAAGGAGTTCTTCCTCCGAAGATACTTCTGCGCTTGCATGTATGAGATGATGTTGGTGACGGCGCTAGCCTTATCGCCTTGTACCGTCAGGATTTCGTCGTCAGAGAGCAGAATACGGATAGATTTTTCGAAGCAGAGAACTTCAGCCCGGACGTCGGATAGCCAGTCCATTCCGACTACCACGTCAAAATTACCCAGGGTAGTTGTCATCAGATCAATGGTAAAAGTGTGGCCCGCGAGTTTGAGTTGACAGCCGGATACTATTTGGGTCACATCTACAGATTTACCATCGGCTAATTCTATAACATAAGGGGTCTCTAATGGTTTAAGCGTGAGATTTAGGTTCTTCCTAAAAGACTCAGATATAAAGCTCCTATCCGCACCCGTATCAAAAAGCACAGAAGCAAAATGTTCATTAAGGGGAAACTTACCGGTGACCACGTTCGAGTCGTTTCTGGCCTCTCCGCGGCCCAATGTAAATGCGCGACCTTTAGCACCTCCTGTGCCACCGTTCCCATTATTGTTGTTGTTATTATTGTTGTTGTGGTTATTGTGGTTGTGGTTATTGTGGTTGTGGTTGTTTCCACCATTATTGTTGTTGTTACGCAGTTGCGGGCAGTCTCTTCTGAAGTGGGCAGTGCTACCACACTGATAGCATCCCCGGTTAATACCATGCTGCTGACCCTGGGGTTGATTTTGATTTTGTCGGGACATGATTTCCCCACGACAATCCTTTGCCGCATGTCCCACCTTGCCACATCGTTGGCAGCGATTCCCGGCACAAGGGTCGTGATGATGAAGATTACAGCGATTGCACTGCGGCTTTCGACCTACATAGCCGCCTGCATTCTGGTTGTTGTTGTTGTTGTTGTTGGCGGGATGATTTTGGTGACCCCGGTGGCTGTTGTAATGATTGAACCGTTTCTGGTTCCCCTGCTGCGGCTGGGATGACGAAGACTGTCGAGCAGACGAGTCTTCAAACTTTCTTTTGTTATCCAGGGCAACTTCAGTTGTACCCCGTGCTGGCAGCTTCTTTTGTTCCACCGCCTTATCGGTGAGTTTGTGAGCCAATCGGATTGCTTGATGTTCAGTTGCAGGGTTACTAGCCATTACCATACCCTGAATCTCCGGAACCAGACCCCCAAGATAGAACTCGAGTCTTTTCTCCACAGTGTTGGCCAAATCGGGACATAGAAATACCAAGTCATGGTGTTTTGCGGTGTAAGCTTCAATTTCCGATCCCACCATCTTGTGGTTCCATAAGGCTTGCTCTAACTGTTGCACTCTGTCCCGTGGACAGTACTCCTCTTTGATTAGGGCCTTGAACTCGGCCCAGGCCATTGCATTGGCAGCAATAAGTCCACGTGTTTGGACTTGCGCATTCCACCATGTCAGTGCCCCATCTTCCAGTGTTGAGGCTGCGTACTTGACCTTGTTGGCCTCTAGACAGTTGCACATTTCAAAAACGGATTCAGATTTTTCGATCCAGCGGACCAGTCCAATGGGTCCTTCCGCCCCCGAGAATTTGCTTGGTTTCGCGTCAAGGAACATCTTGTAGGGGTTAAAGCCCCCTCCTGCTGACAGAGAATAGGTAGTCAGCGAGGAATCCTACTAGCCCAACTATTAGATTTTCACACGAAAATTTAATAATGGTTACCTGCCGGTTGGTTCTGAACACCCGCTAAAGCTGCGTTCACGTGCTCTTGAATCATGGCAGCTAGCTCTTCGGGCGTCAAGTTAAGGTTTCCACGTCTTCCAGTTGCCATTTAGATCTTCGAAACACAACACGAACACACTCCGATAAGTCTATATATCCAATATAGTTATCCTACTTCGTACTTTAATAATTATCAAGTTATGTCAACTCAATATGTTAAATAGTCAAAAGAAATACTTGACTAACTGAAATTTCAACGTCTTACAAAAGTGCAAATCAAACATACGAATTCACTATAAAGTCTCAAGTTTAAACACAAGTGGAAAAAAATAAATAGACTGAAGGAAAATATATAAAATAAGCGAGACGTGTCAGTCGTCTACGTCTCCATCCCCCAAGTCACTGTCGTTGCCGTCATCCTGCGCTGCATTTCCAGCTTCTACAGCTGGGTCCTCCTCCGGATCCTCCTCTGGATCCTCCTCAGGGTCCTCCTCTGGATCCTCTTCCGGATCCTCCTCTACCGGCACTGGAGGGGCCGGTGCTGGTGCAAGTGCTTGATTTTGCAGTTCCTGAATGTTCCAACTATTTTCCAGGACTCTGTCCTCAAGCCAGTCGGCTCTTATCTGCTCAGCACGCAGATCTCTGGCTATGGTGTTACGAGCTATCTTACTCGTATGGTGCTCTTCCTCGAGCGAGTCGGTCTTACCTGTAAGTTGTCGGATCATCCATCCTTGTGCTAGGATGGTTTCCTGCATTCTTTCTAACTGTGCTTGTTGTTTATGTAATATGATTCTAAGTAGGTCAATTCCTACTTCTACAGGGTTAACCGGTTCAATCGGCACAGCAATGGTTGGGCGTGATGACGACTCCTCCCCCAGAGCGAGCCTTTTCCTCGCAGCTGAGCGTGTCTCCACGCCATAAGATGGTATGGGTTCCACCATAGGTGCCTTTCCTGGCGCTCTTGGTGGCGTAGGTCTGTCGGATGATGATGACGATGAGGATGATGACATTGCCTGTTAGGTCGAATAGTTAGTTACGAGTTGTTTTCATTTCTTATTATGAAGGCATAATCTACATAACACAGTTGTGGTATATTGCATAACAAGATATAATAGTTCGGTGCCAAACTAAGTCTAGTGTCGTGAAATCAGCTATAGTTTAGGTCTACTTCTAATGCAAACATGGTTCTCTATAGCTAGTGGCTCTGATACCAATCTGTCACACCCTCAATTTCCACTTGCGGAGTTTTACCGCGAGGCATGTGAACAAACCAGAATCTGAAACACTAGTACGTCGAACGACTCTATATGATTTGATAATACGTTTTCAAAAATCATTCGTCGTAGATTTTATATTGTCTTGATTAGTTACCAATATTTAGCAGAAGCATTAGTTTTAAAGTTTGAGCGGAAGCATAAATAAGTAGTGAAGCGGGCGCCAACACAAACGCCAAAACAAATGAAAAACCCCCAAAACAATATTTATAAATAAGACTCGATAAAAGATGTCTTGTTCAATGCATGTGCGTGCACCTATAGCTCCTAGCGTCCTGAGAAACATGTAAAGAAACAAGTGTCAACATTAAAGATGAGTGAGTTCACAGGTTTTCATAAATTCGTTTGTTTCCCCCGTTATCCCTAACCCGGGATAACGATTTAGTCCACTATTCCCAACCCGGAATAATATTGATGTTGATTCCATTATTCCAAACCCGGAATAATAAGTTGTTGTTTCCATTATTCCAAACCCGAAATAATAAGTTGTCGTTTCCATTATCCCCAACCTGGGATAATATAGTTGTTTCGTAATTAAGTTCAATGTTAACATATATAGGTAGCTAGCCTAAAGTTATGTCACGTAAGTGTTCGCGATCGAAGCTGACTGTTGTGCCTCCGTGTTGCCAGGCCTATCACTGACCATGGCGAAGTTAGGCCGAATTATTCACCCGTTGACCATACCCGGTCGGCTAGCGCGACTAGCTCGGATGGGGCTTGTCGGGCCCAGTAGTACTACTTATAACTCCCCCGCTATTAAACCCAATACTAACGATCCGAGAGATTGACGAGGACTTAAGTGATAAAGCTGCTTAGTGACCATAACATTACATTAACATTAACTTAGTTACCGAATAGTTATGTGACGTTAAATTCGTATAACGTAAAGAGATTGAGTTTGAAGAGTGTATACATGTTTCTCCCCCTGTTGTTTAAAAACCGGATAAAGTTAGGGGCCGTGAACTCACCTTTATTTGCTCGGTTAGTGTAGCAAAGAAGTTGTAAAGGATGGACCGCTAATTGCGTCCTAACAAACCAATTGATTTCAAGTCAGTGTGTGATCACACCAATACAAATTCTACACTCAATTTACGCACAAAGTGATACACACAAACAACATATCTAACACTCAAACATGCATGCAAGTATACTCATGTGAACCTAGTGATCAAAACAACTTATCATGAACATAAACCAATCCATGCCACAATTTGGTGCACACAATCACAAGTTATCAAATTTCAGCTTAACACTCATAATTCAGCTGTTTTCTAGGATTTTTATAAAATAGTTTCAACGTTCCAAAAATTCCCATATTTTTACAGTAGGTGCCATTTATACTGTAGAAATTTATATAAATTTTCCAAGTCCTAAATCTTTACCGTTTAACCATAAATATCAGTATACTCGGCTGCAGTCAGATTTATCACTTTCTGACTGCAGTCCACGGAAGAATTTATTTAAAAATACCGATCGTCCAATTAACAAAATTCCAGTTGGAGTTGCCCGGAAATTTCCATACCTAGTTGCTGTACAAAATTCATGACTCAACTCTCTACTGATTTTAAAATCCAACTCGATAAACAACTAACAAAATTTCAGGATTTTCACAGCTTTAGTTACTGAACTTATTTGGCCCTTTAAAAATATCAAACGACTTCAGAAAATTATGAATCCAGCGCCCTTAGATTCGTTATTCAAATATCTACGTTCTAGACATCAGAAAATCCGTTTTTCGACAACTAACGACCGAGTTACAGCCAGATGAAGTCGGCTGTAACTATTACTCAGCAACTGTTTTCAGCATATCATTATCATAAATCGCATAAACCGTCCGTATGATTAACCTAGGCGATCTTTAACCGGTTTCCTAGTCATAATTAATACTAATAACATGTCCATGCAAACCCTAGTTCATACCTCTAGTTTTTATAAACAAACAAGGCTTATGATTTCAGATTTTCAAACAAACATCCAACGCAAACATTACTAACAAATCGGTTATCCTAACCTTTCATTCAATCATATAATCCGAAAACAACACAATCAAAACACATGTATCCGAATATTATCTTGTAGCATATGACAAATTCTAATCTTTTAATAACAAGGTAAACGAACCGTGAGTACGATAAGGGACCGGTGATCAAAGATTGCTTGCAACCGAGAGGATGATGATGGAGTAGGCTGTTTTGTTGATCGAATAGAGGTGAACAAGGGTTGTTTGCGGTTGAATGGAATGAATGAGGGCTGATCAGATCGAGATGAAGGCTGCTCGCGATCAATGGGACAAGAGTGAGGCAATTTACGGTTGAAGAAGATGAAGGGTTTGGCTGCCGACGGCTGTTTTGCCTTTTAGGGTTTTGTGTTTTTGATGGATGCATGCATGGTTAGTATATATAGGCAAAGAGATAAGTGGTTACGGTTTTGGTTTGAGCTCGTGGCCGAGGGACTTGGGTTGGTTTGGTTTGGGTTTGATCTTGCGGCCGAATAGTTTTAGTTTAAGGTTTAGGTTTGATCTCGGTTTGGGTTTGCAGTTTGGGTTGCACACGGCCGAGAATGGTTTGAGTTCTAAACTTGGTTAATTCCTAGAGTCACAAGGAATCAAAGTTGGTTCATGTCGCGGTTCGATTCGTGCACATATTTGCCATGATTATTCCATAACCAAAATAATCACATAATCACACATCACGTATTACTAACTCGTACACGTTTAATACATAGCATATAATTCACTCGACAAGTATTACGTTTAAGTTATCCGAAAAACCCGGGATGTCACAATTCAAGTCAAAGAAAGAATGAAGACAGCACGACATAGTCAAAAGAGTTATGCAGATAATCGAAGTAAGCCATTGGAGTTTCAAGTCGGAGATAAAATGTTGTTAAAGGTTTCTTCATGGAAAGGAATAGTCCGATTCGGTAAGAAAGGAAACTTAAGTCCAAGATTTGTTGGACCATTTAAGATTATCAAGCGAATTAGACCATTAGCTTATCAACTACAGTTACTAGAGGAAATGGCTGGTATACATGATGTATCTCATGTATGCAATATAAGAAAATGCTTAGCTGATGAGTCTCTAATTATACCTCTTCAAGATATAGAGGTAAATGAAGGATTAAAGTTCGTTGAGAAGCCCCTACAGATTGAAGCTAGAAAGATCAAGAACATCAAACATAAGAGATTAGTTCTGGTCAAGTAAAGTGGGATTCGAAACAAGGACCAAAATATACCTGGAATTAGGGTCATAGATAAAACAAAAATGTTTTCACTTATTCCAGTAAATCTCAAGGAGGAGATTTAAAACAAGGTGGGGAGGATGTAGCAATTCTCAAAAAGGTCCCCCAAAAACCCATAATCAAAGCCCCTTACGCACGCCAACGAAAAACCGGAACAAAGCTCGCTGTGTGGCGTGATAGAGGCTTTGAAGCTCGTCACGTGGCGCAACGGTGCCAATTCTCCGAATGACCACGTGTCGCCACATGACAAGCCTATGTTGTTGACTCATGACACATATGCCCTAGCCTACCTCTTCGCGTGACACGACCAGTCTCATTTGGTTCATCACGTGGCGTGATGAGTACCAGATTCTATCTGGATAAACTCAGCTTCCTCCCGTGACGCGACCATGAAACCACGTCTCGTTGCGTGGCGCGACGGCGTAAAAAATCAGGTATAAATAGGAGAGGCCATGAGCAGTGTCAATTGCTCAATCAATTTTGAAAACTCGAATCTTATAAACCTCCGTTCGCTATCTCGTGAATTCCCGTGTACGAAATCCTAATCGCTGAAACGACACCCTGCCTGATTAATCAGAAAACCATAGCAACGAAAAGCTGAACTTCTGCCTGAATAAGGTGATACTTTATATGTTGCGGTTTTGATCTCGTGATTATCATTAAGGTTTGATTTGGTTTCATGCACTAATACGTCTTACATTTGTGTATCTAGGAATTAGAGCTTATAACCAGGAGGGTACTAAACCCAAAAATATAGCAAGGTGAGTCATTCTCTTTTATCAAATGCTTTCAAAACCCTAAATGTTTTCCAATTGTTATTTATATTACAGTGATTAAGTCTTTGTATTATTACATGGAAACAAAATTTCAGTATTTGAGGTTTTGTATACACTACTTGATAAGCTTCACTAGTTGAGAGAATGATCAACAGTGTTATGACCACAGTCACAGAAATTGCCGAGTGACAAATACCTTTGGGTAGTAGTAATATATAAACAAATGCAAAAACTCTCAATGCTGTAATTATAAGAATGTGTCATTTTATACAAATGAATGAACTCATTAGTATTTTCCACTGATCAAATGTTATTAAACGTGTTTCATGTAATATAGTGTGAAGTAAAGGAAAAAGTGTGACAAGGCACTCAAGCTTAAAGAATTGGCTATGTCACCTAAATAAAACGTGTTTTATAATCTAGGGCTTATCCCTATCAAAACCTTTTATGTAAATATGGGTTTTATCCCACATTTTATGCAATGAAAACTACGGTGTTCGAAAACTATGATATTTTTCCTGACTGCCAGTCCTGATGGAATTTACGCTGCGATAATTTTAATAAACACCGGTATCACTTGCGCTGTTCACGACTCCCGTCTAAGGTAGGGTTGGGGTTGCGACGTAAGCTCATGGAATCCGACAAAAAAAATATCTACATCTATGATCCGGGTCCAAGATCTAGCTTATGCCTTTTAACTCATCCTTTTCAAAAGAAATATGTTCATTGTTGGGATTGAACCCTAAAAAGGAACATATGATATCAAAGCCAAATACACTATCCGAGCTTTGGTTCAACTATCAGAGGTTACAACCTCTGATCTACCTTTACACTGCTTTCCCTAAACAACTGCTCCTATCATCTGATCGTTCAAGAGGCAAAGGTCTGATAGAAGAAACAAGATCAGAGGATAGAGATCAGTGCTTAGACTAGTTTTTAATTTTTTCAAATGTAACAGTGCTATGCACTGATAGTTTAGTATAACAGTGTTTTAGTTAGTTACAACTTTGTTAACTGTCACTATCAACCATGACGTCACAAAAGATGCTCAGTGGTTAGATAGTTAGTATAAATTAGTGAACGTTGTAACTGTTAAACTTGTCTTCCTGAAAAAGATAATTTCGCACTTTATCTTCTTCATTTCTTACTATCAAACGATTGTAATTGGCTAAGGGGGAGTTTGTGAATCACATGCAAAGTTTATCAACTTGAAAGCATGATGGTGATGAAAACTAACGACCAATTGCTTGTAGTAAAAGTTTTCCATTAATTCTGCTGCATATCTTTCATATTCAATCCATTTTCCATATTTAGAAACAAAAACTACAAGTAATTCAAACTTAGATCCTAACAATTGGTATCAGAGCTTGGTCAATCGATTTTGATTTAACAGTCAAATTGATTTAAACAGATCAACTCTTTGTGTTAATTCGTTTGATAGTTTTACTTGAATACAAAGTTTTATTACTACAAAAGTTTTTAAAACACAAATCTTTTGTAAACAAGAGAAATAGCACAAAACACACCGGAATCCAATATTGGATCCATGTCAATCACCCATGTTGAAACAAAATGAATATTTTATTTGGCAACGTAGGATGGGTCTTATTCTCGCCCAACAGAACACCGGATGTTGGAGATCCGTTGTATTTGGACCTCATGTTCCCATGGTTCCAAGTACAGAGGATCCCCACATGCAGGTCCCTAAGAAACTCGAAAATTACTCTGAACAATCGTTTCTTGAGATCCTTACCTGAGAAAAGGGAGACTGTAGCTTATGTCACTAGAACAGTTGTTGGTTACAAGGAAATGACCTTGACACAACTTCATGGACGACTCCTCACTTATAAGAGAGAGTTGAACCAGAAAAAGGAGTTGCAAGAGTCAGGGAAAATGATTGATGACTATACTTTGGGAAACACTGCTTTATATAGTCATGAGGAGGGGTCTAGCGGTGGAAAAGATCAGAGTTATGATCATTACATTGACATAACATCTGGAAACAATTTCAACTCTGATCCCAGTACACCCAATTTTGCTTTTGCTGCAAATAGTGAAAGCCAGACCTCTGACAATTTGCCTTTTGAAATGAACGACTTACAACATTTTGAACCCACTAACCTTGAAGAAATGGACATTTTGCATCAGCTGGCACTTTTAAGTGTTAGAGCAAGTAAATTTTTACAAAAGAACTGGTAGGAGATTTCCAGGATTGTATGGGGGTTGAAAGTTGGGTTGGATAAGTCTAAAATCAAGTGCTACAAATGTAACAAGATGGGTCACTTTGCCATAGAATGCAGACCACAATCTGCAGGACCAATTGTAACACATCCTGGCAACAATCCTCAAAGCAATGTCCACTATTCCCAATATACCCCTACACCTCAAATGCAAAACACTACACATTTTGCACATCATGTTGCTACAGTTCCTGTCCATTATGTCCAAGCACCTGCACCACAGATTCAATATGTCCAAGCACCGCCTCAAGTACATGTGCAGCAAATGCCACAAGTTACTCAACCTACTCAAACCACTGCTACACCAACAGAGGTTAATCAACAAAGATTTTTCACACAAGGTTTTGTTGATTGGAGTAGTTTGCCTGAGGATTTAACTGATGAAAACTTTGCTCTCATGGCCAAAAATGATTTTGAAAATGAAAATATATGTTTAATGGCTTTGGAGACCATTGTTGAGGATGATGAATCTATGGAGCAGGAGTTAAAGTCTGATGTGGTTGAGTGTTGTGAAGCAGTGGTTATACCAGAAGTTACACCAGTGGTTGAAGTGAATGCTGTTGATGTTAAAAAAGACACTCTATCTGACCCTTGGGATAAGCAGGTGTGTGAAGAAGAAGACTGTGATTGTGCTCTTATGGCTGCTTTGAAGGTATCACCTTAGATCCTTAAAGATCTATGTTCTGACAATATTATTGCTTTTGCAAACATAAAGCAGGTGAATGAAAACCTGAGAAACAAAATTTTAGAAGATGAACTTAATTTTGAAAAACTTGTTAAAGAGTTGAAAACAAAGTTAAGTAAAAAGATTCTGAAATGAGTACCCTAAGGCATGAATCAAGCATAACCAAAGACCAGCTCCAAACTATGGTAGAAAAATACCAGGTTTGCAAACAGGAGCTTGAATCTACCCAGATCACTTGTGAAAAATGGGTAGAGTCTTGTAAAGGTTATGAGCTTATGCTTGATGCTCAAATCAAGAGCAACATAAAGTTTGGAATAGGCTTTAGAGATTATAACCAGACTTGTGAAAATGTTGCAAAAATTGATTCTGAGCTGGTTGAAATAGTCCCAACAAACTTGGCTGGTGAAGAAATTAAAATCACAGATAAAAATGGAAACAAAATCATTTTTGAAAAACCATAGGTTTCAGCAAAAGATAAAGAAATTGAAAAATATCAGTTTAAACCAACCTGGTCAGATGAATGTGATATTTTGAAAAATTTCAAGCCAATGGACTTTTCAACCACTGACGGTATAGAAGTACCAAAAGCACTGGTGATCCCTATCAAAGACTTACCAGCAGAGGTTACACCCACTACTCTCAAAAAGTCTGATAGGAAAAGGAAAGAAAAGGTTAAATACTTGTTTTGTGAATTTTGTGAAAAGAGAAATCATGTGGCTGTAGATTGTTTTCTTTTAAAAGCCTATGGCATAAACAAAACTTGTGTTATACCCAAATCTCCTAGATGCACCATCCGCAACAAAACAAATCACATGACCCAAGAGTGTGCCTATCTCAAAATCTATCATCAAAAGGTAAAAGAAATTAGAGCAAAAGCTCTTGAAAGAGAGTGTTCAAGCTTTTCTGAAAACATATCTAAAAAGAACTTTGAATCAATTGAAACATCTGTCACAAAAGCTTTAAATCAAACCTCCGTTCACAGAGAAATTCAAGTCACAGATGCACCTCCATCAAACCAATTTTCAAGAGGTAAAAGCCAGTCTAGTTATCAAAAGGTGCCTATGGTTTATGGGACTTACAAAAAGTCTTCTAAGCCAAGGGTAAATAGGCGTCCTCATGGTTACCAACAGTTGATAGGAAGTGGCTCACAACAGTGGTTACAAAAACCTGATCTAACCACTGCTCATTTACCTAAACTTGAGTCTGGATCATCTAATACCCCATCCAAAGCCATTCTGGCTTTGGAAACTCACCTAAACTAATTATTTCAAAACATGTGCAGGGAGCTTCTACTTGCCTTGACAGTCTTTGGTATGTAGATAGTGGGGGCTCCAGGCAAATGACAGGATGTAAAGCCCTGCTCAGAGACTTTAAAGCTCATGGAGGGGTGATATATCCTTTGGAAATAATTCAAAAGGGAAGGTGTTGGGTTCAGGATGTGTCTTAGCTGGAAAACTCAAGTTTGAGAATGTTAATCTCATTTATAATCTAAAATTCAATCTTCTGAGTCTCTCACAAATGAGTGATAAAGGATATGGTTCCTTCTTCACAAAGGAAACTTGTCAGATAGTAGGCCCAGAGGTTGTTATAAAGATTAATGAAATAATTGCAGAGTGCAAAGCACAACTTACTGCTAATAGGGTAGGAAATGTGTATGTGGTAGACATGGTAAAAGATAATCCTATGTCAAATGCATGTTTGTTCTCAGTTGCCTCAAGCAAAGAGACAGAATTATGGCATAAAAGACTAGGACAAACAAAACTAAAAACCATCTCCACTCTCTCAAAACAAAGTGTTGTCAGAGGTTTGCCTCACAAACAATTTACTAGTAAAGAACATTGTGTTTCCTGTTTAAAAGGTAAACAACATAAAAGTTCTTACAAGTCAAAAAGAGTCCAAAACAAGTCAGTGCCTACAGTTACTTCATATGGAATTGTTTGGACCTGTGAAAATCATGAGCTTAAAACACAAAAGGTATTGCCTGGTGATAGTTGATGATTTTTCCAGGTTCACATGGACTTTCTTTTTACACTCTAAGGATGAAACAACAAACATTTTCAAAATTTTGTTAAACAAGTTGAAAAGCAATTTGATCTTCATGTAAAAATCTTTAGGAGTGACAATGGGATAGAGTTTAGGAACAAAAAGTTGGATGCCATGAAATGCTTGAATTGGAAGGACGTTTTGGGGTTGTCGGTTTTAGAGTCGGCAGAGGATTTGGGTGTGCCATCGGTATGGATGGTTCGAGTCTGCGGTCAATTTTGGTTTTGGGTTTTGGTTTGTTCTCGGTTCAGTTTTGGATTTCAGCTCGGGTTTCGTTCGTGAGCTTCGGGTCAGTTAAGGTTAAAGCCAATCAACACGTGGAGACTTGCGGTTCGTGGTTCGGTTCGGCCAAACAGAGTCAACTCGGCGAGCATTTCGGCATTCGATACGAGGAGTGGTAAACCTCCACGGCTTAACTTTTATTATGCTATTCATGTTTATTTATATATATATAGATTTTTTACGCAAAACGAGCTCAAGCCGATCCGATAGCGAAATGATGCTAATTTTGGTTAAACTAATGAACTTAGCTAAGTCATTATGTCTTGTGCTTGTTAGAAATTACAAACATAAACTTGTTAAAAGTTATACAATATACTCAATATGTAATTATATATCGATTTATTTATTGTTGAGTTTTGAGATTTTGAACGACACTTTGACTGTCGGGTTAGTCCAAAAAAGAGGAAATGCTGCCCGTTTTTCGACAAATATGCATCTATTATACATTTCGACACAATATATGTATACCTATTTTAACTATCGACCAACTTATATATATATATATATTATACCTCTCGAAAAAGTATATACATATATGTCTATTACATCTTCGATAAATATATACAAAATATTGGCCATGCTTTCTCGTCAAACTGAAAATATATGTATATTTACTAAATATTCGTTACGCTAAAGAACGTATCAAGACGCTAATGATGTTATTAAAATAAAAACAAGTGTATATTTATTTTATTAACTCGTCGTAAACCTCTAATATTTATGTACCTTCGTTTGCTATATGAGGTGACCTCGGTGTTCCATCTTTAGATCGTTGACTCTCCACAGAATTTCAAAGGACGCTTCGCTAAAAAGTGAACATACTCGACCCCCTTTTTACACTTCAACTCATTTTGGGGTGCAACATGTATCGATTAACAAAGTTATATTATACGAAGTTAAAGTATATTCAAATTTCTAAACGTGTCATCAGTTATGCTTATGTGAATTATGCGTGTTAGTTTATACTTGTTTATACATGCTATCTGTTACGCATACATTAGTTGTACATGCTAGCTTCAACTTGTATTCTCATTACATTGTTATGTTTAGGGTGTTACGCATGCTAGATTTGACTTGTACATTCGTATTGTATGTTATGCTTAGTCTGTTCTCGTATGCTAGACTTCATGTTCCTATAAATTACCATGTCCAACTGGAATAAACTTTTATACATATACATAATCCAAAACGTGTATGCTCGCCAGTGCTTTTGTACTGATCCATGCTCTTATCACATGTTGCGGGTTCGCGATCGACGAATCTAGTAGGAATTGCCTAGAAACGCACTTAAATTTTAATATTCGCTGTATTGTAATATCTTCTATCATGTTGTACTTCGTTTCAATACTTTGTACTAAACTGTTATAAATGAAAGAAATTACATTCCTGTTATACGCGTCGTAAATTAAATTGTAATACCTGATTTAAACAATGTATTTATTAAACACTTGACACAAATAGTGTTATGAAGCCTCTAGCAATCTCGTTTTCGTCTCATCCCAATGTTTCCGCTATCGGTTGGGGTGTGACAGATTGGTATCAGAGCCATAACTATAGGGAAGTAGGTAGAATTGCCATGATTCGACCTAGTCTATAGTCTAAGTACCAAACTCGACCATACTTGCTTCTTGTTAAAATAATAACTCCTCCAAATTGCTTTCACCTCTTCTTTCGTCTAAATATACAAAGTGCATTACTAAAACATCTACACAATACACACACTTGACGATACTCTTATTCCACAATCGAAATAACCCACCAAAATAGGGGTGATTCCCGCCTTTGGTGACAAATTTCAATCCACTTTGCATGATATTTTGCGCGAAATTCACAATCAAGTCAGGAGTGATATCCATATCTTAATTAAAGTTTTCATTTCATAATCCGGTGGATTTTTATTGACGATCCAAGATTCTATCTTGTCTCGTTCAATAAACCACAATTTGGGGGGACGAAATTGTCAAGCCAGGATTGACATCCACACCTTGATGACTGGTCCCGCTCTACGACATTCAATCTCGCCAAAGTTTCACATCTTCGATCAAATTAGGGACATGTACTAACTGGAAGGGTAAAATACTGTTAATCGCCTGGCGACGAGAGTATTATACCTATTAGGCCAAAGCATGTCTTCCTAATTCGAAAAGACTTGCAATTCACTTTGAAATAGTCGAAGTTTCTAAACCCGAAGCACTCCAATACTTATCAAGCCCCTCTCTTATATTTATTCAACCTTTACGCTATTTAATACTTGTTACCTCGTTATTTCAAAATCATCGTTATACACAATAAATTAATACACGCATACTGATACATTAAACTTAATTCGGGATTACTGGACACTCTTTATGTGATAAACTGGTCATTAACTTCGGATGGAGCCACATCTTGACATATGTAGTGCTTGTGAGGCACTACAGGATTAGCGCACCACCACATGAATTTGTGGTAATGTCAAGACATTCATACATACTTTACGGATCTTTTCATAGCAACGAAATGATGACATGTGCTATGATTAGATGATGCTAGCGGAATCGATGGGTTGACGGTTGACAAGTTGTCATTAACTTCGTAAGAAGCCACACCTTAACATGTATAGTGCTTGTGTAGCACTATAGGAGTAGCGCACCGCCACATGGATTTGTGTAGCACTCCACGGAATTTCAAAGGACGTTTCGCTAAAAAGTGAGCATACTCGACCCCCTTTTTACACTTCAACTCATTTTGGGGTGCAACATATATCGATTAATAAAATTATATTATACGAAGTTAAAGTATATTCAAATTTCTAAACGTTTCATCAGTTATGCTTATGTGAGTTATGCGTGTTAGTTTATACTTGTTTATACATGCTATCTGTTACGCTTACATTAGTTGTACGTGCTAGCTTCAACTTGTATTCTCATTACATTGTTATGTTTAGGGTGTTACGCATGCTAGATTTGACCTGTACATTCGTATTGTATGTTATGCTTAGTCTGTTCTCGTATGCTAGACTTCATGTTCCTATAAATTACCATGTCCAACTGGAATAAACTTTTATACATATACATAAATCCAAAACTTGTATGCTCACCAGTGCTTTTGTACTGATCCATGCTCTTATCACATGTTGCGGGTTCGCGATTGACGAATCTAGTAGGAATTGCCTAGAAACGCACTTAAATTTTAATATTCGCTGTATTGTAATATCTTCTATCATGTTGTACTTCGTTTCAATACTTTGTACTAAACTGTTATAAATGAAAGAAATTACATTCCTGTTATACGTGTCGTTAATTAAATTGTAATGCCTGATTTAAACAATGTATTTATTAAACACTTGACACAAATAGTGTTTTGAAGTCTCTAGCACTCTCGTTTTCATCTCATCCCGATGTTTCCGCCATCGGTTGGGGTGTGACAAGAATTGTTAAATGACTACGACTGTGATATTCGCTATCACCCTGGCAAAGCGAATGTCGTGGCCGATGCACTTAGTCGTAAAACTCACATTAGGAGTGTTCCTTGCTACCAAATCGTGGGAAAACTCAACGAGTTGATCCGACAAGCACAATTTACCGTCATTAACGAGGGTAACCTCGCTAGTGAATTAAATTGTGGAGTCGAAAACCCGCTCGAAGCTAAACCTGGTGGTATTCTTTACTACTATAGTCGTATTTGATTGTCTCAATCTTTGGTCTACTTTGATGGATGAAGCCCACAAATCCCGATACTCCGTTCATCCTAGCGCTGATAAGATGTACCATGATTTACGTGCATCCTATTGGTGGCCTGGAATGAAACGTGATATCGCTCTTTACGTGTCCAAATGTCTTACGTGTTCCAAAGTCAAGGCAGAACATCAACGTCCCTCTGGTTTGCTCGAACAACCAGAAATCCCTGGTCGGAAATGGGAGAGCATAGCCATGGATTTTATCACGAAATTGCCTCGTACTTCGTCTGGTCATGACAGCATTTGGGTTATCATCGATCGTTTGACCAAATCCGCTCACTTCCTTGCCATTCGTGAAGATTACAACATTGAGAAATTGGCTCGTATCTACACAAGAGAAATCATTAGTCGTCATGGAACTCCTCTTGACATTATTTCTGATCGCGACGCTCGTTTCACCTCTCGCCTTTGGGAAACTTTTCAATCCGCCCTTGGCACTCAGTTTAATCTTAGCACCTCTTTTCGTCCTCAGTCTGATGGTCAAACCGAGCGTACTATCCAAACTTTGGAGGATATGCTTCGGTCATGCGTAATCGATTTTGGCGGCAATTGGGATTCGCACTTACCCTTGGTTGAATTCTCGTACAATAATAGTTATCACGCTAGTATTCAAATGGCTCCATTTGAAGCATTGTATGGTCGTAAGTGTCGTTCGCCTATTTGTTGGCACGAGATTGGAGACACACAAATCACCGATCCCGAGCTAATACAAGAGACAACGGACAAGATCTTGCAAATACGTGATAATCTCCTCAAAGCATGAAGCCGACAGAAGAGCTACACCGACAAAAGACCAAGCCCTTGGAATTTAATATAGGTGATCAGGTATTTCTAAAGGTAACCCTTGGAAAGGCGTTGTCCGTTTTGGTAAGAAAGGTAAACTCGCTCCCCGTGGGTCCTTTCAAAATCTTGGAAAGGATTGGCAAGGTAGTATATCGACTGGACCTACCTCAAACGCTCAACAATGTTCATCCTATGTTTCATGTTTCAAATCTCAAGATATGTCTAGCCGAAGAAGGACTTCAAGTTCCGCTCGAAGATCTTCAAATCAATGAGACATTGCATTTTGTGGAAAAACCGGTCGAAATCATGGACCGAGGAGTCAAGCAACTAAGGCGCAGTCGAATCCCTATCTTCAAGGTTCGATGGGAAGGAAAACATGGCGCCGAGTATACTTGGGAACTCGAAAGTGATATGAAGACTAAGTATCCGCATCTTTTCGTTGCATCTTCCTAAATTTCGGGACGAAATTTCCTAAGGGATAGGAGACTGTAACGCCTCGCGTTTCGATACTTTCTACTTATGGCAAGCTAGTGTTGAAATTCTATTTTGGGGAATCCTTTGTATTCGTATTGGTCTTTTCATTATAAATGTTGTAACCGAGACTTGATTCGTAATGGAATAAACATGTTTATCATTGTACTTGTTACACACATTCATACATATTATACTTGTTCCTACAATACCTACACATGATACACATTCGCGAATACATGAAATACTTGTTACGCAACATTTATAGGATTATGCATGCTTTATACTCGATGTTTATACTAGATCTCAATCATACCATTCTTGTTTATACACTTAAGACATGTTACTTAGTCTCATAATACAATAACATGTCCCAAAAATGCCTTAGAAAGGCATTAAACCCGTAACATAACCACCAAATAACAAAAAATGGGATTTTACCCGGACCAGACCCCCATGCGGACTGCATGGGCAGTGGATGTGGTCCGCATCCATGTCTGGGCGGGCAGAAACTTTCAAAACTCGCGTTTTGCACGAATCCTACGCTTCTAACACCCTCCAATCACCCCAAAACTCATTAAACACCCCTCTAACCAACCTTAATCATCGCTCTATAAAACCCAAGCATTCTCCACCCATTTTCCACTTTCACAACTCATTCATCTCTTCTAAATCCTCTCAAGAACACACATAACTTCCAAATTCGGGCATATTGTGTAAGCTTCACAAAAGTGAGCATAACTTGCTCAAAACTTGACCTTTTCACTTGATTCTTCTTCCTACTTACTTGGATAATCTTTGGGTTGAATTCCTAGGGTTCTCCATGGAGAATCTAGACCTGGAAATGCCCCGAAATTGTCCATAAACTTTCTGTTTGAATCAAAACTTTTCAAAACTTGTTTATGTTCATCCAACTTGAGTTAATCTCATCTCAAACCTATGTCCTAATGCTTACAACACTTCTTGTGGTTGGTTAGGCTTAAAAACAAGGTTGAGACATTCAAACATGAGGAGTTATCCTCACAATAATTCGGTTTTCATAGAGCTTTAAGCTCACAAGTGGTGCAAGTTCATAACTTGTTCATGTGTGTCCACCTTGGTTAGCCTTGGCTATCCTAAACTTTGAGACCACACATCAGTTGATGATTTTCATCATTATCTCAAGTAGTTTACTAGCTCTAAAGTGTCACAACCCCGACAAGCCGTTGACATGTGTCCTTGTGTGCTCTCGGGGTTGTATTCACTTGGCTACTTGATATAATGGCGACACACTTTACTATTCTTGTCATTCACATTCTTGTTTATGTTATTCATTCATCACCCTCCTTGATTGTCCATGACAACTTTTGTAGTGGTGAATCTGATAATGAGGTTAAATGGATGTTCATCATCCTACCTCCATGCTTGACTTACTTGAATATTTAGAGGTACCAAAGTGGATGGTTCATCCTCCCACCTCCTACATGATATTATACGAATATGTATTTACTATGGACTATAATACTATCCTAAAACCGAAACCTTGATAATGACTAAATAATCACCTATCAAGTTATTAAGTTTATCACTAAAGTACATAGTTCCTTGTCACGATTCTAATAGGTCTTGAGCCTATGAAACCATATTAACCCCTTTTCGGGTTATCATAGTGTCAAGCACAAGTGCTATGTCTTAGTGAATATTGTCATACATAATACTTTAACCCTTATTTCCGTAATCTTGCTCGAATAATCCAAATCTACCGTTGCACTTCTAACTAATGCGTATGTGCTTCTTGTAGAAGGACAAGGTGCCAAACTCTAATTTCACAACAAAGCTCTCGGGATTTCTTAAGTGGAACGCTTAGCAAAACCGTGAGTACGCTCGACCCACTTACCGTTTTAAATCACTTTTGGGTTGTAACATGTTTACCTATCAAAATACACATATCACAAACTCATGCTTTACATGCTCAATCCTTATACATGAATACCTGTTATGCCTAGATACATGCTTGATTATACATGCTTGATCATTAACTTAGCTAGCCCAACTTATCATATATAGCGCTATAGGAGTAGCACGCCGCCGTCGGGGTTATGTTAAGATATTCATTCTCATTTTAGTCTTGTCGCTTTTGTGGCAAGGGAAGCTCGATCTCGTTAAAATTTTTGTGGAAACTCGGGGTTTGATCTAGTATTGCATGATTAGTGAGAACTTTGCTTACAATTACCATGTGGATTCGAGTTACACTTTTATACTTATGCTATGTATCACCAAACTTGTGTACTCGCCTTTGCTTTTGCATTGAACTCGTATTTTTAACATGTTACAGGTTGATGAAGATTTTGCCATGAAATTAGAGTAGTGATGATACTTAGATACACATATAGAAGTTAGGTTTATAAACTGTTGTATCAAATTTTGCCTTGTTATTGTTGTATTTGAAATTCCTTGTATTGTATGATAATGTTATTATGAATGAAATAAGGGTTTTATTTAAATATTGTCACCAATTAGAATTTATGAGCAACGAGCAATCTCGTTTCGTCTCACTCCAATGTTTCCGCCATCGGTTGGGTGTGACAGGGGGCTCCAGGCACATGACAGGATGTAAAGCCCTGCTCAGAGACTTTAAAGCTGATGGAGGGGGTGATATATCCTTTGGAAATAATTCAAAAGGGAAGGTGTTGGGTTTAGGATGTGTCTCAGCTGGAAAACTCAAGTTTGAGAATATGAATCTCATTGATAATCTAAAATTCAATCTTCTGAGTGTCTCACAAATGAGTGACAAAGGATATGGTTCCTTCTTCACAAAGGAAACTTGTCAGATAGTAGGCCCAAAGGTTGTTAAAAAGATTAATCAAATAATTGCAAAGAGCAAAGCACAACTAACTGCTAATAGGGTAGGAAATGTGTATGTGGTAGACATGGTAAAAGATAATCATATGTCAAATGCATGTTTGTTCTCAGTTGCCTCAAGCAAAGAGACAGAATTATGGCATAAAAGACTAGGACACACAAATCTAAAAACCATCTCCACTCTCTCAAAACAAAGTCTTGTCAGAGGTTTGCCTCACAAACAATTTACTTGTGAAGAACATTGTGTTTCCTGTTTAAAAGGTAAACAACATAAAAGTTCTTACAAGTCAATTGAAGAGTCCAAAACAAGTCAGTGCCTACAGTTACTTCATATGGACTTGTTTGGACCTGTGAAAATCATGAGCTTAAAACACAAAAGGTATTGCCTGGTGACAGTTGATGATTTTTCCATGTTCACATGGACTTTCTTTTTACACTCTAAGGATGAAACAACAAACATTTTGCAAAATTTGTTAAATAACTTGAAAAGCAATTTGATCTTCCTGTAAAAATCTTTAGGAGTGACAATGGGACAAAGTTTAGAAACAAAGAGTTGGATACCTTTTGTGAGTCAAAAGGGATTGTTAGGCAATATAACATCCCTAAAACTCCAGAACAAAATGGGGTTGTTGAAAGGAAAAACGGAACTTTGATCGAATCAGCAATAACTATGCTAGCAGATTCTGGTATACCCTTGTCTTTTTTGGCAGAGGCTGTAAACACTGCTTGTATGTTCAAAACAGAGTTTTGATAAACCCCAGGCATCAAAAGACTGCTTATGAATTGCTTTATAAAATCAAACCTCTGATCTCTTATTTTAAAGTCTTTGGCTGCCCATGCTGCATTTTAAATTTAAAGGATTCAATATCCAAGTTTGCAGCCAAAGTTGATTGTGGTTATTTTCTGGGATACTCAACCACTGCCAAAGCCTACAGAGTTTTTAACTCTACGACCAAGTGTGTTGAAGAAACTCTGAATGTGAAGTTCAATGACCTCTCATCTTTGAAAATCCCAGCAAATCATGCTGAATTGTTTGACCTATCCAAATTTGCATTTGAAGATGTGTCTGTCAAGACTAACCATGCAGGTACCCCACAGTCATCAAATCAAGAGCAAGGATATGATTGAATTCTTCCAAATTTCAAATTCAATCCTTCAGGCAGAGGAGCAAATGTTAGTAGCAATGGTGAAAGCTCTGCCAGGTCAACAGTGGTTAATACTCAAACCTCTGCCAGCTCTCAAAACCAAACATCTGTTGATAAAAGTCCACAACAAATGGACAAAAGTCAACCTACTTTCACATCTATTCCACCAATTCCTCCACCACCATTCCAATCAGAGGCTGGACCGTCAAATTCACCAACATAGGTTAGCTCAGATGATACACATTTGCAAGCTTCACCTCAGAATGCCATTGTCCCATATCAAGGTGAATTGATTTTCCTTAAAAGCCATCCTGTGGATCAAGTTAATGGCAACATCAATGAGGGAGTGCTCACCAGAAGCCAATCCCAAAACATTTATCTTTTTGTTGGCTTTCTATCACTCACACAACCTGTCAAGTACCAAGAGGCACTAAAAGACAATAGTTGGGTAGAAGCCATGCAAGAGGAGCTCCTACAGTTCAAAAGACAACAAGTATGGGAACTTGTACCACTGCCAAAAGATGTAAGTCTTATTGGCACAAAGTGGGTCTTCAAGAACAAAACAGATAAGAGGGGCATTGTTGTCAATAACAAAGCAAGGCTCGTGGTTCAAGGTTATAGACAGGAAGGAGGTATAGACTATGATGAAACATTTGCTCCAGTTGCAAGACTGGAGGCCATCAGACTGTTCTTAGCTTTTGGTGCCAACTACAACATCAAGGTGTATCAAATGGACATCAAAAGTGCATTCCTATATGGAAAGATCAAGGAAGAAGTGTACGTGTGTCAACCTCCTGGTTTTGAAGATGCATTTCATCCTAATCATGTTTACAGGTTAAACAAAGTACTCTATGGTCTAAAACAAGCACCCAGAGCATGGTATGAAACGTTGTCCACTTTTCTCTTATCCATTGGTTTCCCCAGAGGTAGGATTGATAAAACCCTATTTTTAAAATGGAAAGGAAAAGATTTGATGCTTGTCCAAATTTATGTGGATGACATCATTTTTGTATCGACATGCACTGCCATGTGTGAAGAGTTCAGGAAACTCATGGCAGCAGAGTTTGAGATGAGTGCAATGGGGGAGTTGCAATTTTTTCTTGGTTTACAAGTCAAACAAATGAAACATGGCACTTTCATCCATCAAAATAAGTATGTGAAAGAACTACTTAAGAAATTTGATATGGATGATTGTAAACCTTGCAGCACACCCATGGCAACATCCAAGCTAGTCACATTTGATGGCAAAGATGACCTTGTTGATCAAACATTGTATAGAAGAATGATTGGGTCTTTACTATACCTAACTGCATCAAGGCCAGACATCATGTTTGCAAGATGTGTTTGTGCCAGATCACAGTCATTGCCAAGAAAATCAGATCTTATTGCTGTAAAAAGGATATTCAGATACATAAAAGGTGCTCCCACACTTGGTATCTGGTATCCAGCTAATGGAAATATTGAGCTTGCAGGATATTCTGATAGTGACTTTGTTGGATGTAAAACAACAAGGAAGTCCACATCTGGAGGAGCCCAATTCCTAGGTGATTGCTTAGTGTCTTGGCAAAGTAAAAAGCAAGTTGCAGTTTCCACATCCACTGCTGAGGCAGAGTATATAGCTGCTGCAATTTGTACTGCTCAACTTTTGTGGCTTCAAAATCAATTACTGGATTTTGGTATCGCTGCTTTAAAGACTTCACTCAACATTGATAGTCAAGCAGCAGAAAATATCATCAAAAATCTTCTCTCATTCCACCACTAAGCACATTGACATCAGACATCACTTTGTGAGGGATTGCTATGAAAAAGGTTTGATTTCTTTACAACATGTCCATACCAAGGATCAATTGGCAGATGTGTTGACAAAAGCACTTGATTCTCACACTTTTGACAATTTGATATCTAGGCTTGGAATGCTAAACATGGATTAAAAACAATTTTTTTGTCATCCCTGTGTAAATAGCAATAAAATATTTTTAGAAAATCAAAATACATCCTTAAAAATAGATTAAAAATTGATTTTTTCAATAAATCCTCAAAGTCTGTTCAAAGCACCGATAGCACAAAAACACTAATCATTTAGAAAAGTCTATCCATTGTCAACAGTGAATCCTCTGTTAGTTCAAAAACTTTCCGATAGTGGTTTAGCGAAACAACTGTCTTCCATTCTCAATCAGAGATTACACGTGGACAGATGTTATTTAACAGTCGTTGCATCAGATGCCACGTCATCATCACTTTTTCATAAACCCTATAAAAACCATGTTCTATCCAGAACAGAGGGTTCACCAAACTGTGTCGATTTCAAAAATCTCAAAGCAGTTTTCACTCAAATCATGGCTCCCAAAACAAAATCTAAGGCGAAATCAAAGCAAGAATTACCACCATTCGTCTTCATTATCAAAACCCCAAACAATTATACTGCAATCTTAGAAGAAACTGAGGTCAACACACGATACCACACAATGATTCGGATTCTAAGAGAGTCCAAATTTAAACACATGCTCAAAGTCAAAACCAAGATTTACATCGATTCTCTTTGAGATTTCTGGCATAATGCTAAGGTCAAAACATCCGCTGATGATGTTCCTTATGCTATAGTCTCAAAGGTTGGGGGGTACTCCTATGCAAATTACTCCACAATCGATCTCTCAAGTTTTTCAATTGAATGACATGACACATCCTGTGTCCTTTTCTTTAATAGAGATGCAAGCAGAGTTTGTGGAAAGGGGTTACACTGGCCAATTGAAAGGTATGAAAATCTTTAAACCCCGTTTTCCAGCAGAGATGAAATTCTTTTTCCATACTCTTTTAACATGTCTCTCTGCAAAATCTACTGCTTTCAATGAAATCCCATTGAACATGCAATATCTGGGATATGCAATTTTGACGGAATCAGATTTTAACTATTCCCAGGTATTGTTCAATGATCTTGTGAATAATTTTAAAAATACTTCAAAAAGAAAAGCTTTCTTGATACATCCTTGATTCTTGAGTGTTTATTTGCAAGATCAGATCAGATCTGAAGCAAGTAAACAAGGCGCAGTGTCCACACCTGGCTTCCTAACTCATGAACTTTTTACACGACTAAAAAATCTTGAAAAAGGCTTTCAAAACAGAAGTAGAGGAGGATGAGCCAATTTTACAAGAACAAAATGTTCAATCTCTTCCTCCTGCTACTGAGCCCACTGCTCTAGGTGATCAGAGCATTGCAACCACTGCTCTGGAACCCAAACCTAAAATCACCAAAAAGGAACCAACAAAAATATCCAGAAAACCCACTAAACCCAAAAAGGGTCCTCTGGAAGATGAGATCCCAGAGATAAACCCTATGACATTACCAATGTCACTAACCACTGCTGCTACTTCTTCACAACAGATGGTTGAGAGATCTCCACCTGGCTATGAAACTCCTCCTACATCCTCACAAAAGGATCAGGTTGTAAACACAGGGACACCAAATTATGAAGCTCTAGGACCATTTGGTTCTATCTTCCACAGCCCATCTCCTAGGGCAATGTCTCTTTCTACACCTATTCCTTCACCAATCAAATCACTACCACACACTTTTATTACCTTGCTAAATGCAATAGAACTAGAGCAGACATTATCCAGCACTTCTTACCAACCTATCAATGAGAATACTTCAACATGATGCTGGGTCTGATTCTCTAGTCTTTGCTAGCCCATCAGCATATGAAGAGGCTACATCCCTTGGGTTACATGGAACCCTTGGTGATAGTTCAACTAGAGCAGCCACTACAATTGCAAAACTACCTAGTTTTCCTTTGGACAGTGGTTACATTTTTAAGTCTCTGTTGAAGGCAACCGCTGCTGAGGCTACCAAGGTAACCTCTGATGTTGTGGGAAGTCCCCAGTACCAAGAACAAGGGGCATCTAAGGGTGAAGCTAGTGTTAAAACACATTCTAATGATCCTTTAGCTATAATTACCACCTCAGGTAGGAGTTCAGATGATCCTATTAATTTAGGTGATGATCTAAAATACAAAGATTTGACGGTAAGAGTATCAACACTTGAAACTTCTGTTGATGAGATCAAAAATCTTGTGAAACAGTTGTTAGCTATAAAGAGCCAACCCTCTGTCTTAACCACTGCTGATCTACAACAAGCCCTAGACCTTCTGTTTCAGCAACAAAAGCACTTCTCTGATCAACAACACAAACACCAAATGCAGGAAGTAAGAAACATGGTTGAAGCTAGATTCATGGATACAAGGGAATATATTAAAGCAATAAAAGCTCATCTTCTCCAAACCACTGGTACTGCTCCTCCTACAGTAATTTTTGTAAACACTGAAGATGATGCCAAAAAGGGGGAGAAACCTTTGGGACAGAAGAAGCTGAAAATTGATGATCAAATGGCAAAGCCAACAGTGGATATCCCCAGGCCAGATGGTTCAAAGAAAAAGGATTTAACAGATGATATCTTGGCCAGGGAAAATGAGAAGGAGAAGAGAAAAGTGTATCTTGATGGCAAGGCCTTGGTTGAGCGAAAGATTAAACAGCAAAAAGAAAAGTAAGAGGTTGGTACCTCAACAAAGAGAAGACCTGCTAGACAAGTAAGGCAACCAACATCCACACCTTCCAAAACTAAGCCTGTTGTAAATCCAACCATTAAAACCTCTGCTCTCCAAAAATCAAGCACACCTACTTCAACTTCTATACCCATTGCCACCAAAGCAGATGTTACAGCAACTGTTGTGTCAACATCTGTTGATACAGCAGAGGTTGCAGCAGATTCTATCCCATCCACTGCCATGGTCATATTAATACATCCACCCAACCTCTACCAACACCAACCAGAATACCAACTCATCCATCATCACCTGAGGTCAAATTCAAGAGGAGAAGAACTACAAAAGTTGTGGATGAAGAAGAGATCTTTCCTGCTCCTACTCCTTTATCATCACAACCACTGACCTCCACATCAATGCTTCCACCATCCTCAAATCCAACCACTGATCCCCTTAAAGTTATACCTGTAGCAAAGAAATATCATCTTGATTTACCAGCAGTCAGGGAAGAAATCCTAAGCTTTTATTCTAAGGAAGACCCTGACAAAAGAGCTATATTATCTCTTGATGGCTATCCAAGACCTGCAAATGTTGATGACTACCTGGAACTTAAAGTAAAACATAGCAAAGAGAGACTCAACTGGTAAAAGTGATAGAGAGATACAAACCATCATGTCTTTTCAGCTAAGCAAAGCTAGAACATTGCAAGATTTTGTCAAAGATCTGAGCAACAAGCTGTTAGAAAGAGAAGATCAATATCTTAAAAGTGAACTCATTGAACATATCATGAAGAACAAACAATATAAGGCAACAAAGGCACAGTTCAAGGATTGGAGTATAGATGAGCTGAGAGAAGAAATTAAAAGAATGCAAGAAATGTTAAAAGATCCTCTCAAAAAGCCAACTCCTCCTAACTTGGAAAACATAAGAAAGACATGCCTGAAAGAGCCTTGAAGCTTAAGATGATGAAGGAAGAATTGATACAGAATCACTATGGTTCAAGGACCCAAGTGATAAGATGGGGAGAAACCAGGGTGATTGATACTTACAAGATGTTAGAAGAGAGGAGGAAGAAAGATCCAAACATGCCTCCTAAACCAGTTTACCCTCCATCAAATTATGTTCATAAAGCTCAACACTCCAAAAAGTCTATCTCATCATCTGTCCCTTCCATCCTTGCTTTCAATCAACTAAAAAGGCAAGAAAAGATAGATGAAGAAGACAAGAGAGTGTTCGAACACATCAAAGAGGGAATTAAAAACATGGTTGACTATCACACAGATGAAGCTAGTGAAAAGCTCAGAGCAGAATTGACAAAGATAGTTCAACAAAAAGCTCTTCAAGCCTCAACAAATAAAGGTCATCCTAGAAAGCCAGAAGACCCAAAAATTCTAAAGTGGAAAGTCGAAAAAGGCTCCCACGAATTGATACTGCTCAAGTCTAATGGTGATGCTGTCAAGATGAGCATGGAGGTTGCATATAAGCTAAGTGCAGAAGACCTTCAAGATCTTTTGGGTCTGACACTCGAAAAGGATGATGATGATGAAGTTTCTCTGAATTTTGAATTACAGTTTAAAGGGCAAATCAGAGAACTTTTGTTGAGGAATAAAAACCAAGAATAATCAAGTGTTTTGGCATCATCTATTCCAGGGGGAGATTGTTGGGATTGAACCCTAACAAAGGAACATATGATATCAAAGCCAAATACACTATCCGAGCTTTGGTTCAACTACCAGAGGTTACAACCTCTGATCTACCTTTACACTGCTTTCCCTAAACAACTGCTCTTATCATCTGATCGTTCAAGAGACAAAGGTCTGATAGAAGAAACAAGATCAGCGGATAGAGATCAGTGCTTAGACTAGTTTTTACTGTATTCAAATGTAACAGTGCTATGCACTGATAGTTTAGTATAACAGTGTTTTAGTTAGTTACAACTTTGTTAGCTGTCACTATCAACCATGACGTCACAAAAGATGCTTAGTGGTTAGATAGTTAGTATAAATAGGTGAACGTTGTAACTGCTAAACTTGTCTTCCTGAAAAAGATCATTTCGCACTTTATCTTCTTCATTTCTTACTATCAAACGATTGTAATTGGTTAAGGGGAGTTTGTGAATCACATGCAAAGTTTATCAACTTGAAAGCATGATGGTGATAAAATCAAACGACCAATTGCTTGTAGTAAAAGTTATCCCTTAATTCCGCTGCATATCTTTCATATTCAATCCATTTTCCATATTTAGAAACAAAACTACAAGTAATTCAAACTTAGATCCTAACATTCATTTATATTTCAACAATTATATATTAACAAAACAAATGTATGAATTATCTGCAAGCGGTGCTGTTAGTCGTTTTATTGAACGAATTTGGCCCATTTCCTATTAAATGAACTAATATGTTAAATAAAAATACAATATTAACGAATTTGGCCCATTTCCTGTTTAGTTAATCATTTAAGCTTAACCAATTTCGCCAATTAAAAATAAACAAAACCCAAATCAACTTTCTTATAGATGGGTTAAAATGGGTTGCGGGTTGACCTTTTTTTATTCTAAATTTTGAACTTGTCAGCGGGTCGACCTATTTAATAAAATGGGTTAAACGTGTCAACACAAATACAACACATTTAATTAACAGGTTTAAACATGTCAACTGAAATAGTACATGTTTCTTAAAAGGTTAATCACACTTTCACACATAAAAGATAAAGATCATTCATACTTACTTCTTGTATGTAGCTGAGGCTGCTTCAATTTTCTCAAGCTGGTCTAACTCCTCCTGCATATGACATCACCAGATCTAGTGTTACAATAAATTAGTTGATACGCCATTCACAATTTAATAATAAAAACCTGTGTCCAAACAAAACCATATTTTGTTAAATCAACTTGTTTTGAGAAGAGATGGCGTGTCCAACGGGTATAAATACATCCAAGATGGGTATTTTTTTACATGCGTCGAGTGGGTGAAGACATATTTGATGAAAACAAATAAGTGCTAAATAATATGGATGAAATTTATGTCAATTATTTTAACCGCATTTAGATGAAATTTATGTCAAACGGGCAGCTGATGTGTGAAATTTGTATATATTAAATTCAACAAGTTTTAAAAGCTGGAAAAACCAGTAACCACACACTACTGGCAAGTGTACCGATCGTAGGTAGTAAAACAAGTAAGTCCGAATATCGCACCGTGGACACAATATAGCGAGTTTTGATACTAAACCTCTATCGAGCCCTAGCCTGATAAATTGGTGTTCGAGAAAATGGTTTTTTTTTTTAACTAAATACTAAATTAAGCAAACAATAAACTTGGGGAACTAGAGAGAAACTCAGATGTTATGGGGAAACAAGTAACGATGTCAAGAATCCTATCTGCAACTCAGAACTCTCGGAATTGGACAATGGAATAGCTATCGGGTTCCTAAAAATACGCCTAACTCAAGACAACCCTAAAGAATGCTAGATCACCTCCCGGTCTCACTAACACCTCCCAGACAATCCTAAGGGACGTGTAAATCACCGGTTACTAGCTTGGATCACCTCCCGATCTCACCTCACTACGGAATGCTAAGGTACTCAAATAACTCGCTCACCTCCCGGTCTCGCTAATCACAACACACCCTAGAGTATGAAAGAGTTATCTAAGGTTGTTGATAATAACTCGAGTTTGCTAGTGAAACTAAGGTAAGTAAGTTAGGATCTCCTCCTGGTCTCACCTTTACCCGGAACCTAAGAACTAGACAAACCGAACTCTATCTCCTCCTGGTCTCAAGAGTGGCAAAACACTTCTTTCAAAGACCACAAGGTTGCTTATAGGGTTATCTAAGACAAGACAACTCTATATTATACCACTAACACAAAGTCTATGGAAAATCACGTGGAACCCTAGATCTGAAACTACCAAAGTAACAACCTTAGAGAAAACGCAAAGCACCAATTATGCAAACCGCTTACTAAAAGCATTTATACACATCATCATAAAAAACACAAAGATATTTTACCAAAACATTAAGCCAAAATTATATTATCCAAAAACCGAAAGTTAAAAGTCACAAAATATTCATCAATACGACCTAGGTGGTATAAATGTTTAGTTACTCATGTTCATAAACGGATCACAAATAAATCTAAAGTCATGAAATTCAACAAACATGTCTAGTATATCAAGTTTAAACTAAAAATAATAAACGATGTGTAACCGAACAAAAGCAATAAACCTTTTTTTTTTTTGCTAAAACCTTCAATCCCAAGCCTCCTCTCTTTAGCAGCCTTTAAAAATCTCTCATTCGTTCTATGACTTGCTCCTCTTGTATATCAGCCGCTGTCAAAAAATTTGAGATCCCCTGCTAATCTGCCATTGTTTCGAGGTCCCCTGCCATTGTTTCACGATTTGGCTAAGCGAATCATTAAACAACAAGTCTAAAGTCAAATGGTGGGCTGGGCGTCTACTTTGTCACGTAAGCCCACAAACAAGAATTAAATTGGCGGTGGCAAAATGGTGTAATTAGGTGGGTTTAGCGAGGGCACTCTGGTAATTCAGCAGTCTTTTTCTCAATGAACTCTGGTTGTTGTCCACTTTCCCTCCAGCCGTCTGCCTTTATTTCTTGTCATATAAACTAGTTTTTTGCTCAACTCTGAAATAAACCGAATATTTCTTTCTCATAATATATATGTTCATGTTTCGGTTATTTATACATACTACTGATAACATAATCTAAAAAAAAAATTATATCGAGTCAACAAACTAAAACAAAACACTACCATATTTTTGCTAAAAAAACTAAAACGATGGAAATACTATAATTTTAAACTGAGAGCAAAATTATAATTTTTCAGGACAAATTAGCATGTGTCAGGCATGTCTGGACGAATAAAAATTACACTTATGCATGCCCGCATTGCGGGGTGATAAATCGAATATTTCTTAGTTTCATAACATGATGCATATCTTTAGGTTACTTGTAATACTACTTATAACACGATCTAAAAAAATACATCGAGACAACCAATTAAACCAAAACACTACCATAGTTTTGCTAAAAAATCTAAAACGATAACAGGTCTGTAATTTTAAGCCGGTGGTAAAATATTAATTTGTCAGGACCAATGAGTGAGTACTAGACAACTGCTTTACATAATAAAAGTTACATTGGGTCAACCAAGTTAAATAAAACACTACTATAGTTTTTTTGGGTAAAGGTTTCACCCTGGTAAATTTCATTTCACAATAAGCCAAACAATAACAAAAAAACAAGTAGAGGGCGAGAATGCCAACCAGTTCATATTCCCGACCTGCCAGGAATATGTTCAACCACAAAACACTACCAAACCCCAAAAAATCATGGGAAACAAACTAGTGACTAACTAATCTGTATGACTAGCTACAATAATTATATCAGCCGATTCCCTCGTAGAGGACAAGCCCTTTGGGCAGCTTCCAAGTTCTAAGAATGCGGTCCACTTGTCTCGTATTCTTGAACCTCAACGTTATCAGCTTCAATCGAACAGCATAAGCGATGTCATCCGCCACCTGCTTGACCGGCCTCTTTCTATCCGAAAACAACCTGCAATTTCTTTCCTTCCAAATGTGATAAACTGTAGCAGCCACAAGAAGTCTACCAATCACACTATTCGCATATTTAGATTTAGCTTTTGAAACTAGGTGATTAAGAACATTCTCCCATTCATCCGTTAAATGCTGCATATCTCCTAAAGCTTTGATAATCGACCATACTTGAGCCGCAAAAGCACATTCAAAAAATAAATGGGCATGAGAATCATTACCATATTGACATAAAGAACAGCACATCAATTGAAAGTTAGTAGCTCCACCAACATCCCATCGTTTCATCTTATCTTGCGTCTTCAGCTTGTGGCCAATGACTAACCACATAAGAAATGCATGCCGAGGGATACATTGAGAGAACCAAACCACGTTATCCATGCGCGAAGAGTATCCCACACCGCCTTTGACGAATATTGAACTTCTTTACCTTCATTATCGATCCATCTGATAGTGTCTTGACTATGAGGGCTCAGACTTGGAGGCTGCAAATTGATAAGAACCGGGTAAAGATCCATCCAAGCTGTTGGCAAATCCATTGGCCGTCATCACTATATCAGCAACCTTAGATTGCAACTGAAATCGCCTGCTGAATCATTCTAGGCGTGATAATACTTCCAAAGGGCTCCGCACTCGACCATTTATCATACCATGCTGAGGTCGGTCTACCATCCCCTATCTTTGACCATATACGATTTCGCAAGGTTGGTCTCAGCTTCATAATTTTACGCCATCCCCAGCTATTACCCTGCTTCAAAGGAACATCTCAAAATTTCTTTGTTTCAACTTGTATGTTGAATCCACTTCACCCATAGAGATTCTCTATTGGTAAGAATGCTCCACACAAGAAATGTCATCAATGATTTGTTTACATCCTCTATACGTTTGATGCCCAACCCACCCTCATTTGTTGGGCGACAAACCGTTTTCCACGCGACTTTTGCTTTACCTTTTCCCACCAAGCCACTATTCCAAAGAAAGTCTCGCATTTTCTTTCAAGTTCCTTAGTGATGTGCTTTGGAAGAATGAACACGGATGCCCAATAAAGATGCATAGACGAGAGAACCAACCTGATTAATTGAAGCCTTCCTGCAAAAGATAGAAACTTGTTGCCCCAATATGTGATTCTATTCTCCATCTTCTTAACAAGTACTTTACAATCTTTATATAATAGTCGTGATGAAATAAGCGGGACGCCCAAATATCTAAGAGGAAGAGAGCCCTCTTTGAACGACAAAAGATCAAGAATATTCTACTTCACTTGATTCCCAACAATAGCAAAATATACCGTGCTCTTCGGGATGCTCGGGACTAGCCCTAACATCTTTGTGAAGCTGTCAATAGCCTCCAAAACAGGCTTAACCGATTTGACATCTCCTCTAGCGAACAGTAGAAGATCATCTGCAAAACATAAACTAATAATTCTTTGTTTATCACATTTGTTATGGAACCGGAAGTTAAGCGACAACACCACAATGTTATCCAAAATACGAGTCAGAATTCCATGACGAGAGTAAACAAATATGGTGACAGTGGATCACCTTGTCTTAATCCCCTTTTCCCTTTGAAGAACCCCTTAAGGTTGCCGTTGATGCTTAACGAGAAGGTCGTAGCCTTCACACACGTCATAATCCAATTCGTCATACGATGGTGGAACCCGAACCCCGGTATAGTATGCATCAGAAAATTCCAGTCCAGAGTGTCATATGCTTAGTGTCATATGCTTTCTGGATATCAATTTTAAACGCACATCTAGGAGGTCCCGCATTTCTATGATAATTATGCATCAGCTCTTGTGTAAGCATAATATTGTCAGAAATTCTTCTTCCAGGGATGAAGGCTGATTGGTTTACGCTGACCAGGTCTTGCAAACCATGCTTGATTCTATTTGTAATGATTTTGCTTAAGCACTTGTAAACATTGTTACAACATGATATTGGCCGATAATCAGTAACATATTCAGGAGTAGAAGTCTTATGGATTAGAGCAATAATTGTATGATTTACCTCCTTCAAGAGCTTTCTATTCCTAAAAAATTCTCGAATAGCGTTGCACACGTCACTACCCACAATGTCCCATGACTTTTTAAAGAACACAGACGAGAAGCCATCCGGGCCTGGAGCTTTATTATCCCCTATATCGAACATAGCACTCTTAATCTCAGCATCCTAGACTACCGCCACCATCCTTTGAGCTTTAACCGAGCTCAATTTATTGATAAACAATTCCGGGGATGGTGTTTCCAAGTTATTATCCTTATGCCCAAGAAAGTTTTCATAATGATCCAAAAGAGCTTTCGTTGCATCATCTCCTTCATACACAATACCGATTTGTGGAAGAATTTGGTGTTAGCGTCACCCGACCCGAGCCATTCTACCTTCGCCTTTTGTTTCAAAAAGCGTTCTTCATCATAATCTCTATAGTTTTGTCCTTAATCTTTATACATAATCTACTATAGTTTGGCAAAAAAAGAGTGAATTTCAAGTTTGTCTGTAATCTTTATACATAATCTCAAGCGGTGTCCTTTATCTTTAAAATTGATGAGTTTTGTACTTTATGTTTTAAAATCTTGCACATTATGTCCTTTAGCCCTAACTCAATTAATTTTAACAGTTAAGTGAAGGGTAATTTGGTCTTTTTTACTTATTTATTTAAAACACCATTTTATAATAGTTAAGATAAATCATATATTATACATTTAAAAATCTCTCTCTCTCTATAACACCCACAACTTTTATCTCTCTCTCTCTCTAAAAACACCTGTCACCGTTGCACGACTTTTTGAATAAACTGACAATTAGTGCCCAACAAAATGAATCATATTTTCTTTGATGAATCTACTTGTGGACTGGTTTCATCAGTGCACATATTAACAAAATCAAAATCCATACTGAATACAAAAATGAAGTCAACGATGAACGTGAGAAGAATGATATAAACATCATTGAACTCATTCACAACCATAACAATTGGGGCTGGGGAAGTGGTAGTGAAACTGCCGTGAAACTCTAATTGTTGGCCGCCATAGCTTGAATCTTTGAACAATTAACCTTAACTATTGACCGTCGTGGCCTAAGATGCGACTGAAAAATGAAATCGTTGGTCGCCGTATCAAAATCAGAACCATCACCACCACTATAGCAATGAAAGGGCTGCCTGAAAACAATCACCACCGCCGTAACTATTGGGCGTTGTGCGAGATGCGACTGATCTGATAGTGGTCGACCTCGATTTCGGTCAAGAACAGATCTGAGGTGTGGGGGTGATGTGGTGGCGCTGTGGGGTGGTGTGATTGTTATTGCAGTAGGTTGTGTAATAAGTGAAGAGTCTTTGGTTGTCAAGGGTTGTTTTTGTAAACTGTTTAAACTATGATGAAGTGTCCGAGTTTAGTATGATGTATCCGGAACTGGTTTAGTCATACCAGTTCTGAGTTTCTGAATATGTTTTGCTTGTCCGGAGTTCCCAGGATGTTGGGAGTCTGAGTTTCTTAGTAATGTCTTGTCCAGGCTTCCCAGGTTGTTGGGAGTCCGGGTTTAGTAGTCTAATGGGCCTTGGGCCTTGCTTTGTTATCTCTGGACATGTTTGTTGTCCGGAGATGGTCTTGTAAATATATACCTTAAATGGAAAAGACAAGACAACGTTTTCTTTTATGGAAATTTGTGCCCTAATCATTATGTGTATCTTGTCTGGTGGCTGCTTTTGTGTGTGACGTCATTTATTTATTGTTGAGTTTTGAGATTTTGAACGACACTTTGACTGTCGGGTTAGTCCAAAAAAGAGGAAATGCTGCCCGTTTTTTCGACAAATATGCATCTATTATACATTTCGACACAATATATGTATACCTATTTTAACTATCGACCAACTTAATATTATATATATTATACCTCTCGAAAAAGTATATACATATATGTCTATTACATCTTCGATAAATATATACAAAATATTGGCCATGCTTTCTCGTCAAACGAAATATATGTATATTTACTAAAATTTCGTTACGCTAAAGAACGTATCAAGACGCTAATGATGTTATTAAAATAAAAACAAGTGTATATTTATTTTATTAACTCGTCGTAAACCTCTAATATTTATGTACCTTCGTTTGCTATATGAGGTGACCTCGGTGTTCCATCTTTAGATCGTTGACTCTCCACAGAATTTCAAAGGACGCTTCGCTAAAAAGTGAACATACTCGACCCCTTTTTACACTTCAACTCATTTTGGGGTGCAACATGTATCGATTAACAAAGTTATATTATACGAAGTTAAAGTATATTCAAATTTCTAAACGTGTCATCAGTTATGCTTATGTGAATTATGCGTGTTAGTTTATACTTGTTTATACATGCTATCTGTTACGCATACATTAGTTGTACATGCTAGCTTCAACTTGTATTCTCATTACATTGTTATGTTTAGGGTGTTACGCATGCTAGATTTGACTTGTACATTCGTATTGTATGTTATGCTTAGTCTGTTCTCGTATGCTAGACTTCATGTTCCTATAAATTACCATGTCCAACTGGAATAAACTTTTATACATATACATAATCCAAAACGTGTATGCTCGCCAGTGCTTTTGTACTGATCCATGCTCTTATCACATGTTGCGGGTTCGCGATCGACGAATCTAGTAGGAATTGCCTAGAAACGCACTTAAATTTTAATATTCGCTGTATTGTAATATCTTCTATCATGTTGTACTTCGTTTCAATACTTTGTACTAAACTGTTATAAATGAAAGAAATTACATTCCTGTTATACGCGTCGTAAATTAAATTGTAATACCTGATTTAAACAATGTATTTATTAAACACTTGACACAAATAGTGTTATGAAGCCTCTAGCAATCTCGTTTTCGTCTCATCCCAATGTTTCCGCTATCGGTTGGGGTGTGACAGATTGGTATCAGAGCCATAAACTATAGGGAAGTAGGTAGAATTGCCATGATTCGACCTAGTCTATAGTCTAAGTACCAAACTCGACCATACTTGCTTCTTGTTAAAATAATAACTCCTCCAAATTGCTTTCACCTCTTCTTTCGTCTAAATATACAAAGTGCATTACTAAAACATCTACACAATACACACACTTGACGATACTCTTATTCCACAATCGAAATAACCCACCAAAATAGGGGTGATTCCCGCCTTTGGTGACAAATTTCAATCCACTTTGCATGATATTTTGCGCGAAATTCACAATCAAGTCAGGAGTGATATCCATATCTTAATTAAAGTTTTCATTTCATAATCCGGTGGATTTTTATTGACGATCCAAGATTCTATCTTGTCTCGTTCAATAAACCACAATTTGGGGGACGAAATTGTCAAGCCAGGATTGACATCCCACCTTGATGACTGGTCCCGCTCTACGACATTCAATCTCGCCAAAGTTTCACATCTTCGATCAAATTAGGGACATGTACTAACTGGAAGGGTAAAATACTGTTAATCGCCTGGCGACGAGAGTATTATACCTATTAGGCCAAAGCATGTCTTCCTAATTCGAAAAGACTTGCAATTCACTTTGAAATAGTCGAAGTTTCTAAACCCGAAGCACTCCAATACTTATCAAGCCCCTCTCTTATATTTATTCAACCTTTACGCTATTTAATACTTGTTACCTCGTTATTTCAAATCATCGTTATACACAATAAATTAATACACGCATACTGATACATTAAACTTAATTCGGGATTACTGGACACTCTTTATGTGATAAACTGGTCATTAACTTCGGATGGAGCCACATCTTGACATATGTAGTGCTTGTGAGGCACTACAGGATTAGCGCACCACCACATGAATTTGTGGTAATGTCAAGACATTCATACATACTTTACGGATCTTTTCATAGCAACGAAATGATGACATGTGCTATGATTAGATGATGCTAGCGGAATCGATGGGTTGACGGTTGACAAGTTGTCATTAACTTCGTAAGAAGCCACACCTTAACATGTATAGTGCTTGTGTAGCACTATAGGAGTAGCGCACCGCCACATGGATTTGTGTAGCACTCCACGGAATTTCAAAGGACGTTTCGCTAAAAAGTGAGCATACTCGACCCCCTTTTTACACTTCAACTCATTTTGGGGTGCAACATATTACGATTAATAAAATTATATTATACGAAGTTAAAGTATATTCAAATTTCTAAACGTTTCATCAGTTATGCTTATGTGAGTTATGCGTGTTAGTTTATACTTGTTTTTACATGCTATCTGTTACGCTTACATTAGTTGTACGTGCTAGCTTCAACTTGTATTCTCATTACATTGTTATGTTTAGGGTGTTACGCATGCTAGATTTGACCTGTACATTCGTATTGTATGTTATGCTTAGTCTGTTCTCGTATGCTAGACTTCATGTTCCTATAAATTACCATGTCCAACTGGAATAAACTTTTATACATATACATAAATCCAAAAACTTGTATGCTCACCAGTGCTTTTGTACTGATCCATGCTCTTATCACATGTTGCGGGTTCGCGATTGACGAATCTAGTAGGAATTGCCTAGAAACGCACTTAAATTTTAATATTCGCTGTATTGTAATATCTTCTATCATGTTGTACTTCGTTTCAATACTTTGTACTAAACTGTTATAAATGAAAGAAATTACATTCCTGTTATACGTGTCGTTAATTAAATTGTAATGCCTGATTTAAACAATGTATTTATTAAACACTTGACACAAATAGTGTTTTGAAGTCTCTAGCACTCTCGTTTTCATCTCATCCCGATGTTTCCGCCATCGGTTGGGGTGTGACAAGAATTGTTAAATGACTACGACTGTGATATTCGCTATCACCCTGGCAAAGCGAATGTCGTGGCGATGCACTTAGTCGTAAAACTCACATTAGGAGTGTTCCTTGCTACCAAATCGTGGGAAAACTCAACGAGTTGATCCGACAAGCACAATTTACCGTCATTAACGAGGGTAACCTCGCTAGTGAATTAAATTGTGGAGTCGAAAACCCGCTCGAAGCTAAACCTGGTGGTATTCTTTACTACTATAGTCGTATTTGATTGTCTCAATCTTTGGTCTACTTTGATGGATGAAGCCCACAAATCCCGATACTCCGTTCATCCTAGCGCTGATAAGATGTACCATGATTTACGTGCATCCTATTGGTGGCCTGGAATGAAACGTGATATCGCTCTTTACGTGTCCAAATGTCTTACGTGTTCCAAAGTCAAGGCAGAACATCAACGTCCCTCTGGTTTGCTCGAACAACCAGAAATCCCTGGTCGGAAATGGGAGAGCATAGCCATGGATTTTATCACGAAATTGCCTCGTACTTCGTCTGGTCATGACAGCATTTGGGTTATCATCGATCGTTTGACCAAATCCGCTCACTTCCTTGCCATTCGTGAAGATTACAACATTGAGAAATTGGCTCGTATCTACACAAGAGAAATCATTAGTCGTCATGGAACTCCTCTTGACATTATTTCTGATCGCGACGCTCGTTTCACCTCTCGCCTTTGGGAAACTTTTCAATCCGCCCTTGGCACTCAGTTTAATCTTAGCACCTCTTTTCGTCCTCAGTCTGATGGTCAAACCGAGCGTACTATCCAAACTTTGGAGGATATGCTTCGGTCATGCGTAATCGATTTTGGCGGCAATTGGGATTCGCACTTACCCTTGGTTGAATTCTCGTACAATAATAGTTATCACGCTAGTATTCAAATGGCTCCATTTGAAGCATTGTATGGTCGTAAGTGTCGTTCGCCTATTTGTTGGCACGAGATTGGAGACACACAAATCACCGATCCCGAGCTAATACAAGAGACAACGGACAAGATCTTGCAAATACGTGATAATCTCCTCAAAGCATGAAGCCGACAGAAGAGCTACACCGACAAAAGACCAAGCCCTTGGAATTTAATATAGGTGATCAGGTATTTCTAAAGGTAACCCTTGGAAAGGCGTTGTCCGTTTTGGTAAGAAAGGTAAACTCGCTCCCCGTGGGTCCTTTCAAAATCTTGGAAAGGATTGGCAAGGTAGTATATCGACTGGACCTACCTCAAACGCTCAACAATGTTCATCCTATGTTTCATGTTTCAAATCTCAAGATATGTCTAGCCGAAGAAGGACTTCAAGTTCCGCTCGAAGATCTTCAAATCAATGAGACATTGCATTTTGTGGAAAAACCGGTCGAAATCATGGACCGAGGAGTCAAGCAACTAAGGCGCAGTCGAATCCCTATCTTCAAGGTTCGATGGGAAGGAAAACATGGCGCCGAGTATACTTGGGAACTCGAAAGTGATATGAAGACTAAGTATCCGCATCTTTTCGTTGCATCTTCCTAAATTTCGGGACGAAATTTCCTAAGGGATAGGAGACTGTAACGCCTCGCGTTTCGATACTTTCTACTTATGGCAAGCTAGTGTTGAAATTCTATTTTGGGGAATCCTTTGTATTCGTATTGGTCTTTTCATTATAAATGTTGTAACCGAGACTTGATTCGTAATGGAATAAACATGTTTATCATTGTACTTGTTACACACATTCATACATATTATACTTGTTCCTACAATACCTACACATGATACACATTCGCGAATACATGAAATACTTGTTACGCAACATTTATAGGATTATGCATGCTTTATACTCGATGTTTATACTAGATCTCAATCATACCATTCTTGTTTATACACTTAAGACATGTTACTTAGTCTCATAATACAATAACATGTCCCAAAAATGCCTTAGAAAGGCATTAAACCCGTAACATAACCACCAAATAACAAAAAATGGGATTTTACCCGGACCAGACCCCCATGCGGACTGCATGGGCAGTGGATGTGGTCCGCATCCATGTCTGGGCGGGCAGAAACTTTCAAAACTCGCGTTTTGCACGAATCCTACGCTTCTAACACCCTCCAATCACCCCAAAACTCATTAAACACCCCTCTAACCAACCTTAATCATCGCTCTATAAAACCCAAGCATTCTCCACCCATTTTCCACTTTCACAACTCATTCATCTCTTCTAAATCCTCTCAAGAACACACATAACTTCCAAATTCGGGCATATTGTGTAAGCTTCACAAAAGTGAGCATAACTTGCTCAAAACTTGACCTTTTCACTTGATTCTTCTTCCTACTTACTTGGATAATCTTTGGGTTGAATTCCTAGGGTTCTCCATGGAGAATCTAGACCTGGAAATGCCCCGAAATTGTCCATAAACTTTCTGTTTGAATCAAAACTTTTCAAAACTTGTTTATGTTCATCCAACTTGAGTTAATCTCATCTCAAACCTATGTCCTAATGCTTACAACACTTCTTGTGGTTGGTTAGGCTTAAAAACAAGGTTGAGACATTCAAACATGAGGAGTTATCCTCACAATAATTCGGTTTTCATAGAGCTTTAAGCTCACAAGTGGTGCAAGTTCATAACTTGTTCATGTGTGTCCACCTTGGTTAGCCTTGGCTATCCTAAACTTTGAGACCACACATCAGTTGATGATTTTCATCATTATCTCAAGTAGTTTACTAGCTCTAAAGTGTCACAACCCCGACAAGCCGTTGACATGTGTCCTTGTGTGCTCTCGGGGTTGTATTCACTTGGCTACTTGATATAATGGCGACACACTTTACTATTCTTGTCATTCACATTCTTGTTTATGTTATTCATTCATCACCCTCCTTGATTGTCCATGACAACTTTTGTAGTGGTGAATCTGATAATGAGGTTAAATGGATGTTCATCATCCTACCTCCATGCTTGACTTACTTGAATATTTAGAGGTACCAAAGTGGATGGTTCATCCTCCCACCTCCTACATGATATTATACGAATATGTATTTACTATGGACTATAATACTATCCTAAAACCGAAACCTTGATAATGACTAAATAATCACCTATCAAGTTATTAAGTTTATCACTAAAGTACATAGTTCCTTGTCACGATTCTAATAGGTCTTGAGCCTATGAAACCATATTAACCCCTTTTCGGGTTATCATAGTGTCAAGCACAAGTGCTATGTCTTAGTGAATATTGTCATACATAATACTTTAACCCTTATTTCCGTAATCTTGCTCGAATAATCCAAATCTACCGTTGCACTTCTAACTAATGCGTATGTGCTTCTTGTAGAAGGACAAGGTGCCAAACTCTAATTTCACAACAAAGCTCTCGGGATTTCTTAAGTGGAACGCTTAGCAAAACCGTGAGTACGCTCGACCCACTTACCGTTTTAAATCACTTTTGGGTTGTAACATGTTTACCTATCAAAATACACATATCACAAACTCATGCTTTACATGCTCAATCCTTATACATGAATACCTGTTATGCCTAGATACATGCTTGATTATACATGCTTGATCATTAACTTAGCTAGCCCAACTTATCATATATAGCGCTATAGGAGTAGCACGCCGCCGTCGGGGTTATGTTAAGATATTCATTCTCATTTTAGTCTTGTCGCTTTTGTGGCAAGGGAAGCTCGATCTCGTTAAAATTTTTGTGGAAACTCGGGGTTTGATCTAGTATTGCATGATTAGTGAGAACTTTGCTTACAATTACCATGTGGATTCGAGTTACACTTTTATACTTATGCTATGTATCACCAAACTTGTGTACTCGCCTTTGCTTTTGCATTGAACTCGTATTTTTAACATGTTACAGGTTGATGAAGATTTTGCCATGAAATTAGAGTAGTGATGATACTTAGATACACATATAGAAGTTAGGTTTATAAACTGTTGTATCAAATTTTGCCTTGTTATTGTTGTATTTGAAATTCCTTGTATTGTATGATAATGTTATTATGAATGAAATAAGGGTTTTATTTAAATATTGTCACCAATTAGAATTTATGAGCAACGAGCAATCTCGTTTCGTCTCACTCCAATGTTTCCGCCATCGGTTGGGTGTGACAGGGGGCTCCAGGCACATGACAGGATGTAAAGCCCTGCTCAGAGACTTTAAAGCTGATGGAGGGGGTGATATATCCTTTGGAAATAATTCAAAAGGGAAGGTGTTGGGTTTAGGATGTGTCTCAGCTGGAAAAACTCAAGTTTGAGAATATGAATCTCATTGATAATCTAAAATTCAATCTTCTGAGTGTCTCACAAATGAGTGACAAAGGATATGGTTCCTTCTTCACAAAGGAAACTTGTCAGATAGTAGGCCCAAAGGTTGTTAAAAAGATTAATCAAATAATTGCAAAGAGCAAAGCACAACTAACTGCTAATAGGGTAGGAAATGTGTATGTGGTAGACATGGTAAAAGATAATCATATGTCAAATGCATGTTTGTTCTCAGTTGCCTCAAGCAAAGAGACAGAATTATGGCATAAAAGACTAGGACACACAAATCTAAAAACCATCTCCACTCTCTCAAAACAAAGTCTTGTCAGAGGTTTGCCTCACAAACAATTTACTTGTGAAGAACATTGTGTTTCCTGTTTAAAAGGTAAACAACATAAAAGTTCTTACAAGTCAATTGAAGAGTCCAAAACAAGTCAGTGCCTACAGTTACTTCATATGGACTTGTTTGGACCTGTGAAAATCATGAGCTTAAAACACAAAAGGTATTGCCTGGTGACAGTTGATGATTTTTCCATGTTCACATGGACTTTCTTTTTACACTCTAAGGATGAAACAACAAACATTTTGCAAAATTTGTTAAATAACTTGAAAAGCAATTTGATCTTCCTGTAAAAATCTTTAGGAGTGACAATGGGACAAAGTTTAGAAACAAAGAGTTGGATACCTTTTGTGAGTCAAAAGGGATTGTTAGGCAATATAACATCCCTAAAACTCCAGAACAAAATGGGGTTGTTGAAAGGAAAAACGGAACTTTGATCGAATCAGCAATAACTATGCTAGCAGATTCTGGTATACCCTTGTCTTTTTTGGCAGAGGCTGTAAACACTGCTTGTATGTTCAAAACAGAGTTTTGATAAACCCCAGGCATCAAAAGACTGCTTATGAATTGCTTTATAAAATCAAACCTCTGATCTCTTATTTTAAAGTCTTTGGCTGCCCATGCTGCATTTTAAATTTAAAGGATTCAATATCCAAGTTTGCAGCCAAAGTTGATTGTGGTTATTTTCTGGGATACTCAACCACTGCCAAAGCCTACAGAGTTTTTAACTCTACGACCAAGTGTGTTGAAGAAACTCTGAATGTGAAGTTCAATGACCTCTCATCTTTGAAAATCCCAGCAAATCATGCTGAATTGTTTGACCTATCCAAATTTGCATTTGAAGATGTGTCTGTCAAGACTAACCATGCAGGTACCCCACAGTCATCAAATCAAGAGCAAGGATATGATTGAATTCTTCCAAATTTCAAATTCAATCCTTCAGGCAGAGGAGCAAATGTTAGTAGCAATGGTGAAAGCTCTGCCAGGTCAACAGTGGTTAATACTCAAACCTCTGCCAGCTCTCAAAACCAAACATCTGTTGATAAAAGTCCACAACAAATGGACAAAAGTCAACCTACTTTCACATCTATTCCACCAATTCCTCCACCACCATTCCAATCAGAGGCTGGACCGTCAAATTCACCAACATAGGTTAGCTCAGATGATACACATTTGCAAGCTTCACCTCAGAATGCCATTGTCCCATATCAAGGTGAATTGATTTTCCTTAAAAGCCATCCTGTGGATCAAGTTAATGGCAACATCAATGAGGGAGTGCTCACCAGAAGCCAATCCCAAAACATTTATCTTTTTGTTGGCTTTCTATCACTCACACAACCTGTCAAGTACCAAGAGGCACTAAAAGACAATAGTTGGGTAGAAGCCATGCAAGAGGAGCTCCTACAGTTCAAAAGACAACAAGTATGGGAACTTGTACCACTGCCAAAAGATGTAAGTCTTATTGGCACAAAGTGGGTCTTCAAGAACAAAACAGATAAGAGGGGCATTGTTGTCAATAACAAAGCAAGGCTCGTGGTTCAAGGTTATAGACAGGAAGGAGGTATAGACTATGATGAAACATTTGCTCCAGTTGCAAGACTGGAGGCCATCAGACTGTTCTTAGCTTTTGGTGCCAACTACAACATCAAGGTGTATCAAATGGACATCAAAAGTGCATTCCTATATGGAAAGATCAAGGAAGAAGTGTACGTGTGTCAACCTCCTGGTTTTGAAGATGCATTTCATCCTAATCATGTTTACAGGTTAAACAAAGTACTCTATGGTCTAAAACAAGCACCCAGAGCATGGTATGAAACGTTGTCCACTTTTCTCTTATCCATTGGTTTCCCCAGAGGTAGGATTGATAAAACCCTATTTTTAAAATGGAAAGGAAAAGATTTGATGCTTGTCCAAATTTATGTGGATGACATCATTTTTGTATCGACATGCACTGCCATGTGTGAAGAGTTCAGGAAACTCATGGCAGCAGAGTTTGAGATGAGTGCAATGGGGGAGTTGCAATTTTTTCTTGGTTTACAAGTCAAACAAATGAAACATGGCACTTTCATCCATCAAAATAAGTATGTGAAAGAACTACTTAAGAAATTTGATATGGATGATTGTAAACCTTGCAGCACACCCATGGCAACATCCAAGCTAGTCACATTTGATGGCAAAGATGACCTTGTTGATCAAACATTGTATAGAAGAATGATTGGGTCTTTACTATACCTAACTGCATCAAGGCCAGACATCATGTTTGCAAGATGTGTTTGTGCCAGATCACAGTCATTGCCAAGAAAATCAGATCTTATTGCTGTAAAAAGGATATTCAGATACATAAAAGGTGCTCCCACACTTGGTATCTGGTATCCAGCTAATGGAAATATTGAGCTTGCAGGATATTCTGATAGTGACTTTGTTGGATGTAAAACAACAAGGAAGTCCACATCTGGAGGAGCCCAATTCCTAGGTGATTGCTTAGTGTCTTGGCAAAGTAAAAAGCAAGTTGCAGTTTCCACATCCACTGCTGAGGCAGAGTATATAGCTGCTGCAATTTGTACTGCTCAACTTTTGTGGCTTCAAAATCAATTACTGGATTTTGGTATCGCTGCTTTAAAGACTTCACTCAACATTGATAGTCAAGCAGCAGAAAATATCATCAAAAATCTTCTCTCATTCCACCACTAAGCACATTGACATCAGACATCACTTTGTGAGGGATTGCTATGAAAAAGGTTTGATTTCTTTACAACATGTCCATACCAAGGATCAATTGGCAGATGTGTTGACAAAAGCACTTGATTCTCACACTTTTGACAATTTGATATCTAGGCTTGGAATGCTAAACATGGATTAAAAACAATTTTTTTGTCATCCCTGTGTAAATAGCAATAAAATATTTTTAGAAAATCAAAATACATCCTTAAAAATAGATTAAAAATTGATTTTTTCAATAAATCCTCAAAGTCTGTTCAAAGCACCGATAGCACAAAAACACTAATCATTTAGAAAAGTCTATCCATTGTCAACAGTGAATCCTCTGTTAGTTCAAAAACTTTCCGATAGTGGTTTAGCGAAACAACTGTCTTCCATTCTCAATCAGAGATTACACGTGGACAGATGTTATTTAACAGTCGTTGCATCAGATGCCACGTCATCATCACTTTTTCATAAACCCTATAAAAACCATGTTCTATCCAGAACAGAGGGTTCACCAAACTGTGTCGATTTCAAAAATCTCAAAGCAGTTTTCACTCAAATCATGGCTCCCAAAACAAAATCAAGGCGAAATCAAAGCAAGAATTACCACCATTCGTCTTCATTATCAAAACCCCAAACAATTATACTGCAATCTTAGAAGAAACTGAGGTCAACACACGATACCACACAATGATTCGGATTCTAAGAGAGTCCAAATTTAAACACATGCTCAAAGTCAAAACCAAGATTTACATCGATTCTCTTTGAGATTTCTGGCATAATGCTAAGGTCAAAACATCCGCTGATGATGTTCCTTATGCTATAGTCTCAAAGGTTGGGGGGTACTCCTATGCAAATTACTCCACAATCGATCTCTCAAGTTTTTCAATTGAATGACATGACACATCCTGTGTCCTTTTCTTTAATAGAGATGCAAGCAGAGTTTGTGGAAAGGGGTTACACTGGCCAATTGAAAGGTATGAAAATCTTTAAACCCCGTTTTCCAGCAGAGATGAAATTCTTTTTCCATACTCTTTTAACATGTCTCTCTGCAAAATCTACTGCTTTCAATGAAATCCCATTGAACATGCAATATCTGGGATATGCAATTTTGACGGAATCAGATTTTAACTATTCCCAGGTATTGTTCAATGATCTTGTGAATAATTTTAAAAATACTTCAAAAAGAAAAGCTTTCTTGATACATCCTTGATTCTTGAGTGTTTATTTGCAAGATCAGATCAGATCTGAAGCAAGTAAACAAGGCGCAGTGTCCACACCTGGCTTCCTAACTCATGAACTTTTTACACGACTAAAAAATCTTGAAAAAGGCTTTCAAAACAGAAGTAGAGGAGGATGAGCCAATTTTACAAGAACAAAATGTTCAATCTCTTCCTCCTGCTACTGAGCCCACTGCTCTAGGTGATCAGAGCATTGCAACCACTGCTCTGGAACCCAAACCTAAAATCACCAAAAAGGAACCAACAAAAATATCCAGAAAACCCACTAAACCCAAAAAGGGTCCTCTGGAAGATGAGATCCCAGAGATAAACCCTATGACATTACCAATGTCACTAACCACTGCTGCTACTTCTTCACAACAGATGGTTGAGAGATCTCCACCTGGCTATGAAACTCCTCCTACATCCTCACAAAAGGATCAGGTTGTAAACACAGGGACACCAAATTATGAAGCTCTAGGACCATTTGGTTCTATCTTCCACAGCCCATCTCCTAGGGCAATGTCTCTTTCTACACCTATTCCTTCACCAATCAAATCACTACCACACACTTTTATTACCTTGCTAAATGCAATAGAACTAGAGCAGACATTATCCAGCACTTCTTACCAACCTATCAATGAGAATACTTCAACATGATGCTGGGTCTGATTCTCTAGTCTTTGCTAGCCCATCAGCATATGAAGAGGCTACATCCCTTGGGTTACATGGAACCCTTGGTGATAGTTCAACTAGAGCAGCCACTACAATTGCAAAACTACCTAGTTTTCCTTTGGACAGTGGTTACATTTTTAAGTCTCTGTTGAAGGCAACCGCTGCTGAGGCTACCAAGGTAACCTCTGATGTTGTGGGAAGTCCCCAGTACCAAGAACAAGGGGCATCTAAGGGTGAAGCTAGTGTTAAAACACATTCTAATGATCCTTTAGCTATAATTACCACCTCAGGTAGGAGTTCAGATGATCCTATTAATTTAGGTGATGATCTAAAATACAAAGATTTGACGGTAAGAGTATCAACACTTGAAACTTCTGTTGATGAGATCAAAAATCTTGTGAAACAGTTGTTAGCTATAAAGAGCCAACCCTCTGTCTTAACCACTGCTGATCTACAACAAGCCCTAGACCTTCTGTTTCAGCAACAAAAGCACTTCTCTGATCAACAACACAAACACCAAATGCAGGAAGTAAGAAACATGGTTGAAGCTAGATTCATGGATACAAGGGAATATATTAAAGCAATAAAAGCTCATCTTCTCCAAACCACTGGTACTGCTCCTCCTACAGTAATTTTTGTAAACACTGAAGATGATGCCAAAAAGGGGGAGAAACCTTTGGGACAGAAGAAGCTGAAAATTGATGATCAAATGGCAAAGCCAACAGTGGATATCCCCAGGCCAGATGGTTCAAAGAAAAAGGATTTAACAGATGATATCTTGGCCAGGGAAAATGAGAAGGAGAAGAGAAAAGTGTATCTTGATGGCAAGGCCTTGGTTGAGCGAAAGATTAAACAGCAAAAAGAAAAGTAAGAGGTTGGTACCTCAACAAAGAGAAGACCTGCTAGACAAGTAAGGCAACCAACATCCACACCTTCCAAAACTAAGCCTGTTGTAAATCCAACCATTAAAACCTCTGCTCTCCAAAAATCAAGCACACCTACTTCAACTTCTATACCCATTGCCACCAAAGCAGATGTTACAGCAACTGTTGTGTCAACATCTGTTGATACAGCAGAGGTTGCAGCAGATTCTATCCCATCCACTGCCATGGTCATATTAATACATCCACCCAACCTCTACCAACACCAACCAGAATACCAACTCATCCATCATCACCTGAGGTCAAATTCAAGAGGAGAAGAACTACAAAAGTTGTGGATGAAGAAGAGATCTTTCCTGCTCCTACTCCTTTATCATCACAACCACTGACCTCCACATCAATGCTTCCACCATCCTCAAATCCAACCACTGATCCCCTTAAAGTTATACCTGTAGCAAAGAAATATCATCTTGATTTACCAGCAGTCAGGGAAGAAATCCTAAGCTTTTATTCTAAGGAAGACCCTGACAAAAGAGCTATATTATCTCTTGATGGCTATCCAAGACCTGCAAATGTTGATGACTACCTGGAACTTAAAGTAAAACATAGCAAAGAGAGACTCAACTGGTAAAAGTGATAGAGAGATACAAACCATCATGTCTTTTCAGCTAAGCAAAGCTAGAACATTGCAAGATTTTGTCAAAGATCTGAGCAACAAGCTGTTAGAAAGAGAAGATCAATATCTTAAAAGTGAACTCATTGAACATATCATGAAGAACAAACAATATAAGGCAACAAAGGCACAGTTCAAGGATTGGAGTATAGATGAGCTGAGAGAAGAAATTAAAAGAATGCAAGAAATGTTAAAAGATCCTCTCAAAAAGCCAACTCCTCCTAACTTGGAAAACATAAGAAAGACATGCCTGAAAGAGCCTTGAAGCTTAAGATGATGAAGGAAGAATTGATACAGAATCACTATGGTTCAAGGACCCAAGTGATAAGATGGGGAGAAACCAGGGTGATTGATACTTACAAGATGTTAGAAGAGAGGAGGAAGAAAGATCCAAACATGCCTCCTAAACCAGTTTACCCTCCATCAAATTATGTTCATAAAGCTCAACACTCCAAAAAGTCTATCTCATCATCTGTCCCTTCCATCCTTGCTTTCAATCAACTAAAAAGGCAAGAAAAGATAGATGAAGAAGACAAGAGAGTGTTCGAACACATCAAAGAGGGAATTAAAAACATGGTTGACTATCACACAGATGAAGCTAGTGAAAAGCTCAGAGCAGAATTGACAAAGATAGTTCAACAAAAAGCTCTTCAAGCCTCAACAAATAAAGGTCATCCTAGAAAGCCAGAAGACCCAAAAATTCTAAAGTGGAAAGTCGAAAAAGGCTCCCACGAATTGATACTGCTCAAGTCTAATGGTGATGCTGTCAAGATGAGCATGGAGGTTGCATATAAGCTAAGTGCAGAAGACCTTCAAGATCTTTTGGGTCTGACACTCGAAAAGGATGATGATGATGAAGTTTCTCTGAATTTTGAATTACAGTTTAAAGGGCAAATCAGAGAACTTTTGTTGAGGAATAAAAACCAAGAATAATCAAGTGTTTTGGCATCATCTATTCCAGGGGGAGATTGTTGGGATTGAACCCTAACAAAGGAACATATGATATCAAAGCCAAATACACTATCCGAGCTTTGGTTCAACTACCAGAGGTTACAACCTCTGATCTACCTTTACACTGCTTTCCCTAAACAACTGCTCTTATCATCTGATCGTTCAAGAGACAAAGGTCTGATAGAAGAAACAAGATCAGCGGATAGAGATCAGTGCTTAGACTAGTTTTTACTGTATTCAAATGTAACAGTGCTATGCACTGATAGTTTAGTATAACAGTGTTTTAGTTAGTTACAACTTTGTTAGCTGTCACTATCAACCATGACGTCACAAAAGATGCTTAGTGGTTAGATAGTTAGTATAAATAGGTGAACGTTGTAACTGCTAAACTTGTCTTCCTGAAAAAGATCATTTCGCACTTTATCTTCTTCATTTCTTACTATCAAACGATTGTAATTGGTTAAGGGGGAGTTTGTGAATCACATGCAAAGTTTATCAACTTGAAAGCATGATGGTGATAAAATCAAACGACCAATTGCTTGTAGTAAAAGTTATCCCTTAATTCCGCTGCATATCTTTCATATTCAATCCATTTTCCATATTTAGAAACAAAACTACAAGTAATTCAAACTTAGATCCTAACATTCATTTATATTTCAACAATTATATATTAACAAAACAAATGTATGAATTATCTGCAAGCGGTGCTGTTAGTCGTTTTATTGAACGAATTTGGCCCATTTCCTATTAAATGAACTAATATGTTAAATAAAAATACAATATTAACGAATTTGGCCCATTTCCTGTTTAGTTAATCATTTAAGCTTAACCAATTTCGCCAATTAAAAATAAACAAAACCCAAATCAACTTTCTTATAGATGGGTTAAAATGGGTTGCGGGTTGACCTTTTTTTATTCTAAATTTTGAACTTGTCAGCGGGTCGACCTATTTAATAAAATGGGTTAAACGTGTCAACACAAATACAACACATTTAATTAACAGGTTTAAACATGTCAACTGAAATAGTACATGTTTCTTAAAAGGTTAATCACACTTTCACACATAAAAGATAAAGATCATTCATACTTACTTCTTGTATGTAGCTGAGGCTGCTTCAATTTTCTCAAGCTGGTCTAACTCCTCCTGCATATGACATCACCAGATCTAGTGTTACAATAAATTAGTTGATACGCCATTCACAATTTAATAATAAAAACCTGTGTCCAAACAAAACCATATTTTGTTAAATCAACTTGTTTTGAGAAGAGATGGCGTGTCCAACGGGTATAAATACATCCAAGATGGGTATTTTTTTACATGCGTCGAGTGGGTGAAGACATATTTGATGAAAACAAATAAGTGCTAAATAATATGGATGAAATTTATGTCAATTATTTTAACCGCATTTAGATGAAATTTATGTCAAACGGGCAGCTGATGTGTGAAATTTGTATATATTAAATTCAACAAGTTTTAAAAGCTGGAAAAACCAGTAACCACACACTACTGGCAAGTGTACCGATCGTAGGTAGTAAAACAAGTAAGTCCGAATATCGCACCGTGGACACAATATAGCGAGTTTTGATACTAAACCTCTATCGAGCCCTAGCCTGATAAATTGGTGTTCGAGAAAATGGTTTTTTTTTTTAACTAAATACTAAATTAAGCAAACAATAAACTTGGGGAACTAGAGAGAAACTCAGATGTTATGGGGAAACAAGTAACGATGTCAAGAATCCTATCTGCAACTCAGAACTCTCGGAATTGGACAATGGAATAGCTATCGGGTTCCTAAAAATACGCCTAACTCAAGACAACCCTAAAGAATGCTAGATCACCTCCCGGTCTCACTAACACCTCCCAGACAATCCTAAGGGACGTGTAAATCACCGGTTACTAGCTTGGATCACCTCCCGATCTCACCTCACTACGGAATGCTAAGGTACTCAAATAACTCGCTCACCTCCCGGTCTCGCTAATCACAACACACCCTAGAGTATGAAAGAGTTATCTAAGGTTGTTGATAATAACTCGAGTTTGCTAGTGAAACTAAGGTAAGTAAGTTAGGATCTCCTCCTGGTCTCACCTTTACCCGGAACCTAAGAACTAGACAAACCGAACTCTATCTCCTCCTGGTCTCAAGAGTGGCAAAACACTTCTTTCAAAGACCACAAGGTTGCTTATAGGGTTATCTAAGACAAGACAACTCTATATTATACCACTAACACAAAGTCTATGGAAAATCACGTGGAACCCTAGATCTGAAACTACCAAAGTAACAACCTTAGAGAAAACGCAAAGCACCAATTATGCAAACCGCTTACTAAAAGCATTTATACACATCATCATAAAAAACACAAAGATATTTTACCAAAACATTAAGCCAAAATTATATTATCCAAAAACCGAAAGTTAAAAGTCACAAAATATTCATCAATACGACCTAGGTGGTATAAATGTTTAGTTACTCATGTTCATAAACGGATCACAAATAAATCTAAAGTCATGAAATTCAACAAACATGTCTAGTATATCAAGTTTAAACTAAAAATAATAAACGATGTGTAACCGAACAAAAGCAATAAACCTTTTTTTTTTTGCTAAAACCTTCAATCCCAAGCCTCCTCTCTTTAGCAGCCTTTAAAAATCTCTCATTCGTTCTATGACTTGCTCCTCTTGTATATCAGCCGCTGTCAAAAAATTTGAGATCCCCTGCTAATCTGCCATTGTTTCGAGGTCCCCTGCCATTGTTTCACGATTTGGCTAAGCGAATCATTAAACAACAAGTCTAAAGTCAAATGGTGGGCTGGGCGTCTACTTTGTCACGTAAGCCCACAAACAAGAATTAAATTGGCGGTGGCAAAATGGTGTAATTAGGTGGGTTTAGCGAGGGCACTCTGGTAATTCAGCAGTCTTTTTCTCAATGAACTCTGGTTGTTGTCCACTTTCCCTCCAGCCGTCTGCCTTTATTTCTTGTCATATAAACTAGTTTTTTGCTCAACTCTGAAATAAACCGAATATTTCTTTCTCATAATATATATGTTCATGTTTCGGTTATTTATACATACTACTGATAACATAATCTAAAAAAAAAATTATATCGAGTCAACAAACTAAAACAAAACACTACCATATTTTTGCTAAAAAAACTAAAACGATGGAAATACTATAATTTTAAACTGAGAGCAAAATTATAATTTTTCAGGACAAATTAGCATGTGTCAGGCATGTCTGGACGAATAAAAATTACACTTATGCATGCCCGCATTGCGGGGTGATAAATCGAATATTTCTTAGTTTCATAACATGATGCATATCTTTAGGTTACTTGTAATACTACTTATAACACGATCTAAAAAAATACATCGAGACAACCAATTAAACCAAAACACTACCATAGTTTTGCTAAAAAATCTAAAACGATAACAGGTCTGTAATTTTAAGCCGGTGGTAAAATATTAATTTGTCAGGACCAATGAGTGAGTACTAGACAACTGCTTTACATAATAAAAGTTACATTGGGTCAACCAAGTTAAATAAAACACTACTATAGTTTTTTTGGGTAAAGGTTTCACCCTGGTAAATTTCATTTCACAATAAGCCAAACAATAACAAAAAAACAAGTAGAGGGCGAGAATGCCAACCAGTTCATATTCCCGACCTGCCAGGAATATGTTCAACCACAAAACACTACCAAACCCCAAAAAATCATGGGAAACAAACTAGTGACTAACTAATCTGTATGACTAGCTACAATAATTATATCAGCCGATTCCCTCGTAGAGGACAAGCCCTTTGGGCAGCTTCCAAGTTCTAAGAATGCGGTCCACTTGTCTCGTATTCTTGAACCTCAACGTTATCAGCTTCAATCGAACAGCATAAGCGATGTCATCCGCCACCTGCTTGACCGGCCTCTTTCTATCCGAAAACAACCTGCAATTTCTTTCCTTCCAAATGTGATAAACTGTAGCAGCCACAAGAAGTCTACCAATCACACTATTCGCATATTTAGATTTAGCTTTTGAAACTAGGTGATTAAGAACATTCTCCCATTCATCCGTTAAATGCTGCATATCTCCTAAAGCTTTGATAATCGACCATACTTGAGCCGCAAAAGCACATTCAAAAAATAAATGGGCATGAGAATCATTACCATATTGACATAAAGAACAGCACATCAATTGAAAGTTAGTAGCTCCACCAACATCCCATCGTTTCATCTTATCTTGCGTCTTCAGCTTGTGGCCAATGACTAACCACATAAGAAATGCATGCCGAGGGATACATTGAGAGAACCAAACCACGTTATCCATGCGCGAAGAGTATCCCACACCGCCTTTGACGAATATTGAACTTCTTTACCTTCATTATCGATCCATCTGATAGTGTCTTGACTATGAGGGCTCAGACTTGGAGGCTGCAAATTGATAAGAACCGGGTAAAGATCCATCCAAGCTGTTGGCAAATCCATTGGCCGTCATCACTATATCAGCAACCTTAGATTGCAACTGAAATCGCCTGCTGAATCATTCTAGGCGTGATAATACTTCCAAAGGGCTCCGCACTCGACCATTTATCATACCATGCTGAGGTCGGTCTACCATCCCCTATCTTTGACCATATACGATTTCGCAAGGTTGGTCTCAGCTTCATAATTTTACGCCATCCCCAGCTATTACCCTGCTTCAAAGGAACATCTCAAAATTTCTTTGTTTCAACTTGTATGTTGAATCCACTTCACCCATAGAGATTCTCTATTGGTAAGAATGCTCCACACAAGAAATGTCATCAATGATTTGTTTACATCCTCTATACGTTTGATGCCCAACCCACCCTCATTTGTTGGGCGACAAACCGTTTTCCACGCGACTTTTGCTTTACCTTTTCCCACCAAGCCACTATTCCAAAGAAAGTCTCGCATTTTCTTTTCAAGTTCCTTAGTGATGTGCTTTGGAAGAATGAACACGGATGCCCAATAAAGATGCATAGACGAGAGAACCAACCTGATTAATTGAAGCCTTCCTGCAAAAGATAGAAACTTGTTGCCCCAATATGTGATTCTATTCTCCATCTTCTTAACAAGTACTTTACAATCTTTATATAATAGTCGTGATGAAATAAGCGGGACGCCCAAATATCTAAGAGGAAGAGAGCCCTCTTTGAACGACAAAAGATCAAGAATATTCTACTTCACTTGATTCCCAACAATAGCAAAATATACCGTGCTCTTCGGGATGCTCGGGACTAGCCCTAACATCTTTGTGAAGCTGTCAATAGCCTCCAAAACAGGCTTAACCGATTTGACATCTCCTCTAGCGAACAGTAGAAGATCATCTGCAAAACATAAACTAATAATTCTTTGTTTATCACATTTGTTATGGAACCGGAAGTTAAGCGACAACACCACAATGTTATCCAAAATACGAGTCAGAATTCCATGACGAGAGTAAACAAATATGGTGACAGTGGATCACCTTGTCTTAATCCCCTTTTCCCTTTGAAGAACCCCTTAAGGTTGCCGTTGATGCTTAACGAGAAGGTCGTAGCCTTCACACACGTCATAATCCAATTCGTCATACGATGGTGGAACCCGAACCCCGGTATAGTATGCATCAGAAAATTCCAGTCCAGAGTGTCATATGCTTAGTGTCATATGCTTTCTGGATATCAATTTTAAACGCACATCTAGGAGGTCCCGCATTTCTATGATAATTATGCATCAGCTCTTGTGTAAGCATAATATTGTCAGAAATTCTTCTTCCAGGGATGAAGGCTGATTGGTTTACGCTGACCAGGTCTTGCAAACCATGCTTGATTCTATTTGTAATGATTTTGCTTAAGCACTTGTAAACATTGTTACAACATGATATTGGCCGATAATCAGTAACATATTCAGGAGTAGAAGTCTTATGGATTAGAGCAATAATTGTATGATTTACCTCCTTCAAGAGCTTTCTATTCCTAAAAAATTCTCGAATAGCGTTGCACACGTCACTACCCACAATGTCCCATGACTTTTTAAAGAACACAGACGAGAAGCCATCCGGGCCTGGAGCTTTATTATCCCCTATATCGAACATAGCACTCTTAATCTCAGCATCCTAGACTACCGCCACCATCCTTTGAGCTTTAACCGAGCTCAATTTATTGATAAACAATTCCGGGGATGGTGTTTCCAAGTTATTATCCTTATGCCCAAGAAAGTTTTCATAATGATCCAAAAGAGCTTTCGTTGCATCATCTCCTTCATACACAATACCGATTTGTGGAAGAATTTGGTGTTAGCGTCACCCGACCCGAGCCATTCTACCTTCGCCTTTTGTTTCAAAAAGCGTTCTTCATCATAATCTCTATAGTTTTGTCCTTAATCTTTATACATAATCTACTATAGTTTGGCAAAAAAAGAGTGAATTTCAAGTTTGTCTGTAATCTTTATACATAATCTCAAGCGGTGTCCTTTATCTTTAAAATTGATGAGTTTTGTACTTTATGTTTTAAAATCTTGCACATTATGTCCTTTAGCCCTAACTCAATTAATTTTAACAGTTAAGTGAAGGGTAATTTGGTCTTTTTTACTTATTTATTTAAAACACCATTTTATAATAGTTAAGATAAATCATATATTATACATTTAAAAATCTCTCTCTCTCTATAACACCCACAACTTTTATCTCTCTCTCTCTCTAAAAACACCTGTCACCGTTGCACGACTTTTTGAATAAACTGACAATTAGTGCCCAACAAAATGAATCATATTTTCTTTGATGAATCTACTTGTGGACTGGTTTCATCAGTGCACATATTAACAAAATCAAAATCCATACTGAATACAAAAATGAAGTCAACGATGAACGTGAGAAGAATGATATAAACATCATTGAACTCATTCACAACCATAACAATTGGGGCTGGGGAAGTGGTAGTGAAACTGCCGTGAAACTCTAATTGTTGGCCGCCATAGCTTGAATCTTTGAACAATTAACCTTAACTATTGACCGTCGTGGCCTAAGATGCGACTGAAAAATGAAATCGTTGGTCGCCGTATCAAAATCAGAACCATCACCACCACTATAGCAATGAAAGGGCTGCCTGAAAACAATCACCACCGCCGTAACTATTGGGCGTTGTGCGAGATGCGACTGATCTGATAGTGGTCGACCTCGATTTCGGTCAAGAACAGATCTGAGGTGTGGGGGTGATGTGGTGGCGCTGTGGGGTGGTGTGATTGTTATTGCAGTAGGTTGTGTAATAAGTGAAGAGTCTTTGGTTGTCAAGGGTTGTTTTTGTAAACTGTTTAAACTATGATGAAGTGTCCGAGTTTAGTATGATGTATCCGGAACTGGTTTAGTCATACCAGTTCTGAGTTTCTGAATATGTTTTGCTTGTCCGGAGTTCCCAGGATGTTGGGAGTCTGAGTTTCTTAGTAATGTCTTGTCCAGGCTTCCCAGGTTGTTGGGAGTCCGGGTTTAGTAGTCTAATGGGCCTTGGGCCTTGCTTTGTTATCTCTGGACATGTTTGTTGTCCGGAGATGGTCTTGTAAATATATACCTTAAATGGAAAAGACAAGACAACGTTTTCTTTTATGGAAATTTGTGCCCTAATCATTATGTGTATCTTGTCTGGTGGCTGCTTTTGTGTGTGACGTCATTCATCTTCTACATCAAGAATACTTGTGTATTCTTGATTTCTTCCATCAAACCTTGCTTTCTATGTTTCATTTACGGTAGTTGATCATCAGGAGGATTCCGCACACCTGTTGGTAGGATTAGCTGAGTGAGATCTTGGGTGAGTTGACCTTACAAGTGGTATCAGAGCAGTGTGCTCATACTACTGTGAGTGTTCATTAGTTTGAAGGTTTTTGTGAGAAAAGTTTACATTTTGAATAGGATTCGTGATTTTCGAGTGTGATTCTCTTTGATATTCTTGTTTTCTTATTTATTCTTAGTGTTTGTCGATGGATTTTGAGTAGTTTAGGGTGTTTTTGTACTAAACTTCATCTGGGTTTTACAGAGCATTCATGGTGTTCTTGTTGGGTTTTTGAAGGTTGGTGAAAGATTCCCTGTTTGATTTCAAAATACTTTTCCATGTTTGATATTTACAGTTTGTGTTTCCGAACTATTGGTGATCCAGTGTGTAGTCACATTGGTGAGATATTCGGAAGCTGGTTCTCTCAAAATTCCGAGAGTTTGAGTCCGGGTTATAGCTCTCATCTGTGATCTCCGGATTTGATATTGTATCCGAGTTTTGTTGAGGTGTCCGAGGTTCACTATTCCGGACATTAATTTCAAAGATTTTCAAAGGGTTTAAATTTGTCCGAGTTAACTTGAGTCTTCCGGGTTTAATAGGAGTTAACATTAGTTTCCGAGTTTACTGTGTTTGATATTTGTTAAGTCCATTTCCGAGTTTAGATTGATACCGAATTTACTTTAAATCCGGATACGTTTTGAAATTTTAGAACTTAGTTAGGTAGTAGGTCCGGGGTTATACTCTGATTCTGTTCTTACTTCCTACTCCGTGTTTTGTTTTGTCCAAGTTTAGGACTTAGAAACCTTCTCCGTCTTTCTCAATGTCTGTTACCTACTGTTTTCCTTCTGTGAAACCTCTTTTTCCTTTAAGTTTCATCCAAAATGGCAAACAATCTTACTGCCATAGTTCAAAATCTCAAACACAATGCCAAAGTTGGAAGCAGTGATAAACTACCTCTTCTAATAAACGAGTTAGACTTTCCTGAATGGAAGGAGCGTTTCGAAAGATATGTGAGAGCGAAAGATATAAAGATTTGGTTGTGTATCGTCAAAGGTTGTGGAGCTACACCAATTCGAACCTTAACAATTGATACTTATCTAGCTCTGACAGATGAGCAGAAGAAATACTACGAATGTGAAGAAAGAGCTATGTCCATGATAACTATGGCTCTTACTCAATGGATACTTCATACGTTTCGCAAAAGAAGTACTTCGAAAGAATTGTGGGATAGTATGATTGAGCGTTATGAAGGAAATGTTATGCCACAAGAAGAGACGTTCAGAAAGGTTGAAGACGCAGTTTGTGGTGTTTAAGGCATTGAAGGGTGAGTCTTTTGATGACATTGTGAATCGTTTCTATCACTTGTTAAGTGAGCTTGACCGAAGTGAAGAGAATATCTACACTGAGTTTGAGAAAGTCGAAAAATTTCTAAATTGTCTTTATCGAGAGTGGAATATGTACACTACGTTAATCAGGGAAAATGTCTTGTTTGATGAACTGACTTTAGAGAATACCATTCAGAAACTCAAGGGATATGCTTGAAACATGGAGGATCAAGCGTCCGACTTTGAAAAGATACGGGATCCTCAATTGTATAAAGCCTCAAAGCCTACGGATAAGGGAAACACAAGTGGTGCTAGGGTTGCGCTATTTTCTGAAAATGAAGATCTCGCTAATCATTAGGCTTTCATTAGCAACAATGAAAATGTCAGCGTTTCGAGGGGAACTGCATGTTTGAATCAAGGAATGTATTCATCGAGTGGAAGTCAAAAGCCTCAGTCAACAAACTTCAACATTCCAAAGTTAGATCCAAACTGCTTGAAGTTGATAAAAGATAACATGAGTCTCCTAGTGTCGTTTATGACGGCCTATGAGAATTTTTGTCTGGGAAAGCTTGTCGAACAATCCAGTCTTGATGAAGACTTTGACCAAATTGATCAAGGCGAAATGGAAGAACTTGATCTTTAACTTAATATGGCGTTATTGGTTAGGAGAGCAAAGAAGTTTCTTTTAAAGACGGGAAAGAAGTTTATAGGTGGTCAAACTAAGACATGAATGGGTATTGATATGTCAAAAGTGAAATGCTACAACTGTGGCATCTATGGTCACTATGCCAGAGATTGTCGAAAGCCGAAGATGGAAAGATCTAACAAAGAAGGTAGTTCTCAGAATGGAAACAATTCTAGGAGTCAGTTGAATGCCAACGATGGATCTAATTCCACTTCTCGACCAAATACTTCAGACAACCTTGCTCCTTCTTCAAACAATGCCTTAGTTGCCCAACCGTTACAAGAAGTGACCGAACCATATGATTGGGGTTGTGCATTAGAAGAATTGTCGGTGGCTATTGTGTCGCAAGCTTTCATGGCCGAGATTGTTGAAATGAAGCCTGCGAGGAAGATGTCATAGTTGAAGTATGTGAAGAAGTAGTTGAAGAAGCTAGCATGGAAGAAATTGTGGTTGTGGCTAAAGTTATGAGTAATAAATTGGTAGTTAGTGAAGCTGTTGAAAAGGAAGAAACAAAAGGGTCAGATAGTAAAGGTGAAAGTTTTGAGTTCAGAATCTCCACAACCGAAATGCAGAAATTTGCTGATGATGAAGCTCAAAAATTGGATGAAAGTTCCACAGTAAAGGAGGATTGTGCATTCATGGCTGGTGTTGAGGTAAAATCGAATCCTATAGATAAACGTTGTGCTAGATGCATTGAATTCGTTACAAAAATCAGTAGATACGCTTTACGCAACACAAATTTAATCGCAGATCTTGGAAAATCCAGAGAACTCATTGCGGTTCTATCTTGTTCGGACAAAGAACACCGAATTAAGATAAAATCTCTGAAGAATGATATCTCTTATTTTGAAAGACGTTTGGCTCAAGCAACGCTTAAAAATCAAGAATTAAAATCTGAACTTGAATTAAATCAAAATTGTGTTTTGGAAAAGAATAAAATCATTTTAGAAAAGGATAATTTGCTTTTAGATTTGGAAAGAAAAAATGAAAAGTTTGGAAGTTCATATGACGCGATAAATCACTATATCAATAGCCAACGTATCAAGGAAACCAAAGAGGAAATGTTTGGCATCGGGTATAGTAGGGTTCCTCCACCTGCTAACCACAATTATACATCGATGGCAACCATTGATCCAGATATCGCTAACTTTGTTCCAAAGACTCCTCTGACCGTCGATCCACCTAGTGGGATGGATTCTGAGATCGAGATTTCCTCGGACTCAGAACAATCGAAGTTTGATGAAGCATCAAAGAAAAGTGAATTTAATCTCGAAAACATTGAAACTTTAATCAGTAACAAAATTTTGGAAATTTTTAATCAAGTTCAAAATGCCAGTGAGAAACCCAAACCCCGTGGGAAGTCTCAAAAGAAATCGAAAAAAATTTCCAAAACTGATTTTGTTAAAGGAGAAGATTTTAATACAGAAGTCGAGAAAATTGAGACCGTATCCAATTCTCAGTTTGTTTCACAAATCTTAAAGAATCCAACAAATGCTTCATCATCTTCGAACAGTCATGAGGAACGTCCAAAGAATGCGACGAAAGTTAGAAAATGTTATAAATGTCGTGAGAAAGGACACCTAGCTGCTGAATGCCCAAATAACAATGGCAAACCTCTTATAGATCCTGATCAAAGAAAACGATTTGTTGAAAAACCTGAAATTGAGGTGAAAGTTGAAAAGAAAAATAACAAACCTCAAAAGGTCAAAAAAACAGATATGATTAAACAAGAAACAAAACCTACTATTAAATCAAATGATAAATCACAACAATATCAGGATCAACGTGAGGAACCAATGGATATTTATCCAAAACATGGATCAGAAAGTTCATCACAAACACATGATGCTCGTGAGAAAACGCCGCGTCCGACGCCAAAATCGTGTTACTTTCCAATCATAAGAGAATGAGAAACATTCTAGAGGATTTAACGGCAACTATGTTAGACGTCATGCTCAGAACCGGTTTGTGAATGACCGAAGTGCCTCTCCCCCCCGATTTCACAATCAAAGAGCGCATTGGTCAACCAATCTCGTCAATGCTCAAGAAATTATGAAGCACCAAGGTTTAATCGAAATTACGAGACTCGAAGAAGTCAAAATTTCGGTTATCAACACCATGTTGAATGAAACTCTGAAAATTCAGGTTACGCGAATCGATCATCAACTCCATACAATTCCCGTTTCGATGGGAACCACTCCAACAACTTCCAAAATGGAAACGGAGGACGTGGTGGTAGTGACGGTTATTTCAAAGAATTTTCATATGTTGATGGAATGGGATGACCCAAGACCGTTATTGCTTGGGTCCCACATTCTAACTGATTTTCTTTGGTGAGTGTAGGAACAACTAAAGAGGGTTATCTATATTTGGTATATTGATAGTGGTTATTCCAGACACATGACATGAAATAAAGAGTTGTTGGAAAATCTCAAGTTGATTCATGGTGGTTATGTGAACTTTGCTGGTGAAAAGGGAGGTTATATCACTTGTGAAGGTTCTGTTTCAAATGGAAAGATTACGCTACACAAAGTGAACTTTGTCGAAGAGTTAAAGCATAATTTGATGTCCGTTTCTCAAATCTGTGACAACAAGTATTCGATGTTATTCACTGATAAAGCCTGCTTCGTTTTGCGTCCTGGATTTGTTGTTCCTGAAGATTGGATCGTTATGAGGGCTCCTCGGGTGAACAATACTTATGTCATGGACATGCGCCCGTTGGTCAACTTATCTTCTCCAATGACTTGTTTACTATCAAAAGCGACTGAAGATCAATCTTATTTATGGCATAGGCGAATGGGCCATGCGCATCTACGAAAAATGAACCACTTAGTGAAAAACGTCTTGGTGTTGGGGGTTGCTTTACGTAGTTTTAACATGCACAACAAATGTGAATCATGTGAAAAGGGAAAAATCAAAAGAAAGCCTCATAAACCGAAATCTGTTAACTTGATCCAAAAACCTCTTGAATTGCTTCACATGGATCTTTTCGGACCTATCCATGTTGCTAGCATCGGTGGTATGTCCTACAATCTAGTTGTCACTGACGATTTCTCATGATACTCGTGGGCATTTTTCTTAAAAACTAAGGATCAAACACATGGAATTTTAAGAGATCTTTTTAAACAGCTTGAGAAAAATCATTCACTACCTATTAAGAAGATCCGAAGTGACAACGGGTCGGAATTTAAAAATCAACATATGGACGAGTTATATCAGGAAATGGGAATAGTTCATCAGTTCAGCACTCCCTATGTTCCCCAATAGAATGGAGTTGCAGAACGGAAGAACTGAACCCTTATTGAGGCGGCCCGTACTATGCTTTCTAAATCCAAATTACCTATTTTCTTCTGGGCTGAGGCAGTAAACACAGCATGCTATGTGCTTAACCATGTGCTTATGGTCTAAAGGGAAGATAAGACGTGCTATGAACTTCTCAATAATAAAAACCTAATTTGTCTGGGTTTCAACCCTTTTGTATCAAATGTGTTATCAAACGATCAAAGGACACTCCTAAGATGGGCGAACTTGGAGAGATCGGTTTCTTTCTGGGTTACGTTAACGGAGCTCCAAATAAACGTGTTTATAACATTAAAAACGAGCAGTGGAGGTCGTGTTTGATATTACTCCTCTGAGTTACGATCCTCCACCGTCCTAATTTGGTCCTAAAAATGGATATGATTATGAGAAATTATTTGATTCTTTTGATCTCCCTGATGTTTCAGAAGCAGATTCGGAGGTAGTCTACACGCATTTGGTGGATAAGGACGAAGTGGATGCTAGCTGGAGGGCAAGCATTCCAACATGTGTGACACCAAATGTCACATCAGAAGATCCAGTCGCTAAACCGTCGTTAGTAAACAATGTTGTTGCTGGGCAGATCCCCATTGAAGCTGGTCCCAGTCACTCTGAAGCAAGTAGTAGTGCAAGTGCTGAGGGGGAGATTCAATCTAATTTGGGAAGCAATCTCCAAGCTCCGGCTATCCCTGTTCTAAGAACAAATATCTATCCTGTTGATGATATTATTGGGAATCCACATGCCGGAGTGCAAACTCGAAGAAGTCTTTCAGAGATGCAATGTCTGTTTACAGAAATCAACCAGGAACCGATTTTCAATATAAGCCTTCATGAATGCTTAATAAGTTGAGCCAAAAAATTATCAAATGGCTCTGAAAGATAGCTCATGGTGTGAGGCAATGCAGGAAGAGTTAGCTCAGTTCGACAAATTAAAAGTGTGAAATTTGGTCGATCTTCCGAAGGGTAAACATGCAATCAACACAAAGTGGGTCTTTAAGTGCAAAAAGGACGATAAGGGTGTTGTCGTCAGAAACAAAGCACGATTGGTTGTTCAAGGCTTCAATCAGGAATAAGGGATTGATTACACAGAGGTTTACGCACCCGTAGCTCGACTAGAGGTAATCCGTCTGTTTCTAGCGTTCGCAACTCATATACGTTTCAAGGTCTATCAGTTGGATGTCAAGAGTGCATTCCTTTATGGAAAGCTTTCAGAAACTGTGTATGTATCTCAACCACCTGGGTTTGCTACTTCTGAGTCTGAAAATAAGATCTATCGGTTGGATAAAGCTTTGTATGTTCTTCATCAAGCTCCTCGTGCATAGTATGCGACCTTATCAAATCATCTATTGGAGCATGGATTCAAGCATGGTGAGATTGACTCCATATTGTTCATTTTGAAGAAAGGGGAGATTTTCTGATTGTACAAATTTACGTTGATGATATAATATTCGGTTCTTCAAATGAATAATTGTGTCGCGAGTTTGAGAAGGTGATGAAGTCAAAATTTGAAATGAGTGCAATGGGGGAATTATCTTTCTTTCTTGGTCTTCAAGTCCGTCAGGAGAAAGAAGGGACGTATGTGCATCAAACAAAGTATGTCCACGAAGTTCTCAAGAGATTCGGATTGGAAGATAGCTCACCTTTCAACACACCTATGCCGACGAATCACAAGCTGACGACTGATAAAGAAAAGGATCCAGAAGTGGACCCAACTTTATATCGGGCAATGATCGGCTCTCTTACGTATCTAACTGCGTCACGTCCCGATATTATGTTCTCTGTTTGTTTGTGTGCTAGGTACCAGTCTATTCCAAGGAAAACTCATATGGCTGCAGTCAAACGCATTTTCAGATACCTGAAAGGGAAGCTTAAGCTTAGATTGTGGTATCCAGCTGAATGAGGTATGGATTTGATTGCATACGCTGATGCAGATTTTGGAGGGTGCCCAGTCAATAGGAAATCAACCTCAGGCGGCGCACAACTGCTTGGAAACCGTCTTGTGTCTTGGCAATGCAAAAACCAAGTTGTCGTGTCGTTATCCGCATGTGAGGCTGAGTATATTGCAGCTTCAAGCTGTTGTGCTCAGGTTCTATGGATTCAACAACAAATGAGAGACTACGGTTTGAATTTTACTCGAACTCCTATTCTGGTCGATAATAACTCTACCATTTCCATAACAAATAATCTGGTTAATCATTCACGCACTAAACACATAGATGTTAGACATCATTTCATTCGTGATTGTGCTGAAAAGAGTTTATTCGAGGTGGTTAGGGTAGACACGTTGGATAATCTTGCCGACCTTTTTACTAAGACTTTCGATCGAGCTAGGTTTATGGATCTGGTTCGAATGATCGGCATGATCAACCCAGAGTGAAATGCTTTCAGAAACTCACATAGAAACTTTGTTTTAAATTTTATGTACAGTTCTTACTGCTTTTCAAAATTTAAAATTCCAAAAATATTTTACTTAGTTGTAGGATTATTTCTTAATGAAAATACAAAAACATCAGAAAAATGAAAAATGAAGTTGTGTTGAGATATAGAAGAAATGATAGTACATCGTTGTCGTATCTGATACAGGACTGTGATAAAATATATAATGAACGTTAATTGTAACAACTTCATCATATGTTGCTTCGGTAGGCTTTACGCGTAAATAAGAACCTGCCTTTGGTATATAAACATAATGAACTGCGTAATTTGTGTGACGCATCCCTCGGATATATGGTCTTGGTACCGTAATTTCGTTTGACAAATTGCCAAACTTCTGAGATACTAGGTCTTTATGTTTGTTAAATCTCTGGGGTATTATACTTGGTCTTCTGATATTGTGTGAGCAATGGCCTAGACCTCGTATAATGCTTTGCTAAGCGCTTCGTTTGTGCGCAAACCCTCTTGGTGGATTTCTTTTCTGCCTCAACAATCAACACCGGATGACCTGTTCTAATGTCATCAACTGATGTACAAGTTGCAAATCTATGCTATAAACCGCGAAAAATTCTGCAGAAAAAGATACCAAACGATGGTACACCACCTTTAAGTCGAGCCTTCATCTCTTTTTCTGTGCGGTGGCACTAACCTGAGCTCTCAAGGTATCGCATTTAGCCGGATACAGAGATTTTTCAAGATATACTCACCTGTAAGATGCAATGTTTGACAGTTTCGATACGGGAGTATATTCTGGGGTGGGTTTACATAGTTACAGTCAGTAATTAATACACTTAACGCATATCTCAAAAGCAGTGTTCGAAAGCGTGCTAAGTTTAAGTGGACCACAATACCGCTGAACATCTTGAACTATTAATATCATTCTAAGTGCTTATCCAGAAATCCATAGTTTTGTGATTGGATATTGACAGAATAGCCGATATGATCTCCTTGCTCCAACTTCACAAAAACATAGTTAGTGTACATGTTTCTCTTAGTGCTTAGATTTTAATTTCTGTCAACTTGAAAATATCAAAAAGATTTTACTTTCTTGTTTCTATGTGCGAGTTATATTTTGAACACTCTGTCGGGTTGTGAGCATTCTTTTAATAAGGTGTAATTTCATCAGGTCAGGTAATTTTCGCTAAGTCTTTCCCAAATAAATTCTTGGTCGTGCGAGTTTTTATCCAGACGTGATCTTAGTGTATGTCGTCAAGAGAAAGTTCGTGAGTCTAAACAAGTCAGATGTGAATTTTTTGTAAATTATTGGGGGTGTTTCTTTTAAATCTAAAAGTTTTTTAAAGAATCATGAGTAGTTTCCGGACTTATGGTTTGCGGGTTTCACCTAATGTTTTAAAAAAAATTTCGGGTTCCGGGGGTAATTGCATTGGTTGAAATATTTTGGGTTTACTCTTTGGGTTCTGGGTATACGTTTCCGGAGTTTAGTCTCCGAGTTATGAACTCGGGTTTGTAATGACAAAATTTGAGTTTTCCGGGTATTGATGATCAGATATCCGGGTTTTCTAGTGTTACTTAGGGTCCGGGTAGTGACATTACAATTGTTTCTGGACTTTAGAGTCTATGTAAACCCTTCAAACAGTCAGTAGCCCATTCTCTACACACTCTGTTTCTCACTCTCACAAAACCCACTTGAAGAAACCCTTAAAAATCTTGAGATAATCATTTGTGATAGTTCATCGTGTTCAATCTTGCTTCTAAACTTGAAAGGTATGCATATTTACTCTGTTCCTTGTGCAAAATCTTCAATCTTGTGTTCATGAAAGATTTCTAGGGTTTAAACTTTTTCTTGAACATGCTTTAACTTGGTGTTTAAGTCCATATTTATAAATGTCTTGTTTTGTAGTATTTGTATGTCATGAAAGGTTATCTGGTTTGGTTTAATTGTTTGATTTTGGTGTTAAGCTTAGATTGTTCATGATTTTGGGGGTTTTTGGGTGTTTCTCAAAAAAACTTGGGGTTCTTGGTTTCAAATAGTAGAGTGTTGAAAATTTTGGGTTCTTTAAAGGTTGCTCACTGATTTGGATGATTTGCTTGAAAAAAATAATGTGTTTATTTTAGCCATCTGTTAGTGAAGTTCATTGAAATTTCCATATATTATGTTTTGTTTTCTTGGCGGGAGTTTTTGGGTTGAATCTTCTTGAAGAAGACAAGTAAGTTTTGAAAACATTACTTTTTGATCCGAAAGGGTATTTACAAATCTTGTTATTTGTATGTCGGAGAAACTTTTTGTCTGTTTTCGTAAGTTCGGAGATAAGACAATCAGTTTTGATAAAGATATATAAACAAACCTTTTCTTCCGGATTCCTGGATCTCCGGAGATAACATGAAGCTTCAAGCTTCTCCGAGTTTAGTCTTGTTGCTCTCCGGGGTTTTCAATCTGTGTCCAGGTTTTTATGAAAAAGGATGTCTTCTCCGGGGTTCCTGTTCTACCGGGTTTATTTCTCAAATCTGTGTCTCCGGATATAATCATTTTTGGAGATTGATCTATTATAGTCTGGTTTAACCATTTTTGTTTGGTCTCCGGAGATTATGGTTCTCCGGGTTTGATTCGGTTGCCTTATTCTCCGGGTTATGGAATCTTCGAACATATTTAAATCTTATTTTCTCCGGGTTTTTGGTCTATGTACATTATTGCATGTCTAAACTATTTTCCGAGTTTGCAGTGTCTAGTGTCTTGCTACGTGCTGTTTTACAGTTAGTTCCTTGTGACTAAGTTACTGATGTATATATGCATGCTGTGCATTTCATTGTAGTCTTATCGCCTTATCTAATGGATGTGTATTGTACATGAATATATATGTTTCAGATATGGCAGATCCGGTAGAAGATAATCCAGAAGTACCGCAAGTGGAACAGGCTCAAGTTGCACAACCAGCTATAGCAGCAAATGTGCCTGTTCGCAATTTTTTCATATTTCACAATCAGATTGCCATCTTAGACGAGAATGTTCATGGCTACAGATTATGCTGAAATTATTCGTTTTCTTTGAAATTCCCGAATAAATTTCGTTATTTCAGAAAACATTCACCAAGTTCAAGCATACATTCAAAATTTTTGGCATACGGCGCGTGTGGTGAATAACACTATTGAAGCCACAGTTCACGGAAGTCAAATTGTGATCACTGAAGAAGTTATACGAGCTGCATTATAGTTTGGTGATCTAGACCAAGGAGATACATGTTATGTGAAGGATATTCGTGAAAGAGGAGCTAGAGCATTTGGATATGTGGGGTCTTTTCAGAAGAAGCAAATCTACAAGGGCATGGTCATAAGGAAATGGAGGTATTTCTATCATGTTATCATGTCGTGCATGGCTCCGCGCAAGTCTGGTATGGATGGAATGGGACATGATCTTCTATCAGCTATGATTGGTTTAATATTTAATCAGCCGTACAATTTCTCTCTCATGATTCTTGATGCCCTTAAAACGCACATAGGTCTTTGTCATAATGATAAGAGGTTGATAATTCTGTATCCTCGACTCTTGTCAATTGTCTTTCGCCATTTGCTGCCAAACTTAGTGTTTGATCCATTATTGCCTGCCTATGTTCAAACTCCGATGCACCCTTGTATTTTCAAAGACTGTTAGAGGCGAGAGAATCTAAGCATGCTAATATTTTCCCTATTCCTCATCCGTTTCTTGGTGCGATTGTGCAAGAGATTTATAACCCTGATAATGATCAAGTTTGGATAAATATTCAAATTGGGATTAGTGGTGTTTTTGAAGATGCTCCTGTAAATCAAGAGCCCGTGGTTGTTCAACCCCCAGTTGATTTCAACAACCACCGGTCGATGAACTGTAAATTGATGAACCTGCACATGATGATGAGCCTGTTATGACTGAACCATTGAGGGAAGTGCCCGTTGTTACGTCTTCCACCTCTAGCACTTTGGTGGAAACTGATCCTCTCATATTAGAGATTGATGCGGCTCTTCAGGTGGACCGTCTTCTAGAGCGGTGGATAAAGGAAAACAGATTATCGATGAATCTGAGGAGGATATATTATCTGAGAAAGTTACTTGAAGTTGGTGTTTAAAGGATTGCAAAATCATATTTCTCCAACAGAGCAGGAGAAACTTGATTTATTTCACGCAAAAGTTGCTTCGTTCGGACCCTCTTCCGACTGGGCTTCAAAGTTGGATGCGTGGAACTCTAAAGTACATGATCTGGATTATCTTGCAGGTCTCTCCTTGTCTTCTGATGCTGATGATGAAGACCGACGTCCACCAGATGCTGAAGGTATTCATATTGTTCCTCCTCTGAGAACGTACAAGCGTCGAAGAGTTCTTGGAATTTCTGAATCCCCGGTTTCATGTGTTGAAGTGTGTTCTGGAGCTGTTGTCACCTAAATTACGGGGGGTCTTTCTATTCTGGGCCGATCAATCTCTCTACCATCTGTAACTACAACGATTCCTGCTTCGACATTTGTGGAGTCAGTGAGTGTTGCTACTTTTGTGGGTTCATCTATGGTGTCTACGTCCTCTGGAGTACCTATGATACCGTTATTTGGATCTATATCTACTTTTCTTAGTGAAAGCAATGTGTTTCCTTGATCTGATCTATCTTATATGTCTCCTTTACCTCCGGTTTTCTTGGGTATGCCACCTGGTTCGTCTCAAACCTTTGTTCGACCAGATTCTCCGGTGGTTCAAACTCCTTTGAGCAAAAAGAGGTCAAAGCCTTCCTCCTCAAAGCCTGCTGGTAAAAAATCTCGTCAAGTCCATCCAAAGATTGCATACAGTCCTCGTTCATCTGTTCCTCATCCACAGGTTCAAGACCTTTAGCACCTCGTCCACCTGCTCCAGCACCGTCAGCCCCTCGCTCCTCTACTCCAGGTACTACTGGTACTAGTACCGGAGTGACATTTCCTGCCTATGTGCAAAATCAGTTCAAGGATGTTGCCTCTGTGTTGCGGGAGCATCGTGAACAAATCCAAAGTCAACAAAGGGATCTTAATTACTTCAAGCAAAAGGATGCTAGGAGGGAGAAGCAAATGTCATTTCTGTTTAGCTTGTGTAAAGAGCAAGGTGTTCAGTTGGGGAAGTTAGCTAAACAAGACGCCTCAACCTCCGCACGGCGGGTGACTTTGACTACAGCAACTGATTAGCTTATTCAGAGCAGTCAAGGAGTACACATGCTCCTGAAACTACGACTCAGGTTCAGGTTGAGGGGGAGTCCTCTGGTGCTATAGTTGGAGACAAAGGTTTGGGGGTTACAGATTCTGGTGCTGTATCTGATTCAGAGCTAGATCTAGCTTTGGAGTTAGTATGGATGAAGGTGATGTGGTTGAGGAGTTGGTAGAAGACTGGAAAACAGATGATGATTTGAGGAAGTTTGAGTTTATCGAAACCAGGAAAGGAAGCAGGATAGAGTACGACTCGTTAAGGGAAAATGTTGACGATTTGAGGAACTTTGTGTTTGGTAGTGCTCTGCCAGATGAGATTCAGAATCCCATTCGAGTTCCTGAAGATGTTCGGAAATTAACTCATAAGTGGTTTAGACCCCTTCCTGATGAAACACAGCGAAAGAGGTACTTGAATACGCATGGTGAATACTCTGGGCAGATACGGAGTTGGGATATATGATGAACAACATAGTTTAGTCATGATCAAACCCATTGACGGAGTCCAGTACTTCGTCCTTGGCTAACTTTATTCGATCTCTCCCTGCTAGAGATCTTCATCATCTCGCTTCCTTGGATTTAAACAACCAGAACAATGTTGCTAGTATTAGAGGTTTAATTCCACAATTGATTGCTGAAAGTAGAGAGAGCAGGTGGAAAATGTTCAAACTGGCTGTGGGGCGAGGAGTCAAGTCGTTGAACAAATTTACTGGAAAGGAAGAGTGGAAAGTTTGTGTACCCTCCAGCGAGATGTATTCGCAAGATACTGATGAGAAAGTTCGATCTTGATAAGATAAAATATATTGGCTACTCGTATCTAGATGGTAAGACAGGTGAAGCGGTGATCACCCAGATTGACTCATCAAAGGATTTTCTAAGGGTGCTTGATCCAATTTGGTTGGTGAATCTAAAGGAGGAGCATCTGAAGAAGCTTTGTCGCCTGGCCTTACAATATTGCAAGGAAGATCGGGAGCCTGTGGTTCAGTTCATCAAGGTGGTACAATTCTGCGTGCAGAACCAAGTTTGGGCTGGTAGCGAGTACTCAAGGCAAGGGTAGAAGATCAAGTCTCAAGATATGCACCGATTAAGGGGGAGTTTGTTATTGCAGTAGGTTGTGTAGTAAGTGCAGAGTCTTTGGTTGTCAAGGGTTGTTTTTGAAAACTGTTTAAACTATGATGAAGTGTCCGAGTTTACTATGATGTATCCGGAACTGGTTTAGTCATACCAGTTTCGAGTTTCTGAATATGTGTTGCGTGTCCGGACTTCCCAGGATGTTGGGAGTCCGAGTTTCTTAGTAATGTCTTGTCCGGACTTCCCAGGTTGTTGGGAGTCCGGGTTTAGTAGTCTAATGGGCCTTGGGCCTTGCTTTGTTATCTCTAGACATGTTTGTTATCTGAAGATGGTCTTGTATATATATACCTTAAATGGAATAGACAAGACATCGTTTTCTTTTGTGGAAATATGTGCCCCAATCATTGTGTGTAACTTGTCTGGCGGCTGCTTTTATGTGTGACGTCATTCATCTTCTACATCAAGAATACTCTGTGTATTCTTGATTTCTTCCATCAAACCTTGCTTTCTATGTTTCATTTACGGTAGTTGATCATCAGGTGGATTCCGCACACCTATTGGTAGGATTAGCTAAGTGAGATCTTGGGTGAGTTGACCTTACAGTGATAGGGGTGTGGGGTGTGGGGGTGGGGGTGGTGCGGTGGTAGTGGTATGAGGGTGGTGGTGGCAGATGGTGCTGCTAGAGAGAGAAGTTAGGGAGAGTGTATGTTCTAGAGAGAGGGAGTGAGTGAGTGTGTGTAGAGAGAGAGTGTGTGTATTTTAAGAAATATAATTCATTTTTGTTTTGTTTATTAAAATCATTATAATAGTTTCTAAGTTAACAAGTAAAAAAGACTAGTTTGCCCTTCACTTAATAGTTAAAATTAACTTAGTTAGGGCCAAAGGACATAATATGCAATATTTTATAACATAAAGTACAAAACTCATCAATTTTAAAGATAAAGGCACCGCTTGAAATTAGGTATAAAGATTAAGGACAAAACTTGAAATTCACTAAAAAAACGATGGCAAGATCACAATTTTTATGCGGGGGAGAAATCGTATTTTTTTCAAATGGAGGCAAAATCATAATTTTGAACAGAGGGCAAAATAATTATTTTAAGATGGGTTCAAAATCAAAATTTTATTTTAAACTCAGGGCGAAATCATAATTTTGACGCGAGGGCAAAATCGTAATTTTAAACTAGGAGAGAAAGAATAATTTTATTTTGAACTGGGGGCGAAAACGTAATTTTGAGCTTAGGGAGAATTTGTAATTTTGAACTAATGGCAAAATCGTAATTTTGAGCTTGGGGCAAAGACATAATTTTATTTTGAAGTGAGGGCAAAAACGTAATTTTAAGCTGAGGGTGAAACCGTAAATTTTAAATTGGATATAAGATCATAAATTGGTTGGTCTAATAGAGAAGTGCAAGGTAAGCTGCCTGGCACTATTCCACTAAGCTTATAAATGTATATGTTGTAAATGTAAATGTAAATGTAAATTTCTCACCATTATTTTAATTGGATTCAAACTCCATAACTGTGTGCCTTGTCCCTTTATTATCTTATATTTTTTTATCATTACATAAATACACCATGGAAACAATTGACGAAGAGTGAATTTCAAATTTTGTCCTTTATCTTTATACCAAGTTTCAGGCGGTGTCCTTAACCTTTAAAATTGATAAGTTTTGTATTTAACCTTCCAAAATGCTACACGGGTTGTCTTTTAGTCCTAGCCAAGTTAATTTAACTATTAAGTGAAGGGTAAATTGGTCTTTTTACTCTTATATATAACAAAGCCATTATAATAACTAAAGTAATTTGAATATGAATTATATATTATCTTATCTTTTATATATTTAAAATATACAGAAACGGGATCCGAAGAAAACAATTTGAAGTGTGAAAATGGTGAGAACGGATCATGGCCCAACACGTGGCAAAGAGGCGCTAAATTATATGCGGGGCACGATTGTCATTCTACAGTTACCGTCCATAAAATGCGTTTTCAATTCGTTTTAAACAAAATTCCAAAAATTTCTTACCTCCTCCCTAAGTTTTCGAGATATATGGCGTTTAACATGGATTCTGGTCTACAAAGTAATATTTGAAGATGGCATTTTATTTTATTAATGTTGTTCATCATATATTCAATTTTCGTCGCTTGTATTATTAATTCGTAAACATGTGTTACTATCAGTGTGGCATTTTTATTTACATGTGTTTAGGATTATTGTATTCAACTAATTGTGTTTTCATTATTAATCTCAATTGTTTTTGTTTTGGGATCCTATGTGTTTTAATTTTTCTCTACTACCAGTGGCGTTTTAGATCTATAAACATTATTTTTTACATCCATATGATTAGTTGTAGATAGAAAGTAGATACTGGTGTTAATTTGGCGTTGATTATTCTTCTTGTGGAGTTTTGACTAATATGTGTTTAGTATTATGTGTACAACCTCATATTGATTATTATTCAATCAATGGCGTTTTAATCATGACGTTTTCATTAGACTTATTTGTGTATTAATTTAATGTCGTTTGATAATCAATTTATTTGATCACCTCTTTGTTCTATACCAATGAAAATCATGGTATCAGGGCAGTGAATGGTTCTCAGACCAATTCACAAGTTTGCTCATCACCTACCATCTTAACCTCGTAAAACCCTTCTCAAAGTTCCCATGGCATCTGACAATGATTCCAACAATCAAAACAATACCAACCTTTCTATTCAACTAGCCAATCTCCTTAATGGAATTCAAGCCAAAAATCAAAACTCCAAACACAATCTTTCCGACAATTTGAAGATTAGTCTCAAGCTTAACAACCAGAATTATGCTCTATGGGCTCGGATGATCCGAGTAGCCATCGGTGGAAAATCAAAAGCACTTCTTGGCCATTTGTCAGGAAATCCAGCACCACCCAAACCAACAGATTATGGGTTTGAGCGGTCGGAACAAGACGACCTAGTAGTTTTTTCTTGGTTAATACAAAATTTTGAATCTGCTATTGCAAGTAATCTGACCGAGTTTCCCACGGCTAAATCACTATGGGAGGCACTTGTAACCACATACAGTAGTGGTAAGGATAAGCTTCAAACATTTCACTTACATGTTAAGGCAAATGGGATTAAACAGAATGGAATTCCACTTGAAGAATTCTGGATTGTAATGCAAGGGATCTAGGGAGAGATTGATCGGGGGGATCTGAACCCTATAACCTCTGTAGTTGATATTGCCACTTACAACAAAATTCGAATAGAACAAAAGTTGTTTCAATTTCGGAACGCTATTGACCGGAAATATGATACCATCAAGAGATAAATTCTCTGAATGGATCCATTGCCATCAGTTGAAGAAGCATATGCCACTGTCCGAAAAGAAACTGCACATCAAAGTATTTTTAACAGCACCACTGAATCGGGAATTGCAGTGGGGTTAGCTGCTACCCGAGTTAATGATGATGGAGCCCTAGAGCTTGCTTCTAGGGGTCAAACACGTCTATCAAATCCAAGCTTCAAACAAAAAGTTGACAAATTAAAACTCAAATGCACATAATGTAATATGAAAGGGCATACCCCAGAGCAGTGCTTCAAAATCGTAGGCTACCTGGAGTGGTGGAATGACGGGCACAAGAAAAAGATAATCGAAATAGATGATGGAAAAGGGGCCACGCCGTGGGCAGCAGCAAAGCCACCAGTAGTGGCAACAGTGACGGTGGCGGCGAAGCTTTCGGTGTAGTAGCTAGGGCTGGAAGTGAAGATGATAACTCAACAGGTATAAGGGGTTGAGTGGTTCCATTCAAGCCCCTCAAGTTCTATGAATAATATGAATAACCCCTGCTCATAATCTAATATTATTTCCCTTGGCATGGGAGTTGCAAATATGGCTTAGAGTAGTGACAGGAAACAAGATGCTCCATGGATTTTTTACTGTGGAGAAACTGATACTATGACATGTGACTTGTCAGATATTATATCCAAATCCCAACCAAAAAGAACCCATATTCGAACAGCCAATGGTGATGTTTGTCATGTTAAGGGAGGTGGTACCGTTGAAATATCACCCACCCTAAAGTTGTCAAATTGTCTTTAGATAGCATCATTGTCTCACAAACTATTGTCAATCAGTCATATTACTAAAGATCTTAACTGCACCGTACTAATGCATTCTACCTTTTATGTCTTACAGGATATCAGGACAGGTGTGATTATTGAACGTGGTACTAAGCATCAAGGATTGTACTATGTGGACGAGGTGAATCAACATGGCACCACAATGTTGGCCCATGGGACTCTTGAGCGAGAAGCTTGGCTGTGGCATCGACGATTGGGACATCCCTCCACCGGTTATTCACATGTTTTGTTTCTGAAACTCTTTCCATCAAATGGTAAAATAAAATGTGAGACTTGTATTCTTGCTAAAAGTCATCGGAAATCATACAAGAGTTGATTTGCCTTTTTCCCTAGTCTACTCTGATGTTTGGGGACCTTCTCCTGTTCTAGGAGGACAAGGTTTTCGTTTTTATCTAATTTTTGTGGATGATTGTACCCGCATGACATGGGTATACTTTCTCAAACACAAATCGGAAGTATACGAAAAATTTATCATGTTCTATGACATGATTAATACTCAATTCAAACGAGGAATTTAGGTTCTTCGATCTGATAATGGGGGAATTGTAAACACGGCCAGGAAACAATTTTTTCAAGATAAAGGAATGATCCACCAAACCACATGTCCTCATACTCCCGAACAAAATGGTGTTTCCGAACGAAAAAACCGCATTATTCTTGAAATGACTCGTGTCACACCCTCAATTTCCACTTGCGGAGTTTTACCGCGAGGCGTGTGAACAAACCAGAATCCGAGACACTAGTAACATTGAACGACTCTATATGATTTGTTTATACGTTTTCCAAAATCATTTGTTTAACCATTTATAGTTATTTTTAAATTGTTTTAGTTTGGTTTCAATGTTTAGCGGAAGCATTAGTTTTAAAGTTGAGCGGAAGCATTATCGTAAAGTAAAGTAACGGGCGCCAACACAAACGCCAAAACCAAAGAAAACCCAAACAATATTCGTAACGAGACTCGATAAAAAGATGTCTTGATCAATGCAAGTGAGTGCACCTAGAGCTCCTAGCGTCCTGAGAAACATGTAAAGAAACAAGTGTCAACATTAAAGAAGAGTGAGTTCACAGGTTTTCATAAGTTCATTTGTTCGGTTATAAGTTTGTTTCCCCCGTTATCCCTAACCCGGGATAACGATTTAGTTCCATTATTCCCAACCCGGAATAATACTGATGGTTCCATTATTCCTTACCCGGAATAATAATGATGTTCCATTATTCCTAACCCGGAATAATAACGTTGTTGGTTCCATTATCCCTAACCCGGAATAATATTGTTGATTCGTAATTAAGTTCAAAGTTAACATGTAGGTAGCGAGCCTAAAGTTATGTCACGTAAGTGTTCGCGATCGAAGCTGACTGTTGTGCCTCCGTGTTGCCAGGCCTATCACTGACCATGGCGAAGTTAGGCCAAATTATTCACCCGTTGACCATACCCGGTCGGCTAGCGCGACTAGCTCGGGTGGGGCTTGTCGGGCCCAGTAGTACTACTTATAATTTCCCCGCTATCTAACCCAATACTAACGATCCGATAGTTTGTCGAGGACTTGTGTGATATAGCTGCTTAGTGACCATAACGTACATTAACATTAACTTAGTTACCGAATAGTTTAATGACGTTAATTTCGTATAACGTAAAGAGATAGAGTTGTAGAGTGTATACATGTTTCTCCCCCTGTTGTTTAAAACCGGATAAAATTAGGGGCCGTGAACTCACCTTTAGTTGCTCGGTTAGTGTAACACAGAAGTAGCAAATGATAGGACCGCTAATCGCGTCCTAACAAGTCAATCGATTTAGAGTTAGTGTGTGAACACACTGATACAAACCCTACACATAACTATCATACAATGTGGCACACATGATAACAACTTCGAAAAGACAATCATGCATGCAAGGTATTATCATACCAACATAGTGATCAAACCAACCTATCATGAACACAAATCAATCCATGCAACACTTTGGTACACACATTCGCAAGTTATCAAGTTTCAGCTTGTATACTTATAATTAGGCTGTTTTCGAGGATTTTTATAAAATAGTTTCAACTTTCCAAAAAGTCCAATTTTTTTACAGAAGGTGTCAACTAAACTGTAGAATTTTATATAAATTTTTCAAGTCCTAACACTTTACCAATTATTCATAAATATTAATATACTAAGCTGCAGTCAGATTCGTCGCTTTCTGACTGCAGTCCACGGGAGAATTTATTTAAAAATCACCGTTCATCCAATTAACAAAATTCTAGTGGGAGTTTCCCGAAAATTTCCTTCTCCAGTTGCTGTACAAATTTCGTGATTCAACTCTCTACAGATTATGAGATCCGACTCGATAAACAACTAACAAATTTTCAGAATTTACACAGCTTCAGTTACTGCACTTAATTGACCACTTAAAAATATTAAACGACCTCAGAAAAATATGAATCCAGTTCCATTAGAAGCATTTTTCAAAAATATACGTTTTAGGCTTCAGAAAATCCGTTTTTCGATAAATAATAACCAAGTTACAGCCAATTGAAGTTGGCTGTAAACACCATTCAGCATCCTGATTTCAACATTTTATCGCAATATAACACGCTTAAACAATCGAGACGTTAAATATAAACGATCAAGAACAGATTTATCAATCATATATCATCATGTACATCATACTGATGCAAACCCTAATCATAATATATGGTTTTTATCACAAAACGCAGCCTAATGATTCTTGATTCCAACTAATCATCATAATCGCCAAACTTGCACAATCAATCGAACTAACATCATAACACTTTCATAAACCATGATTCTACCATTACATACAAGCATGATCAATAGTTCATAAACCCTAACATGATTTGCGAAACAATAGAAAACCCTAACCTTTAACAATGAAGATTAATGAACCGGGAACGAGATGGGAGTCGAATCGGATGTCGAAGAAGATCGCAACCGAGAGGAAGAGTGGGAAGGCTGCCGTCGGCTGATCTTAGGGCTAGGGTTCCTTTTTTTTTGTGTTAACAACTCTCATGCATGCTTATCTTTTTATAGTGTAAGGGAGGAAGGAAAAAGATCAAGGGTTTGAGGTTTGGTGCATGCGGCCGCAAGGGTTTGGGTGGGGCGGTTTGGGTCTTTAACTTGAACCTCAAGTTTTGGTTAATCCCTTGAGTCGCAAGGAAATGAGGTCGACTCGTTTCGCGGCTCGGTTCGATTCGTCTATATATTTACTATATATATATTTTTATAACTAAAAATCACGAAATCGAAACATAACATAATAACTCACCAAACTTATAAACGTTTAATACACATAGCACATAATTCATTTGATAAGTTCACAAAGTTAGCGTAGTTATTTCGAGCGTGTAAATTAAATCTCCGAATCAATTTAGCGTAGGAATGAATAACCGTGAAGTAGTGCGTTTAAGATACCTGAAAAACCGGGATGTCACATTATCCCCATGTTGAAAGAATTTTCGTCCCGAAAATTGAGTAAACGCGGTTTAGAATGCAACGCACAGGTTTAGAATGCCACGCACAAAGATTTAGTTCGTTAACAATGGTACACGAAATTACAAGAAATTCCCAGGTTGTCACATCATCCCCATGTTGAAAGAATTTTCGTCCCGTAAATTTAGTTGGTGGTATCGTTAGCTTGCTGCTCAGCTGCAAAGAGGTGTGGGTATTTGCTTTTCATTTGGTCCTCTCTTTCCCACGTGAACTCCGGTCCACGCTTAGAATCCCAACGAACCTTGACGATCGGTATCTTGTTGTGCCTTCTAGTCTTGATCTCACGATCCATGATCTCGATAGGTTGTTCCACAAAGTGCAGTTGTTCATCCACTTGAATCTCATCCAATGGAATGACCAGGGTTTAATCTGATAGACACTTCTTCAGATTTGACACGTGAAAAACGTTGTGAACTCCACTGAGTTCGGTAGGAAGGTCTAATTGATAAGCTACGGGTCCGATACGTTTCAAGATCACGAACGGGCCTACATACCGTGGGTTTAGTTTTCCTCGTTTCCCAAAACGGATTACACCCTTCCAGGGTGACACTTTCAGTAGGACGCGGTCGCCTACTTGAAATTCGAGCGGTTTGCGTCGTTGATCAGCGTAGCTTTTCTGTCGATCTCGTGCCACCGCCATGCGGTTTCTGATTTGTACAATCTTTTCAGTAGCCTCAAGTATCAACTCAGGGCCTGTGAGTTGACTGCCAGCGACTTCTACCCAAAGACCGGTGATCTACATTTACGACCGTATAATGCTTCAAACGGTGCTGCCGATATACTCGTATGGTAACTGTTGTTATACGAGAATTCCACTAAAGGCAGATGGATTTCCCAACTATTCCCGAAGTCTGCCACGCATGCCCTAAGCATGTCTTCCAAGGTCTGTATGGTCCTTTTGCTTTGACCATCAGTCTGAGGGTGATAAGCTGTGCTCATATCTAAGCGTGTACCCAACGCTTTCTGAAGTGACTGCCAAAAGCTGGACGTGAAACGAGCATCTCTGTCTGAGATGATGGACGTTGGCACTCCGTGCCGAGAAACTACTTCCTTAATGTAGATGCGAGTTAACTTATCCATCTTATCTGTTTCTTTAATCGCTAGGAAGTGTGCGGACTTAGTTAAACAATCCACGATCACCCAGATGGTATCGCAACCACCCAAAGTTCGCGGGAGTTTAGTGATGAAGTCCATCGAGATCTGATCCCATTTCCACACTGGGATCTCAGGTTGTTGAAGTAGCCCCGATGACTTCTGATACTCTACCTTGACTTTTGCATAAGTCAAACACTTGCTCACGTAGGTGGCTATATCAGCTTTCATGTTGGGCCACCAGTACGCGGCTTTAAGGTCTTGATACATCTTATCCGAACCAGGATGGACAGAGTATCGGGATTTGTGAGATTCGTCCATGACTAGCTTTCTGAGGTCTCCGTAGAGAGGTACCCATATACGATTCATGAAATACCGGGCTCCATTGGGTTTTACTTCCCAATCGCGTTCCATTTTTCCCACCGATTCGACCTTGATGTTTTCTTCCTTAACTGCTTCTAACTGCGCGTCGCGTATCTGTTCGGGTAACCCCGAATGAATGGTGAATTGTAGTGCTCGTACCCGAAGAGGTTTCAAGTGCTCATTCCTACTGAGGGCATCAGCTACCACGTTAGCTTTACCCGGGTGATACCGAATGGCACATTCATAATTGTTCAGGAGTTCGACCCAGCGACGCTGTCGCATGTTCAACTCCTTCTGGTCAAAGATGTGTTGGAGGCTCTTGTGATCTGTATAGATTGTGCACTTTGTTCCATATAGGTAGTGTCTCCAAATCTTAAGCGCAAACACCACTGCTCCCAATTCCAGGTCATGTGTTGTGTAGTTTTTCTCGTGAACCTTCAATTGTCGGGACGCATACGCGATGACCTTATCACGTTGCATTAGTACGCATCCCAATCCCTGAATGGAAGCATCACAATATACTACAAAATCATCAGTCCCTTCCGGCAAGGACAGAATGGGTGCACTGCAAAGCTTCTGCTTCAGCAATTGAAATGCCGATTCCTGCTTGTCACCCCAAGCATACTTGGTGCCTTTCTGGGTGAGGGTGGTAAGCGGTTGCGCGATCTTTGAAAATCCCTCGATGAAACGTCTGTAGTAACCAGCCAAACCCAAAAATTGGCGGATCTCCGTCGGTGTCCTGGGTGCTTCCCAGTTTTTGATAGCTTCAATCTTGGCGGGGTCGACGTGGATACCCTTTTCATTCACGATATGCCCGAGGAACTGAACTTCCCGAATCCAGAAATCACACTTTGAAAGCTTGGCATATAGTTTCTCCTGTTGAAGTAATTCCAGCAGTAATCGTAGATGTTTAGCATGTTCTGCTTCACCTTTAGAGTAGATGAGTATGTCATCGATGAACACAATGACAAACTTGTCGAAATATGGTTTACACACACGGTTCATGAGGTCCATGAACACCGCGGGTGCGTTGGTGAGACCGAAGGGCATGACCAAGAACTCATAATGGCCATACCGAGTATGAAATGCCGTCTTAGTGATATCCTCCTCCCTGACGCGTAACTGGTGATAGCCGGACCATAGATCAATCTTGGAGTAGTAGCTTGACCCTTGAAGTTGGTCGAAGAGATCGTCGATGCGAGGTAATGGGTATCGGTTCTTGACAGTAACCTTATTGAGTTCCCTGTAGTCGATGCACATGCGGAAGGTCCCGTCCTTCTTCTTGACAAAAAGGACCGGAGCTCCCCGTGGCGAAGTACTGGGTCGGATAAATCCTTTTTCTAACAATTCCTGAAGTTGGGTAGACAGCTCTTGCAACTCGGCCGGAGCTAGGCGGTATGGGGCCTTGGCGATGGGAGTTACATGGTTCGCCAATTCAATTTCAAACTCCACTTGTCGATGTGGTGGAAGACCAGGTAACTCCTCTGGAAATACATCGGAAAAATCATGGACGACGGGGATATCTTCTATACATTTCTCGCCCTTAGGCTGTTCGGTGACCAGTGCGAGAAAAGCGAAGGAGTTCTTCCTCCGAAGATACTTCTGTGCTTGCATGTAAGAGATGATGTTTGTGACGGCGCCTGCCTTCTCGCCTTGCACCGTCAAGATTTCGTCGTTAGAGAGCGGAATACGGATAGCTTTATCGAAACAGAGAACTTCGGCTCGGACGTCGGATAGCCAGTCCATTCCGGCTACCACGTCAAAACCACCCAGGGTAGTTGTCATCAGATCAATGGTAAAGGTGTGACCCGCGAGTTTGAGTTGACACCCGGATACTAAATGGGTCACATCTACAGATTTACCATCGGCTAGTTCTATGACGTAAGGGGTCTCTAGGGGTTTAGGCGTGAGATTTAGGTTCTTCCTAAAAGACTCAGATATAAAACTCCTATCCGCACCCATATCAAAAAGTACAGTAGCAAAATGTTCATTAAGGGGAAACTTACCGGTGACCACGTTCGAGTCGTTTCTGGCCTCTCCGCGGCCCAGCGTAAATGCACGCCCTTTGGCACCTCCTGTGCCACCATTTCCATTCTTGCTGTTGTTATTGTTGTTGTTGTGGTTATTGTGGTTGTGGTTGTTGTTGTTCCCACCATTGGTGTTGTTGTTACGAAGCTGTGGGCAGTCTCGTTTGAAGTGGGGAGTGCTACCACACTGATAGCACCCCCAGTTAATACCCTGCTGCTGACCCTGGAGTTGATTTTGATTTTGTCGGGACATGATTTCCCCGCGACAATCCTTTGCCGCGTGTCCCACTTTGCCACATCGTTGGCAGCGATTTCCGGCACAAGGGCCGTGATGATGAAGGTTACAGCGATTACACTGCGGCTTTCGACCTACATAGCCGCTTGTGTTCTGGTTGTTGTTGGCGGGCTGATTATTGTGACCCCGGTGGCTGTTGAAATTATTGAACCGTTTCCGGTTCCCTTGTTGTGGCTGGGCCGACGAAGACTGTCGAGTAGACGAGTCTTCAAACTTTCTTTTATTATCAGGGACAACTTCAGTTGTACCCCGAGGTGGCAACTTCTTTTGTTCCACCGCCTTATCGGTGAGTTTGTGCGCCAACCTGATTGCTTGATGCTCAGTCGCAGGGTTGCTAGCCATTACCATACCCTGGATCTCGGGGACCAGACCCCCAAGATAAAACTCGAGTCGTTTCTCCACGGTGTTGGCCAGATCGGGACATAGAAATATCAGGTCATGATGTTTCGCTGGGTATGCTTCAATTTCAGATCCCACCATCTTGTGGTTCCATAATGTTTGCTCCAATTGTTGAACCCTGTCTCGCGGACAGTACTCCTCTTTGATTAGGGCCTTAAACTCGGCCCAGGCCATTGCGTTTGCAGCAATAAGTCCACGCGTTTGGACTTGTGCATTCCACCAAGTTAGTGCCCCATCCTCCAACGTTGAGGCAGCATACTTGACCTTGTTGGCCTCCAGAAAATTGCACATTTCGAACACTGATTCGGACTATTCAATCCAGCGGACCAGTCCTATGGGTCCTTCTGCACCCGTGAATTTGTCGGCTTCGCATCCAGAAACATCTTGTAGGGGTTAAGACCCCCTCCTGCTGACAGAGGATAGGTAGTCAGCGAGAAAGTCTACTAGCCCAACTATTAGATTTTCCCATGAAAATTTAATAATGGTTACCTGCTGGTTGGTTTTGGACACCTGCCAGAGCAGCATTCACGTGTTCTTGGATCATTGCGGCCAATTCTTCGGGTGTCATGTTGAGGTTTCCGTGACGTCCAGTTGCCATTTTAGATCTTCGCAAGACAACATAAACACACACCGATAAGTATATATATCCAATATAGTTATCCTACTCCATACTTAATTAATTCCTCAAATTATGTCAACCCAAATAAATTAAACAATCAAAAGAAGTATTCGATTAAATAAAATTTCAACGTCTTACAAAATGCCAACCAAACATATCAGTTTACTATAAAATCTCAAGTTTAAACATAAGTAGGAAAATAAATAGACTGAAGGAAGCAAATGGAATAAGCGAGACGAGTCAGTCTTCTACGTCTCCATCCCCCAAATCGCTATCGTTGCCGTCATCCTCCGCGGCGTTTCCAGCTTCTACAGCCGAGTCTTCCTCCGGATCCTCCTCTCGATCCTCCTCTAGATCCTCCTCTACCGCCACTGGAGGGGCCGGTGCTGGTGTGGGTACTGGTACAGGTGCCTGATTCTGTTCTAGTTCTTGAATTCTCCAGCTAGACTCAAGAACTCTGTCTTCGAGCCAGTCAGCCCTCAGCTGCTCAGCACGAAGATCTTTAGCTAAAGTGTTACGAGCTATCTTACTCTCATGTTGCTCTTCCTCGAGCGCTCCAGTATTACCCGTTAATTGTCGTATCATCCATCCCTGTGCTAGGATGGTTTCATGCGTTCTCTCTAGTTGTTCTTGTTGCTTTCTTATCATATCTCTAAGTAGGTCGTTCCCTACTTCTAATGAGTTAACCGGTTCGACCGGCATCGCGATGGTCAGGCGTGAGGACGACTCCTCTCCTAGAGCGAGCCTTTTTCTAACAGCTGAGCGTGTCTCCACGCCATGAGGTGGTGAGGGTTCCACCATAGGTGCCTTCCCCGGCGCCCTTGGTTGCAAAAGTTTGTCGGATGATGATGATGATGACATTGCCTGTTGGGTTGTGTAGTTAGTTACGAGTTGCATTCATTTCAATTATGCATTTATATTTTACATAACACAGTTGTGGCACAACACATAACAAGATATAACAGTTCAGTGCCAAACTAAGTCTAGTGTCGTGTAATCAGCTATAGTTTAGGTCTACTTTTAATGCAAACCTGGTTCTCTATAGCTAGAGGCTCTGATACCAATCTGTCACACCCTCAATTTCCACTTGCGGAGTTTTACCGCGAGACGTGTGAACAAACCAGAATCCGAGACACTACTAACATCGAACGACTCCATATGATTTGTTTATACGTTTTCCAAAATCATTTGTTTAACCATTCATAGTTATTTTTAAATTGTTTTAGTTTGGTTTCAATGTTTAGCGGAAGCATTAGTTTTAAAGTTGAGCGAAAGCATTATCGTAAAGTAAAGTAACGGGCGCCAACACAAATGCCAAAACCAAAGAAAACCCAAACAATATTCGTAACGAGACTCGATAAAAAGATGCCTTGATCAATGCAAGTGAGTGCACCTAGAGCTCCTAGCGTCCTGAGAAACATGTAAAGAAACAAGTGTCAACATTAAAGAAGAGTGAGTTCACAGGTTTTCATAAGTTCATTTGTTCGGTTATAAGTTTGTTTCCCCCGTTATCCCTAACCCGGGATAACGATTTAGTTCCATTATTCCCAACCCGGAATAATACTGATGGTTCCATTATTCCTTACCCGGAATAATAATGATGTTCCATTATTCCTAACCGGAATAATAACGTTGTTGGTTCCATTATCCCTAACCCGGAATAATATTGTTGATTCGTAATTAAGTTCAATGTTAACATGTAGGTAGCGAGCCTAAAGTTATGTCACGTAAGTGTTCGCGATCGAAGCTGACTGTTGTGCCTCCGTGTTGCCAGGCCTATCACTGACCATGGCGAAGTTAGGCCAAATTATTCACCCGTTGACCATACCCGGTCGGCTAGCGCGACTAGCTTGGGTGGGGCTTGTCGGGCCCAGTAGTACTACTTATAATTTCCCCGCTATCTAACCCAATGCTAACGATCCTAGAGTTTGTCAAGGACTTGTGTGATATAGCTGCTTAGTGACCATAACGTACATTAACATTAACTTAGTTACCGAATAGTTTAATGACGTTAATTTCGTATAACGTAAAGAGATAGAGTTGTAGAGTGTATACATGTTTCTCCCCCTGTTGTTTAAAACCGGATAAAATTAGGGGCCGTGAACTCATCTTTAGTTGCTCGGTTAGTGTAACACAGAAGTAGCAAATGATGGGACCGCTAATCGCGTCCTAACAAGTCAATCGATTTAGAGTTAGTGTGTGAACACACTGATACAAACCCTACACATAACTATCATACAATGTGGCACACATGATAACAACTTCGAAAACACAATCATGCATGCAAGGTATTATCATACCAACATAGTGATCAAACTAACCTATCATGAACACAAATCAATCCATGCAACACTTTGGTACACACATTCGCAAGTTATCAAGTTTCAGCTTGTATACTCATAATTAGGCTGTTTTCGAGGATTTTTATAAAATAGTTCCAACGTTCCAAAAATTCCAATTTTTTTACAGAAGGTGTCAACTAAACTGTAGAATTTTATATAAATTTTTCAAGTCCTAGCACTTTACCAATTATTCATAAATATTAATATACTAGGCTGCAGTCAGATTCGTCGCTTTCTGACTGCAGTCCACGGGAGAATTTATTTAAAAATCACCGTTCATCTAATTAACAAAATTCCAGTGGGAGTTTCCCAGAAATTTCCATCTCCAGTTTCTGTACAAAGTTCGTGATTCAACTCTCTACAGATTATGAGATCCGACTCGATAAACAACTAACAAATTTTCAGAATTTACACAGCTTCAGTTACTGCACTTAATTGACCACTTAAAAATACTGCACTTAATTGACCACTTAAAAATATCAAACGACCTCAGAAAAATATGAATACAGCGCCATTAGAAGCATTTTTCAAAAATATACGTTTTAGGCTTCAGAAAATCCGTTTTTCGATAAATAATAACCAAGTTACAGCCAATTGAAGTTGGCTGTAAACACCATTCAGCATCCTGATTTCAACATTTTTTCGCAATATAACACGCTTAAACAATCGAGACGTTAAATATAAACGATCAAGAACAGATTTATCAATCATATATCATCATGTACATCATACTCATGCAAACCCTAATCATAATATATGGTTTTTATCACAAAACGCAGCCTAATGATTCTTGATTCCAACTAATTATCATAATCGCCAAACTTGCACAATCAATCGAACTAACATCATAACACTTTCATAAACCATGATTCTACCATTACATACAAGCATGATCAATAGTTCATAAATCCTAACATGATTTGCGAAACAATAGAAAACCCTAACCTTTAACAATGAAGATTAATGAACCGGGAACGAGATGGGAGTCGAATCGGATGTCGAAGAAGATCGCGACCGAGAGGAAGAGTGGGAAGGCTGCCGTCGGCTGGTCTTAGGGCTAGGGTTCCTTTTTTTTTTGTGTTAACAACTCTCATGCATGCTTATCTATTTATAGTGTAAGGGAGGAAGGAAAAAGATCAAGGGTTTGAGGTTTGGTGCATGCGGCCGCAAGGGTTTGGGTGGGGCGGTTTGGGTCTTTAACTTGAACCTCGAGTTTTGGTTAATCCCTTGAGTCGCAAGGAAATGAGGTCGACTCGTTTCGCGGCTCGGTTCGATTCGTCTATATATTTACTATATATATATTTTTATAACTAAAAATCACGAAATCGAAACATAACATAATAACTCACCAAACTTATAAACGTTTAATACACATAGCACGTAATTCATTTGATAAGTTCACAAAGTTAGCGTAGTTATTTCGAGCGTGTAAATTAAATCTCCGAATCAATTTAGCGTAGGAATGAATAACCGTGAAGTAGTGCGTTTAAGATACCTGAAAAACCGAGATGTCACAACTCGGGCCATGTTACTTGAATCTCAAGTTCCCACTTCTTGGTTGACCGAGGCCGTTGCGTCTTCTGTCTACCTTATCAACCGCCTTCCTACAAAAATCCTTAGTTTCAAAACACCTCTGGGTAACATGTCAAAATTTGTTCACATTCCTCCTGAGCATAATCTTGAACCTAGAATTTTTAGTTGCTCTGTTTTTGCCAACATACCCAAAACCAATCGAACAAAACTTGACCCGTGTGCTGAAAAATGTGTTTTGGTAGGATATGGGATAAATCAAAAGGGTTATTGGCGTTACAATCTAAAAACTTATCACATGTACACAATGGATTGTGAATTCCTTGAGACCGAGTATTTCTATAGTACCCAACCCAGTGGTCAGGGGAGAATGAATCTATAGACACACTAAGTTAGCTAACCCAAATCCCATCTTCTGAAGAAATAACAAATCACAACGAACCCACTCCACATATACAATCTGAAGCGCAAAGTGCCACCGAAGAGACTCTATCCAACCCGATACCTGAGGTAACAACTATTGATAACCCTGACTCTGTTTTGTCTTCTAACCATGATAATGAAACCACAGTACCAATAGAAGTCGCAGAACCAACAGAAGAAGTGGCGAGTTATGTTTTACCTCCATGATCAAACAGGGGAATCCCACCAAAACGGTTCACCCCTGAAAAGGAGTCAAGAAGCTCAAGATACCTGGTGGCTAATATAGCTAGGGGGAGTCTTTCCCAGGAAGCAAAATCTTTCGTGACAACACTTTATAATGAAGATTCCAACTCATATAGACAAAGCCTTAAAGTCGGAAAAAGCGGAAGGATGCAATGAAGACATAAAGGGAAGCCTTGAAGAAGAGTGATACTTAGGAAAATGTACTCTTCCGACAGGAAAGAAACCAGTTGGTTGTAGATGGGTGTTCACTATAAAGTACAAACCAGATGGATCACTTGAAAGGTACAAATCTCGGTTGGTATCCAAAGGCTATACCAGACATATGGGATTGATTATTCTGTGACGTTGTCCCCTGTTTCAAAGATCGACACAATTCAGGTGCTCTTCTCAATAGCTGCAAATCAACATTGGCACCTTCATCAACTTGACGTGAAAAAGCTTTCCTACGTGGGGAGCTTAAGGAAGAAGTTTATATGGAAGCTCCTCCTGGTTTTGCAGGAGATTTCAGACCTGGAGAAGTTTGTCGCTTAAAAAATCCCTTTATGGATTAAAACAATCCCCTCGTGCCTGGTTTGGCAGATTTACCATCACGATACAAGGATACGGTTTTAACCAGAGCAATTCTGACCATACCTTGTTCCTTAAACGAAGAGGAAAATTCATAACTTGCCTAATTATCTACGTTGATGATATGATAACTACAAGGAATGATGAAGAAGAGACGACAAGGCTGAAAGCAAATCTGTTTATGGACTTTGAAATGAAAGACTTAGGAAGGCTAAAATACTTCCTTGGAATTGAAGTGTTAAGGTCGAAACAAGGATTTTCATTTGCAAGAAAAAGTATGTTCTTGCTTTGTTAGCAAAAACAAGGATGATCGATTGCAAACCCGCAGATACACCTATGATTGCAAACCAAAAACTTTATATGGAGGAAGAAGCATAATTGGCAGATAAAAACAGATATCAACGGATTGTAGGAAAAATGATCTACCTTTCACATACTCGCCCAGATATAGCTTATGCAGTAGGAGTTGTCAGTCAACTTATGCATCAACCTCAAGTTGCTCACATGGATGCAGTTTGGAGAATTATCAGGTACCTTAAAGGGACCATCGGCCATGGTGTTTTGTTCAAAGCAAATGGACATCTAAGGACTGAAGCCTATACAGATGCAGATTGGGCAGTAGATAAAGGGAATCGGAGATCAACCTCAGGTTATTTTACCTTAGTAGGAGGAAATCTTGTTACTTGGAGAAGCAAGAAACAAAAACTTGTTGCACTTTCAAGTGCAGAAGCTGAATTTAGGGAATAGCTAAAGGTCTGGCAGAAATCTTGTGGATTAGGAAACTTTTAAGTGAAATCGGGTTTCCCCACAAGAAGCAAGCAATATTATGTGTGATAATGAAACAGCTATTAAAATATCAGAAAATCCAGTACAACATGACCGAACAAAACACGAAGAGGTAGATCGGCACTTCATCAAAGAGAAACTGGAGTCCAAGAGTATTGATCTTCCGTTCGTCCGATCAGCAGACCAGTTAGCGGACATCCTGACAAAAGAAGTTAATGGCAGAATTCTTGACAGGTGTTTAGCCAAGTTGAATTTTGAAGATCCCAGTATTCAACTTGAGGGGGAGTGTTAAAAAGAGAATGGATCAGTCAAAGATTATTAACATCATTTCCGCAAATTAAAAGATTGGCCATGATTTCCTCCCCAATTCCAGCAAACTTTTTCTCCAAGCCTTTACCTTATTTATAAATTGTAATAATTATAAATAGGAGTCTTTCTTATCATTGTAAATACAACAGAAATTATAATCAATTTATTTGATCACCTCTTTATTCTATACCAATGAAAATCAGTTAGGACTAAAGGACATAACGTGCAATATTTTAAAACATAAAGTACAAAACTCATCAATTTTAAAGATAAAGGACACCGCTTGAAATTAGGTATAAAGATTAAGGACAAAACTTGAAATTCACTAAAAACGATGGCAAGATCACAATTTTTAAACGGGGGAGAAATCGTAATTTTTCAAATGGAAGCAAAATCATAATTTTGAACAGAGGGAAAATCATAATTTTAAGCTGAGTGCAAAATCAAAATTTTATTTTGAACTCGGGGCGAAATCATAATTTTGAACTGGAGGCAAAATCGTAATTTTGAGCTAATTTTATTTTGAACTGGGGGTGAAAACGTAATTTTGAGCTGAGGGCAAATTCGTAATTTTGAACTAATGGTAAAATCATAATTTTGAGTTAGGGGCAAAGACATATTTTTATTTTGAAGTGAGGGCAAAAACATAATTTTAAACTGAGGGCGAAATCGTAAATTTTAAACTGGGTATAAATCATAAATTGGTTGGTCTAATAGAGAAGTGCAAGACAAGCTCCCTGGCACTATTCCACTAAGTTTATAAATGTATATGTTGTAAATGTAAATAAATGTAAATTTCTCACCATTATTTTAATTGGATTCAAAGTGCATAACTGCTTTGATGCCTTGTCCCTTTATTATCTTATATTTTTTATCATTACATAAATACACCATGGAAACAATCAAAGAAGAGTGAATTTCAATTTTTTTCATTTATCTTTATACCAAGTTTCAGGCGGTCTCCTTTACCTTTAAAATTGATGAGTTTTGTATTTAACGTTTCAAAATGCTACATGGGTTGTCCACTAGCCCTAGCCAAGTTAATTTAACCATTAAGTAAAGGGTAAATTGGTCTTTTTACTCTTATATATAACAAAACCATTTTAAAAATTAAAATAATATGAATATGAATATGAATTATATATTATCTTATCTTTTGTATATTTATAATATACAGAAACGGGATCTGGAGAAAACGATTTGAAGTGTGAAAATGGTGAGAATGGATCAGGGCCCAACAAGTGGCAAGGAGGCGCTAAATTATATGCGGGGCACGATTGTCATTCTACAGTTACCGTCCAATAAAAGGAGTTTTTAATTCGTTTCAAATAAAATTCCAAAAATTTCTTACCTCCTCCCCAAGTTTTCGAGATATATGGCGTTTAACATGGATTCTGATCTACAAAGTAATATTTGAAGATGGCGTTTTGTTTTATTAATGTTGTTCATCATGTATTCAATTTTTGTCGCTTGTATTATTTATTCGTAAACATGTGTTACTATCAGTTTGGCGTTTTTATTAACATGTGTTTAGGATTATTGTATTCAACTAATTGTGTTTTCATTATTAATCTCAATTGTTTTTGTTTTGGGATCCAATGTGTTTTAATTTTGTTCTACTATCAGTGGCGTTTTAGATCTATAAACATTATTTTTTACGTCCATGTGATTAGTTGTAGATAGAAAGTAGATACTAGTGTTAATTTGGCGTTGAATTATTCTTCTTATGGAGTTTTAACTAATATGTGTTTAGTATTATGTGTACAACCTCATATTGATTATTATTCAATCAATGACATTTTAATTATGTCGTTTTCATTAGACTTATTTATGTATTAATTGAATGACGTTTTTATCAATAATGTTTCATTCAGACGAGGGTGTTTCTTCGAGAACTGGTTTTCCATTGATCATTCCTGATGTTAGTGAAGAGATAAAGCAAAAAATAGACATGATATTCCAAGGCTCGATGATTGTTATTCAATGTATGTTGGTTTTTCTGTTAGGAAAGGGACTTTAAAGGTAAACGCCAAAGGAGAAACACATATTAAGTATTACATGTGTCGAGAGCTGGGGTGTATAAGGACAAGAAGGTTGATACGTTGGACCCTAATCAAAAGGAAAGGAATGTGCGATCCAATTTTTCCAAGAGGACTGATTGTGGAGCACAATTATGTGTAATATTTGAGTCTGGATCATGGAAGGTCTATAAGTTTGTTGAGCAGCACAATCATGTTCTTGTTGTACAGCCTGATATGCATTTTCTGCCGTCTGAACGACACCTTACTCAGCTCTAGAAGCATGTTATACATAGCATGTCTAAGTTGAATTTGGGACCAGTTAAGGCGTTTAATGTTATGAAGACTTGTTTTGGTGGTTTTGAAGACGTGGGTGCAAGTAAAGTTGATTTAAGAACTAAACAAAGAAAATTAACTTGTTTATAGGGGAATATGATGTTGAGATGGTTGTGAGATATTTGCATGAAAAAAAACAGTCCCATCCTAATTTCTCGTACAATTACTTCACAGAGGATGATAATCGTTTGAAGGGACTTTTTTGGTGTGATGATCAATGCAAACGTAATTATCACGTGTTTGATGATGTGATTTCGTTTGACGTCACGTATCGTTCCAACAAGTAATATTTACTATTTCATTTTTTTCTGTGTATGTTTGGCGTTTTTCAATGATAGAGTTCAATGACAATTTGTACCAGTTTATTTATCAATGGCGTTTTTATATGCAGATACGCTATGGTCTTTATACCATTCACTGGCATAGACAATCACCATTGTAATGTTACATTCGGTGCTGCATTATTGGCGTTAGAGACGGCTGATACGTATATATGGTTGTTGAGAGTTTTTCTAAAAGTTGTTGGTTCTCAACCAAAAGTTGTTGGCACTAATCAAGATCCAGCAATAAAGAAGGCTATTTCTGTTGTATTTGTTGAAACAAGGCATCGGTTATGCATGTGGCACGTGATGCATAAACTGTCTCTAAAGGTTGATTTTTATTATTCTCATGTATTTGCGTTTTAAAATATATGGCGTTCTATGTTAAGAGTATTATATTTTTAGTTATTTATTTACATGGTATTTTATTTTCATTGTGTTTTCGTGTTTTTATATAGGTTGGTGTTAGGCTATGCAATTTAACAAATTTCAAAGAATGTATTTGTGGCGTTGTGTGGACGGATATTCTTACACCTGAAGAGTTTGCAACAGGATGGGAAGAGGTTATTAAAGAGTTCAGTTTAGAGGATAATGACTGGCTTTCTGATATTTTTGCCCTTAGGGATTCTTGGATTCCGGCATACTATAGAATGGAGGATCTGTCGGGCCTTATGCGTACGACATCGAGGTTGGAGAGTGAGAACCATTTTTTTGGCCAAGTGTGCAATTCAAAATCTACTCTTGTTGAGTTCATGACTCATTATGAAACTGCAATAGAAGGTCAGCGTCACACGCACCGGAAAAATTATCATGAATCTCGTTACAAACGTCCCAAGTTGAAAAGTAATTATAAAGTGTTGGAGAGCCAAGCTTTTGATATATACACAAAAACTATTTTTTTGTGACATTCAAGTTGAGCTAATTGGGATTGGGGAGTGTATAAATCAACGGTAGGAAGAGCAGGCCGATGAGTTTGTTAAGTTCTACATAAGTGATTTCCAGCAGCCTTGCACATCCTTATTTGAGGTAAAAATGGTTTTTTGTGAGTATGGCGTTTATTTATATTTTTTCAATACGGCGTTTTTTTGGTTCGACGTTTTATACATTTATTTGTCTTTTGGCGTTTACAGGTAATGTACCGCAAGTCTGATTGCATCAGTACTTGCTCATGTAGGTGTTTTGAGCAGTTTGGTTTGCTATGCCGACATAATTTTATGTTTTGAGAAGTTTGGATATTAGGGAATTTCCAAAACAGTACATTTTGAATAGATGGCGTAAAGATGCTTCGCCAAATTGCTCTACACATTTCTCAATGAGTCGTGATTTTATTCAAACTGAGCTTGATCCTGATGTGCAAAGTATGATGCAAGAAATTATTTTTGCAACAGAGCATACTTTGAACCGTTTATCTGGTAATAAAGAGGAGTTATCCTTATTTAAGGATCATGTCCAATCTTATATGAAAAAAGTTCAAGATATGCATATTATTGCTCCTCCCCCTAGTATTAGGGATAGATTTGCTAAGATAACATGGCAATATAAAAATGACAAAAATCCGATTAGAGTCCCTGTTAGGTATAAGTTGAAAGGTTCTGGATCTCGCGGGCGGTTAAACTCAAAACAGGAGGAAACAATTGAAAAAACAAATAAAACAAAGCCTATTGGGTAAATTTCCCAATCTCGTTGTTTCAAGAACTTCATCATATACCTCTGCAGCAGCATCATCGGATTCATTCACTGTTTGGTCGACTTCTTTTATTTTGGCTAATGGTTCTAAGTTTTGAGAAATTTGTGTACGGAACTAAAAATATAAGAATAATAGATGGGTTGTTCGTATGCCATAAAAGACCTTTTTTATTATGATTTTTTTTATTATGATTTCAAAATAATTGTATTATATTGTGATATTTTGTATATGGACATGAACATTTGAACTTAAATAATTGTTCATAATGTACAGAAGCACGACCAAAACACATTCAGAATTTCTATCTTCTTCGCAAAACCAATCCCTTGAACCAACGGTACAAAGCGAATCATGGTGTTTCGGTTTGAGTTAATGAGACTAAAGATGGGAAGATTACCTCGATTTAGTGTGTATTTCGACGCTGATGGTTTTCTAGGAAACCGTGGCTTTGGTACCGAGCTTCATTCGAGCAAGCAAGGCACCAACTCGAGTAGGAGCAGCGGCGAGCATTGTATCGGCGACGTCGCGATTTGAGTGTTGTCTTCCCCGGCCTAGCTGAGATGAACGCATCTTCCGACTGGGTTCGGACTACTGTGATGGACCAACCGAAACGGAGGTGGTGACTGAATCACATTTAGATACGCACATGGTAGCAAAGGGGACAACGTTTAGATTGATGATTCCGGCGAGACTTGAAATTCCGGTTTAAAAAACGTGAAAATGAGCTGTTTGTTTGTGAAAGTTGAGTGGTAAAACGTTCGGAATGAGGAGCATGAGGTCATACATATACTGTTTTCTACCGTCAAACAAAGATTTGGGATGAGTTTTGGTTTATAAAAGATTTGGTCCGATTTTGGTTGATTCGGTTGAAATGATCAAGTGCAAAAGGTTTGTTATGTCATCCAGATTCAAGAATTATAAAAAGGAAACAATATTACGTTGATTGGAACGTGATTTGTGGATCTTGGATGAATTCATAACTTGCCGTTGAAGGAGCTAAATTGGCGTGTGGGAAAGGAAGTTGTAGCATTGAAGTTTGGCCCCTTAACACGAATGGTCCCTATAGTTTCGTTGAGTTTCCACATCAGATATAAATTTGTTTTGCTCACAATTTAACTTCTTTTTTTAAATTACTTTTTAATTTAAATAAGATTAGTAAATGAATAAATGAAGGATTTAGTAAAAAAAAGTTAGATAAATAAATACTTTCATTAATTATTTTTTTCACGAAAATTTCTGGAAAAAACGCGCAATTTGATCCGAATTTTCAAAACGGGTCGGATTTCAGAGACCCTTTTGGGCGGATATTACAAAGCCATGAGACCCCTCATTAAGTGTGGCATTTTTTATGTATGGCGTTTTAGACCTTCACAATTTTAATTAATAATACATGAAGAGATGTAATTATCTAAAGATGTCACGTCCCATCATTGTTTTATATAAAAATATGTATATTTTAAACCACATTAGCAACTAACAGGTAGCTTTCAAACTTTTTTCCTCAAGTAAGAGAGTAACTGCAAAAGCACATGAATGTTCTAATTTATTAACATGATGTAAACATATAAAATCGTATAAAACTTGTAAAAAATAGTAGCATAAAAAATTTCAGAATCCAAGAAAGCTCTTCCTTACTTGGTGGTTCAAAATTTATTAAGGGAAAAGAAATGTTCAATTTTTCTAGCCAAATACAACCAGGATGTATGTTAGTATTATAAAATACATCAAGAGAAGCATGTAATATAATTCTTATTGATTGGTATTGATGACCAATTCCAAGCTTGCCTTTAGTTCAAGAGAAAGCTAAAAAGATGCATATATACAACAAATGCTTCAGTCTCTATGCATGAATTTTATGAAAAAACAATAATACCACCTACTAGGATACCCACCAAAGCTTGATTGCAAAGAAGAACATCACGGAATTCATTGGATCCCTAACCATATCAGAGCCATAGTACATCGCTGCGATTAGTTGAGACTTATTTAAGTTTATTGTGTATACCTTTTTCTTAACTCCAAGATAGATTTGCTTTCATAATGCTTGCTAATCGCGACATCAAACCAAATATATGAGCCCCATAATTACAGGTCTCCAGCCATATCCTCCTACCTATTTGAACCTGTTTCTTATCCATTTGCCTCGTATAAATTAATGTGCTTTTTTAAATGCTTGTCCGTTTCAACCCGTAAAACTTCTTAGCAGCCAAATTGACCTATCGCTCTAAACTAAGATCTCCAAGAAAAAATGGCCTTCGGGCTTCTGAAGAGCTGATTCCAAGTAATCAAAAGCAACAACTAATCAAACTTTGATGAAAGAAATGGTGTCACATTCTATTTAATAAATTATAATTTTAACTAATACAAAGAAGCTATAAGAAAAAAAATGTTTGAGTCACACCAACTTCATTCGAAACACCTCTTTTAAATGAATATCACTAAGTTCCTAAGATTGTATAATTCACAGTTACATTGAAACCATATATAGTAAGAACACCATAGCTCCACTCGTTTAGAAAGATTGAAGGTATTGATGCGTAGAAGATAACGTAAATATAATCGCAAAACAACCCAGGAATCACAAAATCTCCAATTAACAGCCAAAACATAACATAAACATAAATCAAACCAATATTAGGCGATAAACAGCATAATCTATGATGAACAATCATATGAATAAGATTTTACTGAAGGAGATGGACAATATTGTTAATCATCATTTTTAAGAATGACCTAAGAATATTGTCCACCCCATTCAGTGAAACTTTATCGAGAATAAAACTGAATCTCCAAGAAACGAAGTTTTCCATATGTGTTTTACTAAAATATGGTGTTTTTGCTTTTTGGTGTGATCAATTGAAGTGCCTGAGGTTGTTTATATAAGGTGTTTTCTTGGCGCGTAGTTTTGGTTGAAATTTTCTGTATAATAAATTTAGGTAATAAAGATTGCATATTCCATCATTACGTTATTGTTTGTTCAGCTTTATCTGTTAAATCTGCAAGCCATCAGTCCCTTCATTAAGTGTTCGCGTTTTGTATGTATAGAGTATTAGACCTTCACAATTTTAATGAATAATATGTGACGAGATGTAATTATTTAAAGATGTCACGTCCCATCATTATTTTACTGTTTGTTCACCTTTATCTATAAAATCTGCAAGTCATCCCCTTCATTAATCTTTGGCGTTTTGTATGTATGGTGTTTTAGATTAAAAATTGGGAAAATATATTTTTAACTAACAAAACATGGCGTTTTGAGACATATTAGACTTGCTCAATTTAATTTAATATTCTCTGGCATTTTTATTTATACAATTATGTAATTTGTGTATAAATATGTGATAAGAGGTAATTATTATAGTTATTTAGTGTGGATTTTGGCGTTTTAATTCTAAGTAGTGAAATTAAAAACCATTGAGAATGACATTCTACAAAAACAAAACAAAACAAAAGAAAAAAACTAAAACCCCTCGTCAGGAGGGATCTGCTCTAATAAGTATCCATCGCTCCCCTCGTCTTCTTCTTCCGATTCTTCATCAAAATTCTCATCGAGATCTTCATTGTCATCATTTTCTTCATCTTGAAGATTTTGACACCTCCATATGAACATGTCAGTCAACAACTTATTGGAGTGTCGCGCCCTGGTCAAAGATAATACTTATATACCCGAATTACCTTTAACAAATGCGTTAGTTGTAGTAAAGGGTCGATCCACAAAGACTATGTGGTTTACGTATGGATTAATCTAATTATGAAGTTGTCACGTTTATGAAGCTTGCTATTTTGATTAACTGAATTTAGGGGTTGGAAAAGGTGTCGGAGTTCACCGACAATGTTTATGAATGTGATTAATTACTACGATTATTCAAACACAAGTAAACGCAATTGCAAATGATGATTTAAACAGTAATGAGAAAAAGGTTTCACACCCGGGTTCGGTAATTGCAATCCTAGGGTTTCTACAAGTTTTAGAATTGACCTAATTGGATATACGATTAACGGATTTAGTGTACCGTGACTGACGTGTCAATAATTATTAACATTCATGAGAATGGACAAGAATACACTTTATAATCAACACAAGTAAACCTAATCAAGATAACGCATAAGTGCACAAATTCATTTCACAAAGTCATAACTTTATCATCGTTCGACGTTTGCAAATTCAATTCAAATACACGACAATTATCAAAGATGTTCTAAGCAACACACAATTTGTCACACGAGTCAAAACTAGCACAAATCAAACCCTAAAATTAACGACTACCTACACCGGGGTGAAACCGAGGTGATTAGCCGCTCATGGTTGAAGGAACTTGATCACCGGATGATGAAAGCTCGAGTCTTGACATCTTGAAACTTGATAATGGAGATGGATGGTGATTAGGGTTTATTTTGGATGATGGTGATGATGATAGGGTTATGATCGAAAGATGAAATCGGATGAATTGGGATGATGGAAGATGATGATGGTAGGTTATTCTAGCTCCAAGAACTTGTTTCCAACTCCAATAACTCGTAACTCCTCAAAATAGGTCAAAAAGTATCTTTAAACCCGTCCCCAAACTCAACAAACTCAAAAATTCGCAAAGCAGGTAAAGGAGAGCCGTCGCAGACAGCCCATAGTGGCGTCGGCGACGGGCTTTGGAAACTCTCTATTCTTTTAACGCTTAAACCTGCTGCCTACGATGAACATTGGGCGACGGGGGAGGATCTACGAGGCGTCGGCGACGGTGCCCCTAAAATCAACTTTCTGATTTCTTCGTTTCTTGGTTCCGGTTGATCCAATTCGCATCCCGGTGCTCCGTTAAGCTCCCGATTAGCTCCTTAAACTCCTTAAGACCTGCAAAACACAAATCTTATTAAAAGTAGGCTATCCGGAATTAAAAAGTCACGTAAAAACATAAACTTAAACTTAACACACACCGGTCTTCACCCACGTATCACATCCCCACACTTGTCTTTTGCTTGCCCCCAAGCAAATCTGGTTTTCACTTTCACGTGGGTAAAACAAGAAATACACTTCCCATTCTTGAGAAATAAGTTAAGGTCTCAAGTCATACCCGGTTCAAGATATTTTTGCAGTTTCAAGTTATTTAACAACAATGGACTAATCACATAAAAATGGTTATTCAAGATTAACTCGCCCTCAAAACTCACAAGATATGCATATCCCTCACAATGTTCACTCTACTCGGTTACAAATTGGCTAATTATATGATGTATTAGCACTTTTGAAGTTGATCACTCGAAACCGAATAGAACATGTACCCGCATAAGATTGCATCTCAATCATTTTCCACCACTGAACACGAATACTAAGCACAAGTCAAAAGGTCTTTAAAGGGTTGTAACAGGGCTAGGCGAAGGGTGTGGAATAGGATATTTTTAAAGTGACTAAGGTGATGAAAATTCGCTCTTTATTATAAAACAACTATCTAAACAAAATTAACTACAATTAATCAACTACGAGGCCACAATCTTCGCCTTTTATTCAACACTACAACTCATATTTTTGTACTTTTCTCAATGTTTTCTCATAATTTTCATAACATTTTCTGAAAAAAAAATTTAAATGCATTAGTCATAATTACACAAATACATACTCTCATAATCGAATTTTCATCACACGGGCTTAAAAGGAAAAGGTTTATGGTCGTGGGCTAAGTGGGTTGTCAAACGAAAGGTTTAGGCTCAAATTGGGCGACTAGGGGATTTGTTTGGGTAAGGATAAATAAATGGTTTTAAAGGAAAAGGTTCACCTAATGCCTTAATCACTCTCATGCTTGTATTCGGTCTATGGTCTCAAACGTATCAAAAGATACAAGTTCTACAATACATGACTAATGGTCCACTCAACAAAGAAACATATGTATACATAATGTATATAAGTGGCTCAAAACCTCACATATAAAGGGTATGACGTGTGACATGCACAAATTACAAGTTCCTTAGGCGGATTATTCCCAAATAACCACCCATTAAATACCCTTCATGCTATTAATTTGAACCCGACCATGACGAAAGACCAAATGGTGTAAGACCCTTAGTTCATTTATACGATTTCATATAGGTTTCGACTCGAATTGTGTAATTGCCATTACACATACATGTGAAAAATGCGGGTTTGTTAAAACATTTAAAAATTTAAATCATTTCAACATCATATTTATAAGTTCGTCGTTAAAATGACGACGAAACATAGTGTGGAAGCTTGTATCTTGATCGTGTTTGGTTCTTCGTTGAGCTTGATCGACATCCGATACTTTTAGGCAGCCTACATTTCATAAAAATGAAATGCTTTTAGTTAAAACATGTTTATAAAATGTCAAAATAAGTCCATATGTTAAAACGAACAAACAAACAACATAAACACAATAAAATATATTTTTTTTTCTTTTCTTTTTTTCAGCCCTTTCACCCGGCCGTGTCAGCTTTCTCACCCAGCCGTGTCAACTAAACATTTTTTTTCAGAACATTCACCCGGCCGTGTCAAATGTTCACCTGGCCGTGTCAGCTCTGCACGTTTACTTTTCTCTCAATTTACATCCAAACTTATTCCAAACTCATTCCTATCACTTGGGGTTCGTTTCTTAACATGTCTAAGTTGTAATCCATTACACGGATCCAAAATTTATATACTTTACGCTCCCGTTACCTGGTTTGCGTTTTACTTGATTTTGACCCGTTTGACGTTTAAGCACTTAAGCTCAAATCATCCAAAACTTTTTAGTGGAATTATTTTCCACGATTATGCCCATTACCCGGACTTAATAACTTCATTGTTGTCTATCATACTAGTTTCAAATCACGAGTTTTTAAATATTCATAAATCCGTTTTTACTTAAATGCTTATTTTGACCCGTTAAGGGTATTTAAGCACTTTTCCGCATAATTCATTTTCATTCGCTTCTAGCATTATATTACCACATTACTTATCAAATAATCGTCCACCACAACTATAATTGTGGTGGATTTTAATGTGGTGACTATTTGTTTCGAGTTTTATCCCCTCGGATTACTAATTTACGACAAGACGCATTTTAAGGCATTTGACTCACAAGAATCATACCTTTCGCTTTTATGCTTGTCCTAAGTGTTTACTTGATCAAATAACTTATTTCTAAACAACCCATAAGGGTTGTTTGTCCGATTTACCTGTCATGGGCGTTTTGGTTAACTTTAGTCCCTCATTTTACGACAAAGGACTTTTACTAGATATTTAACCAAAATTGCTCGCTTAGCTACACTCTTACTTATGAGTACCTGGCTCGGGTCAACGTATAGACCCGATTTATACCTTGCTTACATTTGCCGCTACTTTATAGCGACTCACTATCCATCTCTAGTTCACTCCTGTGAACATACGACTTGACAACCAACGTTAGTCAATATTTTCAAATGGTGTTATCACCCCATTTGACCCATTTGGCCTATATAACCAAACATTGGCATTTATAACAAAGCATGGTTTTAAACTACCCATTCACATGTCCAACCCATTCTGGAATTACTACTAATATTCATTTTTCTTACATTTTTAACCTATTTTGGCTTACGCCGTGGGTATCCATTTAATCTCAATTTACATTTAGTCATCATGCGACTAAATTACCCTTTTTATCCCTTTTTCCCATTACTAGTTACGCTACTAGGTAATTTTTAGAAAATTTATAAATTCTAAGTCAATTCATGACTAAATTACCATTTTGCCTCTTTTTTACCATTAACCTTGGTTTTGATCGTTTTTATTCGTTCCTACTCATTCCGGTTCATGTCGGAACCCATTTTTTCGAATCATAAGCCATTGTTGTATTTATCGCCTATAATACAACTACATATACTACAAATGGGTGTAAGTTTTACTTACCTTGCATTCGGTTATGCTCTTTTCCGAGTACTCGATCCGTTTGACCCGCTTCTTTCCCAAGCCTCCACCTAGCTCGTTAAGCGCCAAACTATCATCATCATTTACAAGGTGGTTAGATTAGTCATTAACAATCACGACTATTCCACCTTACGTATTTTCTATGTCGAAACCACTATTCGACTTCGCCATTGGGTAGTTTAACTTTCCAAAAGTTAACTAACTTTGATCACATGATATACATAATTAAGTCTAAATCAACATCATGTTTAGAACCCTTATCGCTTCATACTTCGCATAACGTGCCATGTTATTCAAGTACGCGTTTTACTCCAAATTTCAAAACTTTAGCTTTCATTTAGGCATTTTAACAAACACCTAATGAGCATAATTTTTACATATTTACAAACTAGTTCTTAACTAGTTATTTTTGCCAAGATTAACATCATTTCCAAATTCATTATATCTAGTATGCATAACAACACCTAGATTCACTTCATGGAAATCAAACAACACTAATTTCATGACCAAAATTCTAGTGTTCTTCATCTTATCATAAAACCCACTTAGCACCTACATGATTAGTTAACCGAAACACTAATTCATGGCACTAAATCAACATGTTTTCATCTAGGGCTTGTTCCTACACTTGTACTCATATTAATTTCACTAACATTCATTATTCATACCAGAATTTCGTTCATGAATGTTAATCAGAATTTCAAAATATCACCAAATAACAAAATTCAACATGCCTAGTGATCTCCTAACTTGGGTGATCACGAAATTAGTTAAAGCCCCAATTTTTAGCTTGATTCATCTTTGATTTTGTTAAATTTTGTGAGTTTTAGGGTTTTGAAAGAACCCTTCTTGTGCTCCTGATGATATTCGTTTTGGTTTTTATTTAATTTAATTAAAACACTTTCATGTTTTGCCCCTTTTAGTCCCTATAGTTTACAAGTTATTTAAAAGGAGCATTTATCCATGTTTCTTATTGTTTTCAAACATATTACTAACTAGGTTAATTATTCCTAGTTACATTACCCTTGTTATGACCAACTCATGTTTATATATATATATATATATATATATATATATATATATATATATATATATATTACCAAACCCGTTTTCGGGGTGTTACAAGTCTACCCCCTTAAAGAGGTTTCGTCCCCGAAACCTTCTTTACGTAGTTCATTGGTTTAGACCAAACGAACTTAGTTTCGTTTTCAGGACATTCATTCTTTTGGTCAAAGTTATCATTTGCATTGACGTGTGCGTCTTTCATGTGTAAGTCCTCATGGACCGTAACTTTTATCTTGTATTTCTTATCTTTGTCGCCTATTTGACCGAGTTGTCACTTGACCACTCGGTCGTATGAGTCCGTCAACATGTTTTCTCCATGCTAATCCTATATTGACAGGCGCTTTGTATAAGTCATAACACTATTTGACTTTGAATGGTCTTACCAGCTAGACTGATTAGTCACCGTCACTTTATACCCCGTCATTCGGGTATACTACATTGCCATCACCGGCCTTTTGTGTGTTTATGATCTCCCATCCCGTAACTCACGTTACAGCGTGATTATATTATATATTACTTTTCTAGACCATGATCGCATCGCATCACGTCATGTTTAAGTTTATATGAACTTTTCATATAAAAAAATCTTCCTTTCGAATTTATCGCTTTACACCTATTGGTGTTAAGACCTGTTTCTTTTAATGTTAATCATTTCCTAAACCACTTCATCCTATTTAGGCTCGTTAAAACGTTGCTTTTGACTAAAAACTGAATTTTTTGGTTTAACGTTTTCTCTTTAACTTACGTCAATTACTCATATCAAGAAATTGACAATCAAGAATTTTATTCTTTTCCATTATTATATTACGTGAGGAATCGTAACCAGTTCCCACACTTTACTCAAGTGACCCGTAGGTTCTTTCACTTAGTCTCGTAGGCTATTTCCTTAGGTTTTCACCTTTTTAAGGTGAGGCCCTTTAGTTCATTTCTTTTCACTCGTGACCCGTGGGTCATTCGGTCCCGTAGACCTTCGCACTGTTTACTACCAAAAAGTTATGGTGATCCCGTAGATCATTCCCTTACTTTTTTTTTCTAAAAATATATTTTTGGTGTCAAGGCACCCTCTTTAAGTTTAAAAAAAAAGTCATTTATTTTATTTTTTGAATTCTATTGACTTTGACCGTAGTCTGAGGCTACATTCATTTTTTGGACTATTCTTCCGACTCTATGACTCTTACGTCATTTACACATCTGTTTGTTCTCCGCTTACGGTTATCCGGTTTATACCCATATTTCTTTATGACCCATTATTCGGGTTCTCTATTTTAATATTTTAACGCTCCCATTATTTGGTTTGTGTCTACATGTACATTTAATCACGTCCCATTACCGGGCTCATTATTCTTTTGTTTTAACGCTCCCGTTACCTGGTTTGCGTTTACTTTTACATTCAATCATTATACTTCTTTTGACTCGTTCGACTCGTTCGTGTGAACTCCATCACTTATGATCAATCGAACCTTACTCTTTATTTAACCCATTTGACTTGTTCGCGTGAAATCCATCAGCTACGAATAATCAAACCTTATTCTTTATTTTTCCCCGTTCAACCTCGAAATAGTTGAACATAGTTATCAAAATTTCTGTTTGCAAAATTCATCGTCTTCTAGTCATAACTCATAATCCGAGTCTTTGACTTTTAGTTCGTGTTCCGATCTCTTGGTTTACGCATATTTAGAATCCTACTCATCTATCGGGTAGTTTTACCGAAGTCCTTATCAAAGAAACCATTCTGGTATGCATTAAGACTTCGTTTTGGCTTATTTGGTCGTCTTAGTGAAATCCATCGCTTTTATTCAACCAAGTCCTTTATTCTTTTATTCAATCATTTGATTTGTTCGTGTGAATTCCATCACTTTAGAACAATCAGACTTTATCCAAATGCCTAATATTCTCATTAGTCGGTTTTGTGACAAATGGCACTTTTCAGGTAATATCCATACAATGTGAACAGTAGTTTGTATTAAATGGTTGTGCATTTTGAACTTATGATGTACATAATTTTATGAATTATATTGAAAGAACTCACAAAGACATTTCATGATGCATGATGTTTATTATTGTGAACCCGAATTGAAATGGTTTGAAACGTATACGGAACGAAACTGGTACACTTACCAGACGAACTAGGAGTACTGACGGGAGTTCAGTACTCAGACAGACATGATGTAAAGACGGGAGTTCAGTACTCAGACAGACATGATGTAAAGGCACTGAACAAGCCCCAGGAACAAGGGTTACACTAGTATGGTATGTAGGAAAGTTAGGATCATGTAACTGCCTTCCGAGTGATGACTTAAGTGTCAGAAAATGCCTGAAACACACTAAAACTGCAGAATTCTGTAGAATTCAGCTTTTAAACCCCAAATTATAATGCTGAAATGTAGTTTAATTGTCCAGAATAACTTGTTTAGGGTTGGGAATCAAAACCATCATGAAAGGTACCTTAAAGCACCCTAAATTGCGCTATTTAGCACTTTAACGAGCCGGTAACCAAACGAATAACCGGACACTACCCGGAACACCAAAATCTAGCTAGAAGCATTGTTTTAATGTTATGAAGCTAGTTATGGTCACTAAACATCATATCACATCTTAAAACACATAAACACATAAACCCCTAACTAAACATATATAGCCTAACTATATTAACTAACTTACAATTAAAACTCAACTAAAGACCCTCCCCCTCCTCATTCACGGTTACAAGGGTGGCCCCACCACTTGATTTTCTTTCAATTGTTTAATGGGATATGTTAGCTAGATACTAAGCACATGGACTAATGGTTAATTGATTGTTGGAGGTTAAAAGAACAAGAGATCACCACTAAATCACCTAACAAAAATTCACCACTCCTACTCCTTCTCCTTCTTCTTCCTCATACCCACGGCCACCATACACCACCATAGTCCCACCATTTTCATCCATCACTCCAAGGTGATCTAGAGGTGCAAGAAGCATAGTTAAGAAGCTTGGAAGCTTTGGAGCTTGAAGGACCTTCACCTAGAGCTTTTATCCACCTAGTTTATCATCTTGAGTTCTTCCCAAGCCATTGTGCTAGTAGTAAGTCCTCTAGATCTTGTTTTTACACTTAATATTAGTGATTAAAGTATGAAGTAACAAGATAATCTAAGATCACATCAAAACATAAAGGTGAACTTGAACATAAAGCTTAGAAACATGAAGATCAAAAGATGTTAAGTGTATGTAATGAACTTGTTTGTTGATTTCTTGTGTTTATGATGTAGATCAACATAAGAAGCTTGCTAGATGATGATTAAACACATGGTCTAGCACGTATGGGGATAAATAATGAAAGATCTATGTTGATTATCCTTTATGTTAAGTATGAACTTGAATATGAACATGATTTTGTGCAGGATGATGATTCCTACAAGTTGTTGATCTTAAAAATATGAGATTTCAAAGATGAACATTTCAAGAAATTAAAGTTTACTACTAGATTTCACATGACTTGGTTTTAAAGAAAAATGATCATGTTTTAAAGGGTTAAATAGAACTAGTAAAGTGTATGTTACATGAAAAATGCATGGAGAATGATTTTTGTTAAATCAAGTTGTAAGTTGTAAAGATTGAAATCTTGTAAAAATGATTTTTATTAATAAAAATCATGTTTTTAGTGTTAGATGAACATGTTAAACATCATGTTAAAATACTACAAGTTTTTATAAAACTTCAAGTTCATATCAACTTGTAAAAATTGCATGTAATGGCTCATGGTAAGTTGTAGGTTGATTATTGATGATTGTGATGAATTTTTGAAAAGAAAATGATATACTAATTAGCATGGAAACCTCCATTTTTAAGGGGAAACTATGGCAAATTTTTTGTAGAAATTAAACACTTAGAAAAATATTTTTAATCATATGTTTATAAGTAATTTTTTATCTTGGTTTTAATGTGAAAAGTTGTCATAATTTTTGTTATAAAAATTATGAATATTGGAGGTTGATTTTTGGTAATAAAAATGGCTAAGTATATATTTAGGAAATATATATTTAGATGTCACAAATTGTGTGCTACTTGTATATTGATTGTATTAGTTATTAAAAATAGGGACTTGAAAATAATACACGATACCAAAATACTAAAATTGTAACAAAAAGATGTTACTAAAACTCCAAGAAAATGAATATATAATTTATACCCAAATAATGGACAAAACCAAACAATGGACATTGGAGAATATGTATGTATATAGTCCGGAAATAAATTCGTAACTTGACAAATGTGATAAACGGTATTTTCGAAACCAAAGGAACGGTAAAATATGAAATTTTACAGCTATTACAAAATATATATCATATTTTATCAAAATAGAAAATATATTGTTTTGAAAGATGTATTCTCTTAAACAATTCAAAAATATACTATTTGGCGAAACTATATTATTTTGAAGGTTATAGTTTCTTAACAATTCAAAAGGATATATTATTTTGGGTGAAAACTAGAAATACACATTTCTAAGTTTAATCTTAAAAATATGTTATGTTTAAGATATATATATATATATGGAATTATATATATTTTGCCAAATAAAGTTTATAGATATTTTCTATAAAAATTCTCTTAAAATATATATATTTGAAGGATATAAAGTTGGTAATACTATTTGTATAAAAATAATAATCCGGAAATTCGGCATAAATTAAGTATAAAATACTTAATAAACACAAGAAATGCGTATTCCTATACGTGTAAATACATATCGAATACACTACCAATATTTGGTCAAATACACAAATACAAGTATATCTATACTTGGAGAATATATGTGAAAGGTATACATAATGAAACAAGTTGAAAATATATTATTTTAACAAAACAAGTCTTAACTAAATAAACAAGACTACAAGTCGTTACACGACCTAAGCGTCTAATAAAACCTAACACGTGTGTAGGAAGTTGTACGGCTTGAGGATATCTACTTTGGGTACACGAGATTACGGACGCAAACTTGTGAGTTCATGTCCCCCTTTTACTTAATGGTTTAGGTTTACAACTTTCGGGGGAAAATACATGTTAACAAGGGTATGATTAAACTATGGAATGAACTCTTAGATCATGTAAGCATAGGCTGCAACTAAGGTGCCATTAATCCTTTTGAGGACCAAGGAACAAAGGTTAGATCTAATGGGTACGGGCGAGCCCCACTCACGGTCCATGGGAGACCACTTAGAGTGCTGTTGTATCCACTGTCAAGGGTTCGACACTTAAATTGCCTACACAGGTTGAGTATCTCCTATGTCGTCACATATGTTAATGTCCTTGCAAAACATTAATGACCAACATGTTCATAGACGTTTTACATACCTACTTTTGATACCGTAACCTTCAAATGTTTTTGAGATTCATTTGATGCGCATATACATAAAACACATGAGCTCGCTCAACTTTTGTTGATGTTTTCAACTTACATGTATTTCAGGAAATTAGGCGGATCTTGGTGCGGGCGTTACAAGCAAGCTTTTGAATTTCAAGTATCGATGTCATCCACTTTTGGAAGGGTTTGATCCATATGTCTCATCCTTGATGAGATATAGGATGCAAAGTCTCGTAATTCTAAAGTTTTGTTAATCAAGTCCTTTATGGAACTTTAAACTTGTGTTGGTTGTAAAATAAACTAAGTATTTGTGATGGTTGGTAGTTTTAACAACTAATGTTTGTAATATTTTAAACTTATGAATGGATGAACATCGTTGTTTTTATCATATAGATGTTTATTATAATCGATTGCAATGAAAACTGATCAAGTCACACACACACGCTTCCGCAAAAGACAGGGTGTGATAGGTTGGTCTCAGAGCTTCGATTGTAGTGAACAAGGATTCTTTCTCGAGTCTAGACTACAATCATTAGGACTCTCTCACAAAAAAAAATACAAAATATTTTTCATCGCATTTACAAAACGCCAAGATCCGTGGAACGAACGTTTTATAAAGAAAGAAAGGACATAAGTTGGTGACTAGTCTGCATGGGGTAGACTTGTTAAGTTAGAAAAGACTCATGTAGGACAACGTGAGTGCATGTTCGTGATACTTATTCTTACTTGTATATACCTAATAATAGTAATTAATATAAGTGCACATGCTATGATATTTATGTTGCAGGTACTCATGTCTTCATTTGAGAGTGGTTTATCGGAGGATCATGACCCCATGGCTATTGTATCAGACGACGAGGTTGCACCAGCCCCAGAGATCTTCACTTCCGACACCGAGAGTGACCCTGAGATGCTTTCAGACGACGATGATGACTTTCAGCCCTTTGCACTACCGGACGTCGGAGAGGACATCCCGTTTATCGAGGACGTTTTCGCTTTCCCTCTTCTGATTTTTGACCAGCTTATCATCGGTCACCCTGATGGTGAGCATCTTGTAGAGCCTATCCCGCTCGATGTTATCCCATTTGCTGCTATCCCTGACGAGGACCGGCCTTTTGTTGTTGACCATGATTAGGATCTTGTTTTCCCTAAGGAGGATCACCCTGATGATGGCCAGGGTGATGGTGATGTGGACGATATTATCCCAGACATCCCTTCTCCCGTCATATCGGTCATTGACATTTCTTCTGACTCCGATCCAGACACTGATATGGACTCCTTCGAGTCTGTGACCTCATCGGCCCTACTTGCAGCTGTAGTTAGGGCATACCCTACTGATGTCGAGGACGATGCCTTATCAGTTGCACCATCCTCACCCGTTCGTACTCCCACACCCCCACTTCCACCACTCGTGGCTGACCCTCACCCCATTGACGTGCCTGTTATTTTCACTCATGAGATTCTAGCACCCCGCCCTGGGGAGGGCACTTCCTGACAGCCCATTGCTTCTGACCCCCTGTCACCAGTTGATCACTTGTCCACACCATACTACCCCCCACAGATGCCTGAGTCTGATCCCTACCATCCATGCCACTTTCCTGTCTCCACCCCTAAGTTTCGTCGTATCCATGAGCTAGAATGATTTAGGGATCCCATGACACCACCCACTACTGATACACACCGGATTAGCTTACCTACTATCTTCCCTCATGAGATACCCGCTCCTCGTCCAGGGGAGGGTACCTCCAGACAGCCTCTTAGCTTTGACCCCTTAGCACCTACTGCCTTCATGCCTATTCCTGACTTTTCACCATTCGAGACAGATCCATACCTTCAGACTCCCAGATTTTTCCCTTCGTACACCATGCCATTATCCGATCCGTACCAGCCTATCCATCAGGCTGGATACACTAGAGACAACCTACTTCTTTCGCTCCAGCTTCAGTTTGAGACTCTGTGTCGTAGAGTGTTAGACCTAGAGAGTGAGGTAGATGCCAGACGACCTACACCATCCTCGTTTTCCCCATCATTTGTTACCCCACCAGTTATTCCACCACCGTCAGTGACCTATTACTATGGTCATCCACCCATTGAGGGTTTCGATGCTCGATTTCTGAATGTTGAGCAACAGATCAGCTTCTTGATCTGACGAGTTCACGAGCTCGAGTGTGAGCTTGCACACCTTCACAGTCTGATTGACCTCACCCCCCCCCGCCTACTCCAGCACCATAGACCTTTTATGTTTGCAGGTACTTTTTGGCATGGGAGTTGCAGACCCACTTTTGTGTATGTATGAAGAGCAAGCTTGACCTAGAGACACTTGAAGACCATGGAAGACCAATGTAGAAGAAAAAGACTTACTACTTTTGTATTATGAACTTGTATGACCGAGGCGATGTGACCTCGACTCCCTTTTGTTTCTTCTACAAAAACAATGTATCAAGTTGTATGTTATGTATGAAAGCTCAGTAGTTGTTCTTATTTTATGTTATTGCTTATTTGTGTGCATATGTTATCTATGTGATGCGGTGATTGCTTATGATATATTATATATATATATATGTATATATATATAGATACTTAGCTAGTGAATATTGTCTAACCAACCCAATACTTCTTACTAGAAGAAGGATGCCGCCTAGACGAGATACCAATACCAACAACTTACCCAGGACTGAGGCTGAACTACAAGAACGCATTTCACAGGCAATTGCTCATCACGAGGCCATCCGCTCAGAGCACAACGGTGATACCTCTGGAAATAACCCCCCCCCCCAACTGGTAATGTTAAGTCACCCAAGACACATTACAAATCTTTTGGATATTTCTAAATGTGCTTTGTCAAAGATCACGTGTGAAATGTGTTGCCTATGTTGCAGGCTGTACCTACAAGCAATTTCTGGATTGCAAACCTCTCAACTATGATGGCACAGGAGGTGCTGTCACTTATGTTCGTTGGGTTGAGAAAACCGATTCTGTGCTGAGGATGAGCAAGTGTGCACCAGAGCAGAGAGTTACTTATATTTCTGGGTTATTTATGGAAGGAACACTCTTATGGTGGAACCTACAAGTTCAAACTCTCGGCAAAACTGCGGCGTATGCGCTAACTTGGGATGAGCTTAAGGATCTGATGCGCAAGAAATATTGTTCAAGAGCTGAAATCCAAAGCTGGAGACAGAATTCTGGAACTTGAAGATGGAAGGTCCGAAAATAGCCGAGTACATCCAGCATTTTCATGATTTATCTAGGGTTGTTCCTTATTTGGTGGAACCAGAATTCAAGAGGATAGAGAGATTCATCTGGGGTCTTGCCCCCGAGGTCCTAAGCATGGTTACTACCTCAAAGCCTCCTACCATTGCCGAGGCTATTGAGTTGAGTGTTGCACTCACTGAAGAGGCACTTCGTTTGGGAAAATTCTCTAAGTTCAATGCGAATAGGAAAGAGACTCATGTGGAGTCTTCTAGTGACAACAAAAGGAAGTTTTCAAACTTGAAGAAGGGTATCCAAGAAAGCAATGACAACTCAAGTGTCAGCAAACGAAGGGAGGTGGATGCACCTCGCAGTGGTAAAGGTTATTTGGGTACCAGGCCTTGGTGTGATAGGTGCAAGACACATCACGATGGTCGATGTGCTAGGGCCAAGTGTGAAAAATGTGGAAAGGAGGGGCATAGTAAAGAAACATGCTGGGTAGGAACGGGAGGAAGAAATGCAAACCGTGGAGGAAACGGTAACAACTATCGGAATGGTAATGGGAATCGGGGCGGAAACAACAACAACAACCACCAGGGTGGAAACAATAACAATAATCAAGGTGGAAATGGAAATGATAGAGGCCAATGTTGTTTAACTGCGGAGACATGGGGCATTTTAGGAAGGATTGCCCTAATGGAAATCAAGCCCATGGAAGAGCTTTCACGATAGGAGCACGCGAGGCACGCCATGACCCGAACGTTGTTACGGGTACGTTCTCTATAAACCAACACTTTGCATCTATTTTTTTTATACCGGCGCCGACTTTAGCTTTATATCTATAGAATTTAAGGACATACTTGGCCTAGAAGCAAGTAAGCTAGATGTCCCGTATTCTATAGAGTTGGCGAACGGAGAGTTAGTCGAAGTAGGTGAGATTTTCATAGGTTGTACCCTCAAGCTGGGAGAGCGAAAATTTTCCATCGATCTCTTGCCTGTTGGCTTAGGTAGTTTGTAGTCGTAGGGATGGATTGGTTATCCGATAATCGGGCAGAAGTGGTTTGCCATTAGAAAACATTCACATCCCACTGCCGAATGAGGAGACGATTGTAATACAGGGAGAGAAGCGTGAGACACCATTACGAATCATTAATTGTTTAAAGGCACAGAAGTCCTCCGAAAAGGATGCGTAGCTTTCCTCGCTCACGTGATCAACAAGGAAACCAAGGAGCCGAAGTTAGAAGACATCCCCTTTGTGAGAGAATTTCCAGAAGTCTTTCCCGAAGACTTGCCTGGGCTACCTTCACAACGACAAGTAGAGTTTCAGATTGATTTAGTGCCAGGAGCGGCACCGGTGGCAAAGGCACCATACCGGTTAGCTCCATCAGAGATGCAAGAGTTATCCACACAACTGCAAGAGTTGCTGGATAAAGGATTTATTCGACCGAGTTTCTCACCTTTGGGAGCTCCGGTGTTGTTCGTTAAGAAGAAAGACGGCATTTTTCGCATGTGTATTGACTACAGGGAGTTAAACAAACTGACAACCAAGAATCGGTACCCCTTACCGAGAATTGCTGATTTGTTTGACCAATTGCAAGGTTCCAGTTATTATTCCAAGATCAATTTGAGATCGGGATATCATCAGTTGAGAATACAAGAAGAAAGTATCCCTAAAACGGCTTTTAGGACTCGATATGGACACTACAAGTTCCTTGTTATGCCGTTCGGCTTAACCAATGCACCAGCGGTTTTCATGGACCTCATGAACCGCGTGTGTAAGCCGTATTTGGATAAGTTTGTGATTGTATTTATTGATGACATCCTCATATACTCACGAAACAAGGAGGAGCATGAGCAACATCTACGAGTTATCTTGGAACTCTTGAAGAAAGAACAACTCTACGCGAAACTTTCAAAGTGCGACTTTTGGATTCGTGAAGTGCAATTCCTAGGTCATGTGGTAAATGAGAATGGAATTCATGTCGATCCGGCCAAGATTGAGGCAATCAAAAATTGGGAAGCACCCAAAACCCCAACCGAGATACGACAGTTTCTGGGATTAGCAGGCTATTACAGACGATTCATAGAGAAGTTTCGAAGATTGCTCAACCGCTAACGTCATTAACACAGAAGGAAAAGAGATTTGTTTGGAGTGAAGAACAAGAGACGACTTTTCAATTGTTGAAAGATAAACTTTGTGACGCGCCTATTTTGTCCTTACCTGACGATACTGATGGTTTCGTGGTTTATTGTGATGCGTCTCGATAAGGTCTTAGTTGTGTGTTGATGCAACGGGACAAGGTCATTGCATACGCGTCTCGTCAGTTGAAGGTGCACGAGAAAAACTATACCACGCACGACCTTGAGCTAGGTGTGGTGATGTTCGCGTTGAAAATATGGCGTCACTACTTGTATGGTACTCATTGCACCATATTTACGGACCACAAGAGTTTGCAGCACATATTCGACCAGAAAGAATTGAACATGAGACAACGGCAATGGGTCAAGTTACTAAATGATTATGATTGCGAGATAAAGTATCATCCGGTCAAGGCGAACGTCGTAGCAGACGCCTTGAGCCGCAAAGAGCGTGCCAAACCTCTAAGTGTACGAGCCTTAGAGATGACCATTCAAACTGATCTTGTTTCCCGAATTCGCGATGCTCAGTAAGAAGCCCTTAAACCGGACAATTTACAAAATGAAGCCTGCGAGGAATGGAAGCGCAATTGGTACCAAAGGAAGATGGAACATTGTACTTCATGGGACGGATTTGGGTGCCATTCTTTAGTGAGATACGCGCGCTTATTTTGGACAAAGCCCATAAGTCAAGGTATTCTATAAATCCGGGATCGGATAAAATGTACCAAGACTTAAAGGACATTTATTGGTGGCCTAAGATAAAAGCTGACATTGCTACATATGTGGGTAATTGCCTTACATGTGCTAAGGTTAAGGCAGAATATCAGAAGCCGTCAGGATTGCTACAACAACCTGAGATTCCTGTATGGAAATGGGAACAAATCTCAATGGACTTCATTACTAAGCTACCTAGAACTCAAAGAGGCCATGATATGATATGGGTAATTGTTGACCGACTCACTAAATCCGCGCATTTTCTACCGATCAGTGAAAAGGATAGCACCGAGAAATTGGCGGAAATATATCTTAAGGAGATTGTAGCACGTCATGGAGTGCCCGTCTCTATCATATCGGATCGTGATGGTCGATTCGTGTCAAGGATTTGGCAAACGTTTCAGAAGGCCTTTGGATCTCAATTGAATCTTAGCACGGCCTTTCACCCTCAAACGGACGGCCAGAGTGAACGGACCATACAAACCTTGGAAGACATGTTGCGTGCTTGTGTGATGGATTTGGGAGGAAGCTGGGATACTCACTTGCCTTTAGTGGAGTTTTCCTACAATAACAGCTATCATACTAGCATCCAGGCCGGCCCGTTTGAAGCTTTGTATGGGCGAAAGTGTCTATCCCCGCTATGTTGGGCAGAGACCGGAGATAAACAGCTCATTGGTCCGGAATTGGTCCAGGAAACCACATACAAGATTGCCCAAATACACGACCGTATCAAGGCGGCTCGCGATAGGCAAAAGAGCTACGTTGACAAACGACGTAAACCATTGGAATTTAAGGTTGGAGATATGGTTTTATTGAAAGTCTCGCCTTGGAAAGGCGTAGTACGATTTGGAAAACATGGGAAGTTGAACCCACGTTACATTGGACCTTTTGAAATTATAAAGAAAGTTGGAACCGTTGCGTATAAGTTGAAACTTCCAGAAGAACTCAGCAGCGTACACGACACGTTTCACGCGTCTAATCTTAAGAAGAGCCCTACTCAAGAAACAGTCGTCATTCCAGCAGATGAGATTCATGTTAACGACAAATTCAATTTACCGAAGAACCTGTTGAGGTTACGGACTGGAAAGTCCACAAGACACAGAGAAGTCGTATAAAGCTAGTCAAAGTTCGATGGAACTCACAACATGGTCCCGAGTTTATATGGGAACGTGAAGACCAAATTAAAACTAAATACCCGCACTTGTTTCACAACTCCTTTATAACTGATAACGCAACTTGAATTTCGGGACGAAATTCTTCTAACGGGGGGAGAATGTGACAAATGGCACTTTTCAGGTAATATCCGTACAATGTGAACAGTAGTTTGTAATAAATGGTTGTGCATTTTGAACTTATGATGTGTATGATTTTATGAATTATATTGAAAGAACTCACAAAGGCATTTCATGATGCATGATGTTTATTATTGTGAACCCAAATTGAAACGGTTTGAAACGTATACGGAACGAAACTGGTACACTTACCAGACGAACTAGGAGTACTGACGGGAGTTCAGTACTCAGACATACATCATGTAAAGGCACTGAATAAGCCCCAAGAACAAGGGTTACACTAGTATGGTATGTAGGAAAGTTAGGATCATGTAACTGCCTTCCGAGTGATGACTTAAGTGTCAGAAAATGCCTGAAACACACTAAAACTGCAGAATTCTGCATAATTCAGCAAAATTCAGCTTTTAAACCCCAAATTATAATGCTGAAATGTAGTTTAAGGGTCCAGAATAACTTGTTTAGGGTTGGGAATCAAAACCATCATAAAAGGTACCTTAAAGCACCCTAAACTGCGCTATTTAGCACTTTAACGAGCCGGTAACCAAACGAATAACCAGACACTACCCGAAACACCAAAATCTAGCTAGAAGCATTGTTTTAATGTTATGAAGCTAGTTATGGTACTAAACATCAGAGCTCATCTTAAAACACCTAAACACATAAACCCCTAACTAAACACATATAGCCTAACTAGATTAACTAACTTACAATTAAACTCAACTAAATACCCCCCCTCCCCTCATTCACGGTTACAAGGGTGGCCCCACCACTTGAGTTTGGTTCAATTGTTTAATGGGATATGTTAGCTAGATACTAAGCACATGGACTAATGGTTAATTGATTGTTGGAGGTTAAAAGAACAAGAGATCACCACTAAATCACCTAACAAAAATTCACCACTCCTTCTCCTTCTTCTTCCTCATACCCATGGCCACCATACCCCACCATAGTCCCACCATTTTCATCCATCACTCAAGCATTCCAAGGTGACCTAGAGGTGCAAGAAGCATAGTTAAGTAGCTTGGAAGCTTTGGAGCTTGAAGGACCTTCACCTAGAGCTTTTATCCACCTAGTTTATCATCTTCATCATCTTGAGTTCTTCCCTAGCCATTGTGCTAGTAGTAAGCCCTCCTTATCTTGTTTTTACACTTAATCTTAGTGGTTAAAGTATGAAGTAACAAGATAATATAAGATCACATCAAAACATAAAGATGAACTTGAACATAAAGCTTAGAAACATGAAGATCAAAAGATGTTAAGTGTATGTAATGAACTTGTTTGTTGATTTCTTGTGTTTATGATGTAGATCATCATAAGAAACTTGCTAGATGATGATTAAACACATGGTCTAGCAAGTATGAGGATAAATATGGAAAGATCTATGTTGATCATCCTTTATGTTAAGTATGAACTTGAAGATGAACATGATTTTGTGTAGGATGATGATTCCTACAAGTTGTTGATCTTAAAAATATGAGATTTCAAAGATGAACATTTCAAGAAATTAAAGTTTACTACTATATTTCACATGACTTGGTTTTAAAGAAAAATGATCATGTTTTAAAGGGTTAAATAGAACTAGTAAAGTGTATGTTACATGAAAAATGCATGGTGAATGATTTTTGTTAAATCAAGTTGTAAGTTGTAAAGATTGAAATCTTGTAAAAATAATTTTTATGAAATAAAAATCATGTTTTAGTGTTAGATGAACATGTTAAACATCATGTTAAAATACTACAATTTTTTATAAAACTTCAAGTTCATATCAACTTGTAAAAATTGCATGTAATGGCTCATGGTAAGTTGTAGGTTGATTATTGATGATTGTGATGAATTTTTGAAAAGAAAATGATATGCTAATTAGCATGGAAACCTCCATTTTTAAGGGGAAACTACGTCAAATTTTTTGTAGAAATTAAACACTTAGAAAAATATTTTTAATCAAATTTTTATAAGTAATTTTTGATCTTGGTTTTAATGTGAAAAGTTGCCATATTTTTGTTATAAAAATTATGAATATTGGATGTTGATTTTTAGTAATAAAAATGGCTAAGTATATATTTAGAAAATATATATTTAGATGTCATAAATTGTGTGCTACTTGTATATTGATTGTATTAGTTATTAAAATTAGGGACTTGAAAATAATACACGATACCAAAATACTAAAAATTGTAACATAAAGATGTTACTAAAACTCCAAGAAAATGAATATATAATTAATACCCAAATAATGGACAAAACCGAACAATGGACATTGGACTATATATATGTATATATTCCGAAAATAAATTCGTAACTTGACAAATGTGATAAACGGTATTTTCGAAACTGGAACGGTAATATATGAAATTTTACAACTATTACAAAATATATATCATATTTTGTCAAAATAGAAAATATATTGTTTTGAAAGATGTATTCTCTTAAACAATTCAAAAATATACTATTTGGCGAAACTATATTATTTTGAAGGTTATAGTTTCTTAACAATTCAAAAGGATATATTATTTTAGGTGAAAACTAGAAATACACATTTCTAAGTTTAATCTTAAAAATACGTTATTTTTAAGATATATATATATGGAATTATATATATTTTGCCAAATAAAGTTTATAGATATTTTCTATAAAATTCTCTTAAAATATATATATTTTAAGGATATAAAGTCGGTAATACTATTTGTATAAAAATAATAATCCGGAAAATTCGACATAAATTAAGTATAAAATACTTAATAAACACAAGAAATACGTATTCCTATACGTGTAAATACATACCGGAATACACTACCAATACTTGGTAAAATACACAAATATAAGTATATCTATACTTGGAGAATATATGTGAAAGGTATATATAATGAAACAAGTTGAAAATATATTATTTTAACAAAACAAGTCTTAACTAAATAAACAAGACTACAAGTCATTACACGACCAATAAAACCTAACACGTGTGTAGGAAGTTGTACGGCTTGAGGATATCTACTTTGGGTACACGAGATTACGGACGCAAACTTGTGAGTTCATGTCCCCCTTTTACTTAATGTTTTCGGTTTACAACTTTCGGGGGAAAATACATGTTAACAAGGGTATGATTAAATTATGGAATGAACTCTTAGATCATGTGAGCATAGGCTGCAACTAAGGTGCCATTAATCCTTTTGAGGACCAAGGAACAAAGGTTAGATCTAATGGGTACGGGCGAGCCCCACTCACGGTCCATGGGAGACCACTTAGAGTGCTGTTATGTCCACTGTCAAGGGTTCGACACTTAAATTGCCTACACAGGTTGAGTACCTCCTATGTCGTCACATATGTTAATGTCCTTGCAAAACATTAATGATCAACATGTTCATAGACGTATTACATACCTACTTTTGATACCGGAACCTTCAAATGTCTTTGAGATTCATTTGATGCGTATATACATAAAACACATGAGCTCGCTCAACTTTTGTTGATGTTTTCAACTTACATGTATTTCAGGAAATTAGGCGGATCTTGGTGCGGGCGTTACAAGCAAGCTTTTGAATTTCAAGTATCGATGTCATCCACTTTTGGAAGGGTTTGATCCATATATCTCATCCTTGATGAGATATAGGATGCAAAGCCTCGTAATTATAAACTTTTGTTAATCAAGTCCTTTATGGAACTTTAAACTTATGTTGGTTGTAAATAAACTAAGTATTTGTGATGGTTGGTAGTTTAAACAACTTATAGTTTGTAATATTTTAAACTTATGAATGGATGAACATCGTTGTTTTTATCATATAGACGTTTATTATAATCGAATGCAATGAAAACTGATCAAGTCACACAGACGCTTCCGCAAAAGACAGGGTGGTGTGACAGGTTTGTATCTTCATTTACATTGATCCTTGTCCCTTCTCCCGGGTTCATTATTCTGTAGTACGCTTCCGTTACTCGGTTTGCGTTTACATTTATTATCAAGTATAATGCTTATTTGATCCGTTTGGGTACCTTTTTGTGTATTCGTCCCATTTGTCCCATCCGTACTACATCGGACGTATATGTGTTCATTATAAGAAGTTCATGGCATCATATGTTCACTACTTACTTGGCCAGAGTAAGCGATCAACACATGATACACATGACCTTTTTATAATTTTCACATCACGACCCATGCTAGTAATGCCTCTTTTTATTTCCATATCTTTGATTTCATTCGGTAAAACTTTATTTAATAAACAACAATCATTAGTTTTACTTGTTTTGCTTTTGAACATATAAAATGTTTTCCTTTTTATCAAACTATTTTACAATCACATTCGTTAATGTGATTGTTACTATTCTTAATATTATTCATATTGAGAATACTTACTTGGTTAATTACTTCCGTTCAAATTTCTATATAAACTAATTCTATCATTTCTTGTTATTCACAATCGTGAATAACACATATTTCTACTTAATTTCTCTTGGAAACATCATCCTGGATATTCAAGTTTTCCAAGTTTTTATCTTACATATGCAACAGCCAGTCTCTACGTATTTGTTGCATATTATTATTTGGCAATAAATTTAAAACGTGCACCTGGAAAATGCTTGTCCTAACGGGCTTTCCTTGCCATTACCCTTACTCGCTATTATTACGCGATTTAGGTCCTTGGTGAGCATGCTCTACTTGTCATACTTCGGACCGTTCCTCCGTCGTATCCGTAAATTGTTAAACTCTCGCCATCTTCATATGCGAATGTCCTTCAGCTAAAAAGTTTACAAAATATTAGTAGTGTTAACATTAACAAGCGCCCATAATTCGATACGTGTTAACACACATAATTCGTTAATTATATTGGACTTTCATCGGTTTAATTGGGGTAACGTGTATTTACACGATAACCTTATGTGTTGTTTAAACACTTTAACATGCAAGACCATTAATATAAATATACTTACCGGATTATGCGATCAAGCCTCGAACCGAACGCTTTACACTTTAACCTTGAGCTCTGATTACCAACTTGTGAGACCCTTAGTTCATTTATAGGATTTCGATCCGTTTGACCCGCTTCTTTCCCAAGCCTCCACCTAGCTCGTTAAGCGCCAAACTATCATCATCATTTACAAGGTGGTTAGATTAGTCATTAACAATCACGACTATTCCACCTTATGTATTTTCTATGTCAAAACCACTATTCGACTTCGCCATTGGTTAGTTTAACTTTCCAAAAGTTAACTAACTTTGATCACATGATATACATAATTAAGTCTAAATCAACATCATGTTTAGAACCCTTATCGCTTCATAGTTCGCATAACGTGCCATGTTATTCAAGTACGCGTTTTACTCAAAATTTCAACACTTTAGCTTTCATTTAGGAATTTTAACAAACACCTAATGAGCATAATTTTTACATATTTACAAACTAGTTCTTAACTAGTTATTTTTGCCAAGATTAACATCATTTTAAATTCATTATATCTAGCATGCATAACAACACCTAGATTCACTTCATGGAAATCAAACAACACTAATTTCATGACCAAAATTCTAGTGTTCTTCATCTTATCATAAAACCCACTTAACACCTACATGATTAGTTAACCGAAACACTAATTCATGGCACTAAATCAACATGTTTTCATCTAGGGCTTGTTTCTAGACTTGCACTCATATCAGTTTCACTATAACATTCATTATTCATACCAGAATTTCGTTCATGAATGTTAATCAGAATTTCAAAATATCATCAAATAACAAAATTCAACATGCCTAGTGATCTCCTAACTTGGGTGATCACGAAATTAGTTAAAGCCCCAATTTTTAGCTTGATTCTCTTTGATTTTGTTGAATTTTGTGAGTTTTAGGGTTTTGAAAGAACCCTTCTTGTGCTCCTGATGATATTCGACCAAACTTTCATGTTTTGCCCCTTTTAGTCCCTATAATTTATAAGTTATTTAAAAGGAGCATTTATTCATCTTTCTTATTGTTTTCAAACATATGACTAACTAGGTTGATTATTCCTAGTTACGTTACCCTTGTTATGACCAACTCATGTTTATATATAAATATATATATATATATATATATATATATATCCAAACCCGTTTTCGGGGTGTTACAAATGGGTCATGCCATCCATCGCTAACTTAGGTACTTGTGCTTCTTAGAACGCTCCAAACAAAGACATTTTTGAAAAATTTTTGAAAGTTCCCCCCATCCCCACACTTGAGGTAAACATTGTCCTCAATGTGTAGTGTTTAAATAAACGGGTCAAAATAGAAAAACTTTTTTCTCCCACACCCTCACACTTGAGGTAAAAATTGTCCTCTGTGTGCAAGAATTGGCTTTTTAAATCGCACAAGGGATGTGACACGGCTAACTTCCCCGAAATTTCACCCCGGAAAATACTATACAATTTACAATCCACTTATTTGCTAACTAAAATATCAAAAGTAAAAAGAAACGTACACACCTGATTTTTCGAGCTCGTCCGCCATGTGCTCTTCATTCTTCAACAAAATGGTCGCCTCACGAACATGATGTACCTACAAATCTTAATCCTTGTGTAGAAGCATGCTTCTCACAACCTTCAAAATTTGTTAGCAACCTAGTTCTACCAGTTTTTATGAACATTTACCAAGCCATACGTTAAGTTACTTTTGATTTGTGTGGAAATAAAATACAACAATAACAATCCTAACTCACTTTCGTAGGAATCACGGTTGCATTTAGCTTATGCAACAAGCCCTTTTAAACCTTCCAATAGCTGGGAAGGACGAGTAGGTCTCGTGAAGGTTATATAGGGAACACACCCACAACCTTCATTTAACTAAGAAAGCAATAAAAACTATCTAATAAAGCTAAAAACAAAAATTACAACAACAACATAAGACATACCTCGCCTACCGCTGGTATCGCTCGTTTGGGTCTTTAGGCGGGTACTGGTTATATGGGAACCCGGTGAGGGATGACATCACCTCTTTCCAATTGTCCAGGGGACCCGATTCCCCTTCAGGTGGTGGTGGTATATGCGGTCGGAGGAAGCTAGAGCCTGGCGCCTCGGGCCAATGAGGAGTTGGGTCGGAAGGACCTCGTGGTATGGGTAGATTTTGGAAATTAGTCCATGGCGAGTGCTCGCTATACGGCAAGCCGGCCATCCAATCCCGCTGATGTCGTTCCTAATCATGAAGGGCCTTGGCATTAAGGATTGCTAATTGTTGATCCGTGCCCGTCGCCATCCAACGGTAATCCTCAAAAGCCTCTCTCTCCCTACGGAGACGATCATGTTCATCCTCCCATGCTCTTCTTTAAGCATTCTCTTGAGCCCTTTGTTTTCAAATCCCATTGGGATTGTTGTTGGGCTTAGAACAACCGATGCTCCTCCCAAAACTGCTCAACCTTAGCCCGATGGGCAGCTTCCTCATGCCAGTGAGTTTGATATTGTGCTTGAAAGCTTTCCTCCCACTGGTGTCTTTGCTTGTGGTACCCGCGGCTCTCCCCAATACCCACGGATACATTATCATACACCCCTTGTTGTCCATGGTTATAGTTAGTATAATCCAGCCTACGCCGGGAGACAACAATCTGAGCCACCTCGTTTGAAACTTCCCGATGTCCTCGGGCATACTTCTGTCTTGGTCCCCTCGGACCGGCGGGCTCATCCTCATCCTCTGCATCAAACATCTCCTCCTCTCTCGCAGCCTCTTGAGCTGCACTAGGCTCCACAAACTGAAAGCTATGACCTTGGTCATCCTCCATGGCGTACTGATGACCGAGCACCTTGACTTGGATCTTCCAATGTCGCTTCATGGAAGCAAAACAGATCTCGTCGATTGGTTTGGAGACCCACAACGAGTTTGCCGGTAGCGCATTCTGCTGCAAAATCATAGCTTTTATCAACCGAACGTATGGAATCGTCTTTCTTGTACAAGACTCCCTCGTCTCCCAAGTGTTCATCATGGCAATTTGTCACCATGACAAATTTGGCGACCCAAATAAGAGGGAGAATAACACCCGACAATCCGGCACTTTCACTTTTCCGTGGTCCCCAAACCGCACCATAACATTCTCGAGAGAAATACCTTGTAGAATTCTACCCTCCAACGATAGATAGCTTCTCAAATCTAACATACCTCCTGATCTTGGCAACACCGTTGTCAACATACCAGCGGGGTCGGTGGTGTTCGCCTTGTTATCCAAAAGCTGATCGATGTTATAATAGTAATAATCATCGACCCCCAAGGAATCAAATCGAGCAATAGAGTTCATATACTCGAAAGACATCACCATTTGGTTCTTTCCGGTATCCCCCACCAATTGCCAAGTGTGAGGAGGCCCATCCTTATTCAAAAACCGTAAGGTTGACAACCACTCGCAGACCGCAGCCAAATAAACCCGCGAGGTGATATCCTCACACCAATCGAAAACACGTTCCCATCCAAGCTTCTCAAACTTTTGGGCAATCCCAATTGCCATAAACTCCTCCACATTGACTGATCTCTCTGGAATAATTCGCTCCAGAATTGAAGTAGTGATGTTCCCCAAAACCATTTTCCACTTCCACACTTTGGCCTCCAGCTTTTTATTATTATATCTTGACAACGGTTTCTTCTTATTCTCATTCCATGCGAAGCCGTTCGGCTATTTCTGAACTCTTCCCAATCTCAATCCTATCGCTTCAACTGACCATCTCCTTCCTCAACGTTACTTAACTGCTCCCACTTCTTTTGAATATAGCCGGAACCTGATCCGGCTCCCGAAGAGGACCCTTCGCCGGAGGTCTGCTTCTTTTCCTTCCAAACATGGCTGCAACCACAAACAAGGGAACAAATTAGTATAACCCCAAACTTCAAACACTTCAAACTTCGAACATAACCTATGATGTTGACAAAATTCTTGCTTTAGATATAAATTAGCTTGTTTAAACTTATCAAGTAGCAAACTTTATTATCTAGAGCTTAATTTTTATCATGTTTACTCCTACATTCATGTAAGTTCAACACGATTCAACATCACATATGTGTTCAATCACACAAACAACAAGTGTAATCACATCATTATGGTTGTTGCATGCTCAAAACCCACCCAAATCATATGTTCAACCTCACAATCCAGCCATAACATCATGAATCACAATAAACAACCTACTCTTAGACAAAAAGTTTAAAAATTTTGGAAGAAATTGACTAACCATATGATAATCATGCTTAACTTTGAGTAATAACCATACCTTTCATGTTGTTTAAGCAAGAAGAATTAGAAAAAGATGAAAAGCTTGGAGCTTGATGAACTTCTTCAAAAACCTGGAAATTCACGCCCAGAAATCTTGCAAACTAGCAAGAATTACTAAAAACAAAGTTAGGGGTTTTGTTTCTCTCGAAAAATACGCAAGATAGGCTCAAGAATCACTAGATTTGGTGGAGATTTGAAGGTGTTATGGAAGATTGAAGGTTTAGGGTTTTTAAAGAAGAAGATGAAGATGATTGGGTGAGATGAATGCAGAGAATGGGTGGTGGACTGGAGTTTGGGATTAGAAGTAGGGTCTCTTGGGTCAATTGTGTGGTTAAAACTAGGTTCGGGTTAAGTTTCGTTGGCTAAAAACAGGTTATGGCTTGAGAAATTGCGTCAAACCTTAATCAGCGTCGGCTGAGTTTAGAGGACCCGTCGGCGATGGCCTGGCCCCCTGTCGCCAACGCTACTTGTTTGTGAAAGAAAGGGGCGATGCCCTAATCTGCTGTCTGCGCATAAACTCACCCGACGGACACATTTCCAAGGCCCGCCGGCGACGGCCTGAAGCCCGTCACCGACAAAAATATGAAATTTTTATAAAGAGAACCTATGCTAGAAAAAATCTTAAAAATTATTAAAAATCTTTTTGTGTGACTTTTTAGTTTTAACACTCACTAACAACCTATCGCTTAACAATCCTACCACCCCCCAAATAGTCGTGTATTGTCCCCAATACACATAAACAAGTTCAAAAACATACCTCATGTATTCAAGACTCGTTCATAGCTTCCGGAACTTCACACATCTCAAAGAGTTGTTAGATCGAAACAATAAGCATAACTATTTAAAACAATGAAAAAGATACAAAACTCTACAAAATTGTGTTACCTTCCTCTTTCAGTCGACCTCATACACTGGAACGGTTGCCAAGAAACTCACCCACTTCCTTGCCGTGTTCTACGCCTTCATTACCATCAAGAAATGGCTTGAGTCTGTGACCATTCAGCGTTTGTCGCGACCTATCCTCTGGATCCTCGATCATAACATCATCCAATTGTCCGACCCGGGTGATCACATATGGTCCTACCCATTTACTCCGGAGCTTCCCGGGGAAAAACTTTAGTTTCGAGTTGTACAACCATACCTTTGTCCCACCGTGAACTCTTTGTTCTTCAGCTTAGCATCGTGTGCTCTTTTCATTCCATCCTTGTATTTGGATGCGCATTCATATGCCATTTCCCGTAGCTCCTCCAACCCACAAAGGTTGAGTTTTGTCTCCTTACCTGCATCATCATATTGGATATTAACTTCTTTAATCGCCCACAATGATCAATGCACCAATTCGACCGGTAAATGGCAGTTTTTACCATAAACTAGCCGGTAAGGTGTATGTTAGTACAGTATGTCTATGTCTATGTCTATGTCTTAGTCTTGTATCGAGTCTGTATAGATTAAGATAGAAAATGGCGTATTTATGGTGTATTTGGTCAAGTTCGCTCATCATGTAATGTATATAGTCAAGTTTGGCCGAACTTGACTATGCAAGTTCGCCCGAGCTTGCTATATCTCCAGCGAACTTGTCCAAGTATATATAGGGGTCTTTGATGTTTCATTTACAATTTTTAGAGATTTGGTCACGACAGAGGCGAAGCTCTGTCCAAGTGTTTCCAGGATCTGTAACATTGAATATTAATGAAACGGTGATTAAATAGAAACAAATGAGTGTATCCAATGTCGCCTAAGCAAACGGATTCCTCACGTTTACCTTAGGTTTGTCAGACTAGTGCCCGAACGATCCGTACAACGGACCTTCAAGTGGTATCAGAGCAGGATTGGCCTAATTTGAAGACATTGGACATAGAACATCTCATCTTCTACTCTATTCTTTCATTTTTAACTTTTCTTGTATAATTCACGGATAAAATGGACTGAGTTTCAAGTATAATACGTATAATCCATAATAGATAAACCCTTGAAAAGATCAGAGCTTAAAAGAAACGAATTCATGTCAAAAATTGCAAAAAACCATGTCGAATAACTCATGTTCGCTCGAACTTAACATCAAGTTCGCTCGAACTTGACTGAAAAATTCACATTTTTCATCAAGTTCGCCCGAACTTGATTGATTTTTCAAGATTTTTGATAAGTTCGCTCGAACTTGCATACTTTTCATTAATATTTCATCAAGTTTGCCCAAACTTGATTAAATTTTGTTGAAAATCTATTACAAGTTCGCCCGAACTTGTAAAGTCTCTTGAATATCTTACAAGTTCGCCCGAACTTGTAAGTTCTCTTGAAAAATCTCACAAGTTCGCTCGAACTTGTCAAGCAATATACAAGTTCGCCCGAACTTGTTAAATCTGATTGTTTGTTAGCACAAGTTCGCCCGAACTTGTCTCACAAACTATTACAAGTTCGCTCGAACTTGTCCAAGGTTTCTAAAAAAACGTCTCGGACATTATATATCGTTAGATTCGTATTGACGAGACGAGTTTAAAGCTCTAATCTGTTAAAAACAATTTTCCGAAAAATTTTAAACGTTTTTTAGCAAACCAATACGTTAATATTGTCAGTTAAAAAGTCAAATTTTTACTAAAATTGTCTGTTTGCTAATCATTTTTCAAGTGTTTTGAAAAACAGATTAGTTTGGAAAATGAAATGGGGTCCGTGAAGCCGCCAATGTTGATGAGTATAGATGAGTATGAAGCCTGGAATCGAGGATTGGGTACGAGCAAATCACCTCTATGGTTGGGCTGCTATTCAAACTGGATTTAAATGGCCAGTCGATGAAGGTGGAGCTGAGCTTTCAGTATCGAAGTTTACAACTCAACTGAATGCTGCATATGCCCATGAGAAGAAGATCCTAACCTCGTTACAACAATCGATAAAAGAAGATATCTTGGTTTTGTTACCAGAGTACAAAACTGCACAGGATTTGTGGAAATCTCTGGGTGCTAAATATTTGAAAAGAGCTGAGATGTTTAAGAACAAGAAGCTGCTAATCAAGAAGAAGTCTGATCGTGTTAGTGTCAAGGAAATGATCGGGAAGCACAAAGTTCAAATGATCAGTTTAAGAGAGAAAGAAGTATGATTGCGAAGAACTGTGAAGAACAAAGTTCAAGATGTCTACAAATGAGGTTTCAAGTTCTGAATTTGTGTGCTCAAATTGTGAAAAATCCAGATCTAGTATTGACAAACTTTTGAAAGATGTGGGCAGTTTGACATTAGAAAATAAAAAGTTAAAAGAAAATGAAAAGAATTTTGAAAGTAAAATAAAAATTTTAGAAAATGAAAAACTACAAATGATAATAGATTTTCAAAATGAAATAAAAATGTTTAAAATAGAAAAAAATTGTTTTTGAAAAATAAATATAGAAAATCAAAAAGCAATGAATTCTCATATTGAGAAAATTGCTTAACTTGAAAAAGAAGTTGAGACTGTTAAAAATAAAGCTGTTAATTCAGAAAAGTTATTGAAAGGTTTTGTGACTTCCTCATTAAAGTTAGATCATATATGTCCAAAACCGATCAATAATAATAAAAAGGAAAATCCAATAAATGACAATATCATAAATTATGACGATGTCATAATTAAGGATTGTGATGATGATACCGATGATGAAAATGTTAGAAAAGAGAAAAATGAAAATTTTTAAAACTAAAAAAAATTTCAACAAATTGTTCTACAATCTACTGAAAAAGGTGAATGCTCAACGCAAAAACCTTTTAAGCAGAATGAAGAACGAAAACAAAAGGAAACACAAAGTTTTAAAAATTCTGAAAATTTTCAAAAGAATAATAAAAGCTCATCGGACGATCATCCAATAAATATAGAAATTCACAAAAATTTGTAAAACAAAACTCACAAAAATTTGAAAGTAAGTGGTGCAGGTCGGACCATAGGGCTTCAATGTCAAATCAAAGGAACAGGAGAAGCAGGAAAGATGCCTACCACACATCAAATCAATGTTATGATTTGAGTGTATGGTTTGATAGAAAAGATCGATACGAGAACAGGAAGTGTCATAAATGTGGAGTAACTGGACACATTGCTAGTAAATGTTTACAAATTAAACCTAATCCTGCTCATATTGATAACAAAAAATCTGAAATACCAACTCAGGTTTTGAAACAATGTACAGAAACTACAAACAAGGTGAAACCAGTTATTACTAAGTTTTCAATTTTTGAAACTGGTGAATCCTCGAATAGTAATGAACAAAGAGTTTCTACATTGTATTTCAAGAAAGCTTTAATGAAAAACCAATTATGGTTGGTAAAAGAAAAAGTGTTTACACAATCAGTGAAAATTGAAAGTGTAGAGGACTTTCCAAAACTTGAGAAAGTTCAAAATAAACCTTATTGCGTAAAAAAAATCAAAATTAAGGTTGAAGAAACAATGCCTAAGACTGAAAAGGCTTGGGTGTCTCTATTCAACTAATTGTTTGAATTTTTGTGCAGTAACTTCTGGGATGAAAGTAAATTATTGAGAATGGAGTTCCGTGGCACACAATGAATACAGGCCGGGTTATCAAGTTTTACATAAAGGCCATTTTTACAAAAGATTTGAAATTTCTATAACGTTTACTTTACAATTTTTGAAAATTTTTGGAGAAAATTTTTTGAAAACACGTTTCAATAACGTTTACTTGTAAATTTTTACAAATTTTTTGAAGAAAACTTTGAAAATTTTCAGAGAACCCTCACTGTTGAACAAAACAAAAACTCATGTTCAGTAAATTGTTATAAACACAAAAGCGTCAAAGTTTTGTCATCATGAGGGGGAGTGTGTTTAAATGAAAAAAAATATGAAGCAGTAATGGATGGAGAATTTAAGTAATTCTCATTGGTTGGTCAATGTTTTTCTTTAAATCAAAAATTCCAAAAATATGTTTTTTAATTTTAGGGGGAGAAAAAATTTTCAGAAAATCCAAATATATTAAATATGAAAAGTACAAAAACATTGAAAAGGCAAAAAGAGTTATGTGGATAAAAGGAAATGATAGTACATCAGTGGACTATCACAGTATACTAAGGATTTGTAAAGTTTAAAAGTTTAAACAAGTCTTACTGTGGATGTGTCGATACGCTTCACACGTTCAGTAATTGTTTCCGGGATATAAACTAAATTTTACAACTGCTTAATCTTGTGGATTAACATCTCTCGGATATATGGACTTAGTACTCCGAAATTTCGTTTGGGAGATTGCCTGATTCTGAGATACGAGGTCTTTATAGATGGTTGATATCTGGGGTATTATACAGGTTCTTCTGATTTTGCGTAAGCAATGGCCTAGAACTTCTATAATTCTTTTGCACAATTTCCCCTAAAACTGCATTCAATTGAAAATATCAAAAGATACTACAATTGCAGTACAAAAAGATTCCATTTTGGAACACTACCTTATAAGTCGAGCCTTCATCTCTCTGTCGGTACGATGGTATTAACCTGAGCTCTCAATGTCTCGCATAACCCAGATACAGATATCAATTACGCTATACTCACTTGTAAGATGAAATCTAGGGAATCTTGATGCGGGAGTATATTCTGAGATGGGAACCATAGTTAAGTCAAGTTTCTTAATTCTACATAATGTATCTTGGAACAAATGAGAAATGTGTTGAAGTTTAAGAGGACAAACATGTCGACAATCTAAGAAAAATTTGTTTAAATCTTAAAGTCTCAAAAAGTCAATGGTACTAGTGATATGTCCCAAAAAATGATATGATCCTTTACCACAAACTCAACAAAAATATGGTTGTAAATATGTTTGTAAATTCTTAGTGTTTGATATTCATTTCATAAAAACAAAAAGATTATATTATCTTTTAGTTTCAGCCACTGATGATGAAAAGCTGATTTTCAAAATCTAAAGCTGCTAAACAAATTTAAAAACCTTTTGAAAAATGATCTGAAAAGTTTAAAAGTTCATTAAGTTGAAACTTACATTTGAATCAATGTTTCAGTTTTGTTTCAAAACGTTTGATCAAGATCATTAAGTTGAACTTGATATAAATCAGATATTCAAGGTCATTAATTTGGACTTGATTAACTGAGAGGGTTTAAAACTGATGAGAAGATTAAAATTTGAAATGATAATGTTTGAAATTTCAAAGTTTGAATCTGAAATGTTTTATTTGAATGTTTGAGAAACTTTGAAACAGGATGTAGATTTTAAGGAGGAGCTAGATAAAATACGTTGATTAGAGATATCAGAAAGCTCAAAGCAAGGGGGAGCATGGTGATTCAATGTTTTATCAAGACAAGCTCAAGAAAAGAGAAAAAGATGGTAGATGATATAAAGATCATGGAAGTTAAAGTTATTCAAGAAATAAAGATCAAGAAATATTAAAGACTCAGGAATTCAATTGAACAATGATAACTACGGCAACATCCAAGGGGGAGTCTGTTGATGCATATGTCTGTTGCCTACGTCATCACAATCTAATGATAAAGGTTTTGGAAGACTGATCAAGACAAAGACTATATCCAAGGGGGGGTCTGTTAGTACAGTATGTCTATGTCTTAGTCTTGTATCGGGTCTGTATAGATTAGGCTAGAAAAATGGAGTATTTATGGTGTATTTGGTCAAGTTCGCTCATCATGTAATGTATATAGTCAAGTTCAGCTGAACTTGACTATGCAAGTTCGCCCGAACTTGCTATATCTCCAGCGAACTTGTCAAAGTATAGATAGGGGTCTTTGATGTTTCATTTGCAATTTTCAGAGATTTTGTCACGAAAGAGGTGAAGCTCTGTCCAAGTGTTTCCAGGATCTGTAACGTTGAATATTAATGAAACGGTGATTAAATAGAAACAAATGAGTGTATCCAATGTCGCCTAAGCAAACGGATTCCGCACGTTTACCTTAGGTTTGTCAGATTAGTGCCCGAATGATCCATATAACGGACCTTCAGTGTAGTGCCAATGGGTGTCTTATGTGCCGTCCGGTAGGCCCATAAAGCATCATTCAATTTAATTGACCAATCCTTACGGTCCGTCCATACGGTCTTTTGCAAGATCCCCTTGATCTGCCAGTTTGACACCTCTACTTGCCCGCTGGTTTGCGGGTGATAGGGAGTAGCAATTCTATGGTCAATGCCATACCATTTCAACAATTTTCTAAACCTAAAGTTTTTAAAATGAGATCCTCCATCACTTATGACCCGAGGAATCCCAAACCTTGAAAATATGTGGGATTGGACAAAACTACAGACAACAGTATGGCCGTTTGTCTTGGTGGCTATTGCTTCGACCCATTTTGACACATAGTCAACGGCCACCAAGATGTATAAATTACCATAAGAATTAGGAAATGGGCCCATAAAGTCAATTCCCCACACATCAAAGACATCGACGATGAGGATTGATTGCATGGGCATCTCATCTCTTTTCGAAATACCCCCTGATTTTTGGCACTCAACACAATTCTTTGCAAAGTCAAATGCATCCTTAAATATAGTTGGCCAATATAGGCCACTATTCAACACTTTATGACCCGTCTTTTGACCACTAAAATGGCCACCACATGCAAATGAGTGTACGTGTCTCAACACGCTAGGAATATCTTCATCGGCTACACATTTCCGGATTCTTTGATCCGCACACTCTCTCCACAGATTAGGTTCCTCTAACCGGTAATACTTGATTTGAGACAAAAAGTGTTGTCTCCTCTGTCGATCCCAGTGCTCCGGTAAATCACCTGTAACAAGATAATTAACAATGTTAGCATACCATGGCAATTTAGATAAACTCAAAATATGCTCATCCGGGAACGACTCATTGATCTCTACAGATGTAGGATCCTCCTCAAAAATCACCCGGGACAAGTGGTCGGCCACCACATTCTCACTTCCCTTTTTGTTCCGGATCTCCAAGTCAAATTCCTGCAACAACAAAACCCAACGGATTAGTCTAGGCTTAACATCCTTCTTTTCCATAAGGTACCGTACGACACCATGATCCGAGTAGATAATCACTTTACTACCCCAAATATAAGCTCTAAACTTATCCAATGCGTATACCACTGCAAGTAGCTCTTTTTCGGTTGTCGTGTAATTCAATTGTGCATCCGAAAGAGTCTTACTTGCATAGTACACTGCAACGGGTTTCTTATCAACCCTTTGACCCAAAACAGCCCCAACCGCATAGTCACTTGCGTCACACATAATTTCAAATTGAAGTGACCAATTTGGTGATTGCAAAATCGGGGCTTCAACCAACTTTTACTTCAATATGTTAAAAGCCTCTTTACATTTTTCATTGAATTCAAATGGCACATCTTTTAATAAAAGGTTACATAATGGTTTCGTAATGTCACTAAACCCCTTAATAAACCTCCTATAAAACCCGCGTGCCCCAGAAATGACCTAATGCCTTTAACACTCGTGGGGTAGGGTAAACTCGAAATAACTTGAACTTTAGCGCGGTCTACTCTATCCCACGACTCGACACCACGTGTCCCAACACTATCCCCTCTTGAACCATGAAATGGCTCTTCTCCCAACTCAAAACCAAATTAGTTTCAACACACCTTTTTAGTACTTTTTCAAGTTGATTTAGACAAGTTTCAAAAGATGACCCAAAATGGAGAAATCATCCATGAAGATCTCCAAAGACTCCCCCACCATATCCAAAAAGATACTCATCATACACTTTTGAAAGGTGGCGGGAGCGTTACACAATCCAAACGGCATTCGCCTAAATGTGAATGTGCCGTATGGACATGTAAAGGTAGTCTTTTGTTCATCTTCCGGATGAATAGCAATTTGATTGTATCCGGAATATCCATCCAAGAAACAATAAAACTTTTGTCCGGTGAGTTTCTCCACAATTTGGTCAATGAATGGTAAGGGAAATGATCTTTAGAAGTAGCGTTATTCAACTTCCTATAATCTATAAATATACGCCACCCGGTTACCGGCCGGGTAGCCACCTCCTCACCTGCGTCATTTTTTACGACTTGAATACCTGCCTTCTTGGGGACGGTTTATGTCGGACTCACCCACTGGCTATCAGAGATGGGGTAAATGATACCCGCATCGAGCCACTTCAACACCTCTTTCTTGATAACTTCTCGCATGTTTGGGTTCAATCTCCTTTGTGCATCCTGGGTGGGTGTTATGGTGTCATTAGTGATGATCTTATGCATCACTACCGAGGGACTAATCCCCTTCAGAACCGCAATGGTCCATCCAATAGCCGCCCTATTAGTGCTAAAATCCCCATCAACTTCTTCTCTTGTTCTTCGGTCAAATTCTAAGCAATTATGACCGGGAGTGTGTTGCCCTCTCCAACATAAGCGTACTTGAGATGTTTGGGCAACACCTTCAACTCAACTTCCGGAGGTTCTACTAACGACGGCTTCAACTTTGTATCAATAGTCTCCGGTAAGCTCTCCACTTGGTGCGTCCATGTCGGTTTTCCTTCTTTAACTGCAAGCACCTCCAAAATTTTCACCTCCACATCTATGCTCCTGTTTGTCTCCACCTGTGACCTGTCAAACATAGAACACTCCTCCATTGTGTTCTCCTCATCCACAACAGTGTCGCAGGGAGATATACACTGGTCAATAACATCTGCCATATAGCATTCGTCATCAACTGAAGGATTCATCAGTCCGGAAAAAACATGCAACCTCAACCTACGATTCCCAAATGTTATGTCAACCATCTCATTTTTACAATCAATCTGAGCATTCGCTGTTGCAAGGAACGGTCGACCCAATATCACTGTCGGTTGTTTGGTTGGGTCGATGGCCACATAATCAAGTACCAAAAAGTCCATCGGATAATAAAAGTCCTCGACTTTCATTATCACATCAAAGACAATCCCACGAGGTAGTTTAGGGGTCAAGTCGGCTAACACCACGGTGGTATTTGCCGCTTGAAGGGGAGCAAAATCGTATTGGTCGTATAAACTACCCGGTAAGATGCTCACACTAGCACCAAGATCGAGGAGCGCCCGGTTGATTTTAAAATCGCCCACTTAGACCGAGATAATGGGTGCGCCAGGATCTTGAAGCTTAGGTGGAAGTGCACCCGTAAGGATCGAACTCACATTTTTGGTTAAATCTAATTTCTTTGGAAATTTATGAGTTCGTTTTTGGGTGCATCATTCTTTTAGGTACTTAGCATAAGACGGAACTTGTTTGATTGCATCCAAAAGAGGTAAATTGATTTTTACTTGTTTAAAAACTTCTAACAACTCTTCTTGTTATGGACCTCTTTTGTTTACAATCTTTTTAATGGGTCCCTTCAATGCTTCGGGATAAGGGGCGGTATTACCCTCCACACCCTTTTCCTTAGCAATGGGGATGGATGTGGTCACAACGGGTGTTTTTTTTTATCATTTTTAGCAACTTTTTCATTTTGACCCGTTTGACCATCATCACTCTCTTCATCACTCACGTCTTCCACCACCCTTTCAACAAACGGAGATGGTAGGGTGTTGACACCGTTATCAACGATTCGACCACTACGTAAAGAAATTTTATTGATTGGTACCTCATGTGTGTTCTTTCTGGAAGAGCCTTGATGTTTTGGATTTACCGTGGTGTCGCTTGGGAGTCTTCATCCGCTACCTCTCATTTGAGCCATCTCCTCCGCTAGTTGGCCCACTTGCATCGCTAATGCTTCATGTGATTTGTCTCGAATCTCGTTCTCCTTCTTAGACTCTTGCATCATCGAAAGCATCGTATCCATTGTGGCATTCAAATCACTACCCCCCCCCCCCCCGCATTTTGATTTCCCGTACCACTTCCACCGCCACCTTGGTTGTTGTAATTCCTTTGGTACCCCCTTGATAATTACTATTATCACGTCCTTGGTACCCTTGATTGTAATTACGTTGATAACCTCCTTGGTTACCCCCTGGACAGTTTTGGAAGGAAGACCCGCCTTGGTTGCCTGCATGAAAATTCGAGTTCATTTGGTTCTCGGCGTTCCATAACGAAAATTAGGGTGATTTCTTAAACCGGGATGGTAAGTGTTTGAATTCATGTCGTTATTCTTGCGATCACTAAACACTTGATTTACTTCCTCGACGTCTTCGGCTTTTCCCATTTGACACTCACTTGTACGATGGTCAAGTCCCCCACACCCGTCGCAACCCGCAAACTGTACCGCATTCACATCTCTCTTTTTCATGCGTGCTAGTTCCCGCTCCAAGGTAGAAATCCGATCCTTAGAACTAGAATCGAGATCGGGGAGTGATCAAGAAATAAGATGCTTCTTAGCCCGATCGGCCGACTCTTGGCCTTTGACCTCTTTGCCATTCTTTTGAGGAATTCCCAATCGTCGTCCTCATGATTGCTTAGTAACGTCCCATTACTCGTTGACTCAAGATGATTCCACGTTTCTCCATCCAAACCTCTAACATAACATTTAACCAATTCCCATTTCTCGATTTGATGGTGAGGACACTTTCGGATCAACTCTTTATACCTCATGAATGCTTCATGTAACGGTTCACTTGAGAGTTGTTTAAACGCTCTAATCTCATCAAGCGCATCATCAGACTTTGCCATCGAGTAATACTCATCAAGGAAGGCTTGTTGCATCTCCACCTAAGTGTGAATGCTATTAGTGGGCAATGTCAAGAACCATTGCTTAGCCTTGTCCTTTAATGAGAATTGGAAAAGACGTAGGCGAACCTCATCTTGGGTGAAATGACCACCCCCAATAGTGCTAAAAATAACCGAGAACTCGCTAGATGTGTGTATGGCTCGTCATTCGATCGCCCATTGAAGCGAGGAAGGATGTTAATGTAGTTTGGTTTGCAATCAAAGGCTACTCTTCCCCGTGGTGGTGGTACAATCGGAGAATCGTTCTCCGAAATCATGGGCCGAAATCGACCATCGACTCCTTGTGGCGGTTGACGTCGATCATTGTTACGATTATACCTTGGTGGACCATCCACCTCTTGATTCACCGGTGGTCCACGATTCACCCCTCGATTCGGGTTTTGATGTGCCATACCCACAAAATTAGGAACCCGTGCGTTGTTATTGTTATTTTTGTTATTTGGATTCCCTCGATTGTTGTTCCGGGGTTGGCGGTTATTTTGGTACCCAACAACTTGGTTGTACTCACCATCATACTCATTCCCATAACCATAACCATACCCATTGTCCCATTCATCATTTCCGTTGTTGATGTTGGCATTTTGATACCCATCTTCATGGTTGAAACCCCTACTGTTGTAGAAGTTCCCATCATTTTCATTCTCCCTGAAACCATCCTTATCCTCATCTTCCCTCATTTAATTTCCTCTACAGTATTGGGCTTTGGCGGTATTTATCATGCACTTTTAGGACCTGAGACGCTTGAAGAATCTCTTCCATTCTTCGGTTATGTATGGAAAGATAGAAATGATTGACATGTGTTCGCGCTAAACCGATCCGGTGACCGGTAACTTGGAACACTAAATCTAGCATCATCCGGAATGCTGTTCCTTAACTCGTCGTAATTCAGTTCATACTGATTCGCATCATTTGGGTCTACCCGTTTGAATTCAGGTTGATTAAAATTTTGCTCAGGACCCAAGTTTTGGTTGCGGTTATGGTTGTTAAGGTTGGTAGAGGATTTTGGTTTTGAGGTTCATTTTGTCGAAGTGGGTTAGCCGGTGGGCGGTTGTTGTTGCCCCCCGAGCGATTGTTACGGTTTTCAGGGTTTGCATTCTGTTGGTCCATTGGAACGGTTCTAACAGACGGTGTGGATGGTGAGGGTTGGGTGTTTTGGTTAGGAGCAAGTGTTGCCTCTAACCGGCTTGCTAAATTCCTTCTTGCCACTCGCTCAATTTCCGGTTCGTAAACTAGTGGTGATGTTCGCCCGGAATTCCGTGTACGCATGCACTACCTGTAACCTGCACAAGTAACACACCATGCATAACACAAAAGCAAATAAACTGAAAGGAATAAGCAATTAAATAGATAATCACGAAATCAAACAAAAATCCAAACACAAAGCGCACTAACTCCCTGGCAACGGCGCCAAAATTTGAATTACTTGTAGTTTCTGTTTCAAAAATGGAAAATGATTTAATTAAAAGAGATTTGCAGCGGAATAAGATGGAAAACTTTTACTACAAGCAATGGTCGTTTGTTTTCATCATCATCATGCTTTCAAGTTAATTAAGTTGCATATGATTCACAAACTCCCCCTCAGCCTTTGCAATTACAGTTTGGTAATGAGAAAATGCAGAGAAGATGATATGTGAAAGTTGATCTTTTAAGAGACAAGTTTAAAGGTTACAAGAGTTGCCTATTTATACTAACTATCTAACCTCTGAGCATCTTTGATGACGTCAGGGTTGATAGTGACTTGAAACAATATGTAACTAACTCTAAACACTGCTTATACTAACTATCAGTGCTTGGCACTGTTACGTTGATTAACTAAGCTAATGACTGAACTCTTATTCCTATCCTCTGTCCTTGTTAACTCTGGTAGACCTTGAAGCTTTGTGAAGGCAGATGATAGGATGAGCAGTCTTTATGGAAAGCAGTGTAAGTACATCAGAGGTTGTAACCTCTGATTGTTGAACCAAAGCTCGGATAGTGTTATTTGGCTTTATATCATCTGTTCCTTTCATAGGATTCAATCCCAACACCCGGCAACGGCGCCAAAATTTGATCGGACGCGCTCCGGTCAAAGATAATACTTATATACCCGAATTACCCTTAACAAATGCGTTAGTGGTAGTAAGGGGTCAATCCACGAAGAGTATGTGGTTTACGTATGGATTAATCTAATTATGAAATTGTCACGTTTATGAAGCTTGCTATTTTGATAACTGAATTTGTTGGTTGGAAAAGGTGTCGGAGTTCACCGACAATGTTTATGAATGTGATTAATTACTACGATTATTCAAACACAAGTAAACGCAATTGCAAATGATGATTTAAACAGTAATGAGAAAAAGGGTTCACACCCGGATTCGGTAATTGCAATCCTAGGGTTTCTACAAGTTTTAGAATTGACCTAATTGGATAAACAATTAACGGATTTAGTGTACCGTGACTGAGGTGTCAATAATTATCAACATTCATGAGAATGGACAAGAATACACTTTATAATCAACACAAGTAAATCCTAATCAAGATAACGCATAAGTGCACAAATTCATTTCACAAAGTCATAACTTTATCATCGTTCGACGGTTTGCAAATTCAATTCAAATACACGACAATTATCAAAGATGTTCTAATCAACACACAATTTGTCACACAAGTCAAAACTAGCACAAATCAAACCCTAAAATTAACAACTACCTACACCGGGGTGAAACCAAGGTGATTAGCCGCTCATGGTTGAAGGAACTTGATCACCGGATGATGAAAGCTCGAGTCTTGTCATATTGAAACTTGATAATGGAGATGGATGGTGATTAGGGTTTATGTTGGATGATGGTGATGATGATAGGGTTATGATCGAAAGATGAAATCTGATGAATCGGGATGATAGAAGATGATGATGGTAGGTGATTCTGGCTCCAAGGACTTGTTTCCCACTCCAATAACTCGTAACTCCTCAAAATAGGTCAAAAAGTATCTTTAAACCCGTCCCCAAACTCAACAAACTAAAAAACTCGCGAAGCAGGTAAAGGAGAGCCGTCGCCGACGGCCCATAGTGGCGTCGCCGACGGCCCATTATGGCGTCGGCGACGGTGCCCCTAAAATCAACTTTCTGATTTCTTCCTTTCTTGGTTTCGGTTGATCCAATTCGCGTCCCGGTGCTCCGTTAAGCTCCTGATTAGCTCCTTAAACTCCTTAAGACCTGCAAAACACAAATCTTATTAAAAGTAGGCTATCCGGAATTAAAAGTCACGTAAAACATAAACTTAAACCTAAACAAATACCGGTTTTCACCCACGTATCAACAACGCCAATTTTATGGTCATATTTGTGTTCAAACATGTTGCGTTGCATAACTCCTGTAGGAAGACAAGTCTCTATTTGGTCATGATGTTTTCAATCGTGTAGGCCTCCTGCTCGTCGATGTCCCAGATAACACTTACTAAGTCTGAGTTTTCATCATAACGCCAAGTTGGATGATTGGATTCATAATTGGATTTGCAGGGTACGGACCGAATTTTCTTGTTAATCTTCTTATAACCGTCTATGTTTTGTCACAGAGGTTATCAAGAGGAATGCCAAGTGCTAGGATCCCCCTTTGAACTTCTTCGTCCAAGTTCACTATGGCTCTAGCAGTTTTACAAACACTATTCTTCTGTTGTCAAAGAGGATTACAATTTATTGATTCTAGTGTTGAATTTCCAAGAAACGATGTTTGCCATTTGTTCCTTTTTTTAAGTTTTGGTAAAAATGGCGTTTTCTTGTTTTGATCAATGGAAGTGATGTTAACATCGTTTTATATAATGTTGTGTTTGGCGTGTAGTTTAGGCGGGAATATTTTTATAATAAATGGTGGTAATAAATTTTCAGTTACTTTTTGTTCAAACTTTTTCTCTTTAACAGTGTAACGACATGGCTTTTATGAAAATGGTTTGGCGTTTTAAACACTGGTATGTCGTTTTATGAATGAGTTTGTCGTTTTATGTTAGTGAAGTTAAAAGACCCTTTCACCCTTAATGAAGGGCGCCAACATAATAAAGTTGAGGTGATTTACGAAAATGCCACTGTGTCAATCTAATCCATTGATTGTTTTGATCAAACGGATGAGGGGCGTTCTCACTGTTTTTACACTTATAGTTGTTTTCTCTAAATCCTGCCCCTATATATACATACATATCTAAACCACCACCCCCAAATTTACCCTAGATCCCACTTCAACGTACACCACGCACCCCATCCAATCTCCACCAAAAAAAACCCACCATTAACCACCTCCACTGAAACAAACCATTGTGCAACCATCCTTTATCGTACCCCCACCGTGCAACCACTATCCTTTCAGGATTCGTTTCATGAGATGTCCTGAGAATCCGGCGATCTTGTTTCGTAGGCGTTTCGACGGAATGATTGCGACTTCTTAGAGAATCTTCTTGTTTGTGTGGAAATCGAGTGTCATTTTTTAGTAGTAGCTTTCGATTACTTAAAAGGAGGATTTCTTCACAATTTTGGTGCAGACTCGGCCCATGGTATTGCTGCTCCAGCGATGTGTAATTGCTTAGGCGATGATTGTTAGAGGATAATGTGTCTAGCTAGGGTTTGTTGGTGTTGGCGATTAGGGATTGTTTGTTATTGAGTGTGGACTGATTTTGGGTGAAACTTTGATTTTGTGTTAGTTAAAAGTTAGGGTTCAGGGAAGGTGGAAGGAGGTGATGGTGGTGGTGGTTGTTAGCTAGTTTGCAAGTGAGTGAAAGAGGTTTAGAGAGAGATATATCAATTGTTTTTTAAATTTTATTTATATATATATAATTATTTTCTTAATTACTAAAAGAGGTTATTAAATAATCAAATAGAAAGACCAATTTACCCTTCATTTAATTGCTAAAATTATCTAGGTTAGAGCTAAAGGACAAACCTTGTAGGATTTTGAAACGTTAAGTACAAAACTCATCAATTTTGACAAATGACACCGTTTGAAACTTGATATAAAGATAAAGGACAAAATTTGCAATTCACTCGTTAAAGAATTGAATTCATTGTCTAACCATAATTGCAATTCATATCACTGGATCCAAAGTTATTTATTAGTTTCATTGTTTTCACGTAAGTATTAATGAACCATTAAACATTAATTGCAATTGATCATCATAAACTTATTAATTATTCTTTTGGTCACAGTTACTTTTTATACATTTATCTAATAAATCTTTATTTTTAAGCTTATTTTACGAAAAGTCATCAAACTTTAACTACGAGCCAGTTACAAGTAGAATTCAATTAAAAACAACCTTAAATCTACTCAAAAGTTTAACAATATTTATATAAAAATATGTATATTTTAGACTACATTAGCAACTAACAGGTAGCTTTCGAACTTTTTTTCCTCAAGTAAGAGAGTAACTGCAAAAGCACATGAATGTTCTAATTTATTAACATGATGTAAACATGTAAAATCGTATAAAACCTGTTAAAAATAGTTGCCTAAAAAATTTCAGAATCAAAGAAAGCTCTTCCTTACTTGGTGGTTCAAAATTTATTAAGGGGAAAAGAAATGTTAAATTTTTCTAGCCAAATACAACCAGGATGTATGTTAGTATTATTAAATACATCAAGAGAAGCATGTAATATAATTCTTATTGATTGGTATCAGATGACCAATTCCAATCTTGCCTTTAGTTCAAGAGAAAGCTAAAAAGATGCATATATACAACAAATGATTCACGGTTTATGCATGAATTTCATGAAAAAACAATAACACCACCTACTATGATACCCACCAAAGCTTGATTGCAAAAAAGAACATCACGGAATTCATTGGATCCCTAACCATATCAGAGCCATAGTACATCGCTGCGATTAGTTGAGACTTACTTAAGTTTATTGTGTATACCTTTTTCTTAACTCCAAGATAGATTTGCTTTCATAATGCTTGCTAATCGCGACATCAAACCAAAATATATGATCCCAATAATTACAGGTCTCAAGCCATATCCTCCTACCTATTTGAACCTGTTTCTTACCCATTTAGCCTCGTATAAATTAATGTGCTTTTTTTAAAATGCTTGTCCGTTTCAACCCATAAAACTTCTTAGCAGCCAAATTGACATATCGCTCACTAAACTGAGATCTCCAAGAAAAAATGGCCTTCGGGTTCTGAAGAGCTGATTCCAAGTAATCAAAAGCAACAACTAATCAAACTTTAATGAAATAAATGTGTCACATTCTATTTAATAAATTATAATTTTAATTAATACAAAGAAGCTATAAGAAAAAAAAAGGTTTGAGTCACACCAACTTCTTTCGAAGCATCTCCTTTAAATGAATATCACTAAGTTCCTAAGATTGTATAATTCACAGTTACATTGAAACCATATATAGTAAGAACACCATAGCTCCACTCGTTTAGAAAGATTGAAGGTATTGATGCGTAGAAGATAACGTAATATAATCGCAAAACAACCCAGGAATCACAAAATCTCCAATTAACAGCCAAAACATAACATAAACGTAAATCAAACCAATATTAGTCGATAAACAGCATAATCTATGATGAACAATCATATGAAAACAATGAAGGATTCATACATGTTGATGCGATGACGTAACAACTACAATTTTAACCTTACAACAACAAAGTCTTACCGTACATCGAACTTTGGCCAAGGGATTTCGTTGCTGGATTGTTTAGTTCAAGAGAAGCTTTGGCCGATCATGAAGTAAACGGCGAAGGAACATTAGGGATTGTGTAAAAGAGAGAAAAATGGTTATGTTGAAAAGGCGGAAGAAGATGTGAGGCTCTGTATAATTGTTTTTGCGGGTCAACTGTATTTGGTAAAGACCCAGTTAAAAAGTGCATTTAGGCGGGAAAAATAAATTAAGATCATCTCATAGAGATGTCATGTGTCCCCCAATTATATAGTATAGACATATATAGATTCCTAGTAGTTAGTATGATGTTTCTCATGATATCTGGTGTTCGTTTGATGTTTTTGATCTGATTGCTCCAACAATTAGTATAAGAGCACATACGATTGAAGGCCTGTTGAAGCACCACCGAAGAAAACTGGTCAAACAAGTTCATTCCACCTCGTGTTTATGTGTTTTATTAGAGGCCGATTTTTCGACAGCGGTGACTGCTTTCCGTCCCTTATAATTGTTATTTTTTTCACTTAATTGCATCACAAAATGCATTTCCTTTAAACTATTCCTACATTTTCAAATTCCAAATCTTTTGACAAATTTTAATCCCAAATTCAGTGTCTTCAAATTCCAATTTCTTTAAAAAATACATTATGAGTGTAACCAAACACCACGCACACTTCTAGACTCATATATGGTTATGGATATGAAAGAATATCGTTAGAAGGGGATACAAGTCGGGTCGGCCACCCTTCAAGTGTCAAGTTAGTCTCTCGTATATTTTAGTGTATAATATGTATGCGTAATAGGTATTTAGCGGGTGTAAAAGAGTTATATGATAAATATAATAATGGGAGACGAGGAGTAGTTTTCATTCAAGTGACCAGATAGAAGAGAGAGCTTTGAGATCTATAGAGCAAGCTATTCATATTTTTATACTAGTAGGAAGCCTGCGCAATGCTGCGGGGGCGATAATTTTCAAGGCATTATTCGTTTACGTTAGTTGTACTTATGTTAGTTTTCTTATTCATAGGATCGGTGTTATATATCCATGTCATAAGCATTGCATATCTCGAACAAATAATAATTTAATATTATAAATACCAACTACTTGTATAGGATTGTTTTGTTGTATTATATGTTCTCTAAGATAATGTTGATGCTACTTAGTTACCTGCACGTTGGGACCGGTTGTTTAACTTGTTAATCTTCCTGACCGATTACTATTATTCTTTTGTAATATGTGTTTAATAACTAAGAGCACAAAAGATACTTTCAGCAAACTAACTATGATAATGCTCATCAAAACTATAGTTTAAATAATGTCATTATTTAAATCGCTATATACATTAAAATAAAACTATTAGATATAGTAATTATAACATATCATTTCAATTGTAAGTCCTACTGTCTTCCAAACACCTCATACGAACGATTTTAAACGAATAATCACTAAAAATAAAAGCATAACTAACAAAAGCAGTCATATCATGGATCCATCACCCTGGTTATCCTCACCTGCACCATTAGTTCAACAATTTCCTCTTTCTTCTTCCACCAACGCCCCACATCCACACCCTCCTCACCTCCTATTTCTTCCCACACATCGCCGACTACTACATCAGATAATTCTCATCTTCCTTTATCTACCGATCAATCTTCTTCCACCAATGACACATCTTCCACTCTTTCTCCCACTTCACCTACTCCCACACCAGATGCTTCTCCAACTCCTTCATCTAATGAGCAAGCTTGCACCGGCAATAATGAATCTTCTTCCGATGTCATACCTCAACATGAGAACTCTCATTCATCCTCCCCTCAAGTGACAAGAACTGGACGACAACCTAAAGTCCAAATGCCAAGTATCACAATAATGATTTTGTTCTATATACTTCCTCTACTACTTCTATCACAGAACCATCAACTGTAAAACAAGCCTTAAAACATCCACTTTGGAAAAAGGCTATGCATGAAGAATTTGAAGCCCATCAAAGAAATTCCACGTGGACTTTAGTTCCACCAACCTCTGCTCAAAATGTTGTTGGTAGCAAATGGGTATATCGAGTAAAATACAATCCTATTGATCGTTTGAAGGCTCGTTTAGTGGCTAAAGGTTTTACCCAACGACCCGGTATTAATTATGGTGAAACATTCAGTCCGGTCGTGAAACCCGCTACACTTTGTCTCTTATTATCTCTTGCCATATCTCATAATTGGTCACTTCGTCAATTGGACATTAACAATTCCTTTCTACAAGGCACTCTCCATGAAGACGTTTATATGGCTCAACCAATTGGTTTCATTGATTCTTCTCGCCCGTCTTATGTTACATAAAGCTATTATGGTCTCCGTCAAGCATCTAGAGCTTGGTACACAGAACTCAAAACTTATCTTCTATCTTGCAACTTCAAATCTACCATCTCTAATCCATCCTTATTCATCAACACTACTACTTCCTCTCCTATTTTCTTACTCGCCTATGTAGACGACATCATTATTATTTGTCCGACGACATCATTATTATTGGTCCATCCGATTCCCTTTGCAAACTTTCATTACTACTCTTTCAACTTATTAGTGGTCCATCCGAAGAACTCAAAACTTATCTTCTATCTTGCAACTTCAAATCTACCATCTCTAATCCATCCCAGTCTGCATCTATTTATTCTTGTATTCAGTTGAATGGAAATCAATCAAGTTTGATAATTTCTTATTATTTTTGTGGTAGATAACGTGAAAAATAGCCTGGCTTTAAAGTTACCTGAACCAAAATTGGCCAAATACATAAAGTTGAGATTAGTTACTCAAGACAGGTCGTTATATAGTCTACACCATAAACTGAATAGGGCCCAAGACGGTTAGTTTCATTAGCTCCATGGAGGTCAAAAGGCGGATGGAAACAACTAGGTTTGCCATTACTTTTGTATCGGTCTTTACTTTAACTTTATGTTGACTTTATTACGTATTTGTACATTAACCTTAGTAGTTGGTATAACTATCACAAAGAACATGACATCAGCGGCTTAGTAGCTATTCTCTTCGTTCCTATTTGTTTCATTTTGATAATATGTAGTTGAGACGTGAGAACATGAACTTTGCAGGTCTGAATTTAGTTTAAATGAGCTCGGGTTAATTTCACATCGATTCCGTGAACATATTTTGGTAAGCAGGTTTATCATTTATGTATATGTTGAGCTTGGGTCTGGTTAATATATTTTACCATAGTAGAAGATTCACTTCAAAACCTTATCAAAATTGATTATTAACCTTTCAAACACTAATATTTATTAACATTTTCTATGAATAGGTACAATAGCTACATTTAATAAACAATCTAATCTTATTGTGGATAAAAATATTAGATCAATGGGAAATAGTATAATATAGTTTTTTATAGAGTTGACTGTTGAGTGTATAAATGTTTAGAATATAACTTTTTGGTCTTTAATACACTTTACTTTGATAAATATCAAATGTGTGTTTGCCAATTGCCACGTGAATTGTATGGAGTATGGACCCGTTGATTTTGTTTGAACTAATATATTAAATGATCGTTGTCTAATGTTGAATGTAGATTAATTAATTTCACTTCAAAACCTTAAAAACTGATTACAAAAAATTATAACTTTTTATTAACTAATTTTGGAAATGTAATTTAATATTTAGATAAATAATGAAACGTTTCATTCATTTCAAGGTTTATATTAACATTATTAAATAATATAATTTAATTTGAGTAACTCGTATAAATTAAACTAGAATTAGTATATAAGAGAGAAGTTGGGATGGACATAACAATGTGAGGCCCGACATGAGCCCAAAGCCAGTTTATTAGACCGCGGGGCGGAGGTTTGGAGCATGGGTTGACACGTGGGTCGGGTGGACTTCACTGGCAAGACCAAAAAAATTGGGGGTATGGTGGGGCTTGGTTTGGGGCGTGTCTTGGCCAAATTCCTTTTATTTTTCTTTTTTTAAATTAACGGATAAACCACAGGGTAGGGTGTATCCAATGTCCACCCGCCAGCTCAGATAGGTAGCCCCGCCTAACGCCCGGGCTGAAACCCCCGCCCAAAGGGCCACGCCCAAAGCCCACTTGGGGCGGTGACATAGGCGTTTCCCCCAAACCCACGCCCCAACCTCCACCCCCATACCCCATAGTCTTAGCCCTGAGTTGAACCTCAAAAGATGGGTAATAGTTAAAGGAATCGGAAAATGCATGGCAATACTGTAAACAATATTACGGAATTCTCTTGGATATATTGTGAACCGTTTGGTGGAACTCGTGTATTCAGTTGCGAAGCTTGAGATTTCCAACCAGATTGTCGAAAGTCAGCGGACCTAAAATTATACCTAAAAAAATTATAAAATCGGGAGGTCGAAAACGTATATACCAATAAAATTCCATACGAAAACTACATACCGGACACTACTTAGCGAAAAGTTCGGGCCCCCCCCCCCCCCCCCCCCGGGCCCCCACTAAGCTACGCCCATGCGTGTATTTACTAAACAAAGTTGAACAAAAGAAAATGTTCATTTAAATTTAAATAAGTAAACAAACATGAACATCATATGTCTAGTTTGTTCATTGAGCGGTCATTCGTTTGCATTCGTTTATATTTTTTCATTTACGTTTGTTCGTTTATGTTCATTTACAACACGGTTAAATTTGTTTATTAGTTATTAACACCAACTAACACATCATGCATCGGCTCATCACCCCAATCAAGTATTAAACCCGAACATTGGACAATCGATTAACGACAAGATGGTTATTTTTCTTAGAACCATGGCTTGGGAAACAAGAATAGAGGATTCTGTTTCTTTCCTCGAGGATTTGAAGTCAAATTTGGAAGTATAAAAAATAAATCACATTATCCACCAGAAAATACTAAAAAAAGGTAAAATGAATTGTTTTAAATATAGTTTAGTGTTAAGATAAGTTTGGGAAAACAAAATTTATATATGCGTTTTAAATAATCCATTTATGAAAGTGCTAATTATCTAACAAAATCTTAAAATAAGAAAAACATTCCATGTGTTACCTACAAAAACTATAAATTAATTTGGTAAACAATGACATGTTTGGTCCATGATTGGGTGTTTTTTTAATGTATTTGATGGTGAAATCATAATAAGACATGAATGGACATCTACGGATAATTTAAGGGTAGTGAGCCCCTCCCACTAATACTCGAGATGGGCATAAAAACCGGTTCCGAACCCGAACCAGTAGAACCGAACTGGACCCGGTTTCAGTTCCTACCCGACATTAAGTAGAACCGGTTCCGGGTTCAAAAGACCCGTTGGTTCCAACCCGGTTTCACAATTTTACCATTTGAATGGGGTCGTACCCGGTTCCTACCCGTACCCGATTCCTACCCGTACCCGGTTTCACTAGTACCCGGTTCCACCAGTACCCGGAAATGCAGTTCTAGAAGGAACCGGTTATGGCCGTTATAATGTTACCGTTGGAACCGGTTATGGCCGTTATAATGTTACCGTTGGAACCGGTTCCTGAACAGTAAATGGCAGGTTTGACTGTCAGGAACCGGTTCCCAATAGTAAAATGGCAGGTTTGACTGTCAGGAACCGGTTCCCAATAGTAAAATGGCAGGTTTGACATGAACCGGTTCTGAACAGTAAATGGCAGGTTTGATAGTCAGGAACCGGTTCCCAATAGTAAAATGGCAGGTTTGACTGTCAGGAACCGGTTCTGAACAGTAAAATGGCAGGTTTGACTGTCAGGAACCGGTTCCCAATACTATCATAAACCGGATCCGCACCATACCCGGTTCCACACCATACCCGGTTCCATAATACCCATACCCGGTTCTACACGGTTCCATATTCTTGGGTGTGAACCCGGGTAGGAACTGGACCCGGTTCCACACCATACCCGGTTCCAATGACATCCAAGTAGAACCGGGTCCGGGTTGGAACCGGTTCCGGGTATTAATAAAACCCGATTATGCCTATCTCTAACTAATCCTCTTTATCCAATTTATAAAATAAAAAAATATTCTACAAATTACTGTTACTATAATTTTATTAATACTATGAAACTTGAAATTTGATAGGGTGCAAACAAGTCGAGCCGAGCACGAGCTTGACCAGGCTCGAGCTCGAGCTCGATTAATATATTGAAGCTCGAGCTCAAGCTCGGCTCGATTCGAGATTTGTTTCTAAAGCTCGAGCTCGGCTCGTAGGTAAAATTTTCAAGCTCGAGCTTGGCTCGTTTATCATTTCCTAATTAATTTATATTAATTATAATTATTATTTTATATATAATTTAGTATTTTTTTCATAAATTTATATATATTAATCATTAGTATTTAAATATATATATTTAATATATTAATAAAAATATATATAAACAATAGGCTCGTTTAGGCTCGCGAGCCGGCTTGAGCTCGATAAGCAAAGCTTGGGCTCGGGCTCGGGCTCGTTTAGTAAACGAGCTTGCTTTTTAGGAGCTCGGCTCGTTCGAGCTTTTTTTCGAGCCGATCTCAAGTAGCTCGGCTCGTTTGCACCCCTAGCTACAATGCCACCGACACATTGTTTGTTAAGTGTGCTTAGCCACGACACGTTGTTACGCGTGCTTCTTTATTGATCCATACTACCTTCTACTACGCTACGGCTACTCGAGATGAATTCATGCACTGTAAACGAACCGAACGAACACGAACGAAGCCATATTCGTGTTCTTTCATTAAGGAAATTAACATGTTCGCAAACTGTTCACGAACGCATCCCGAACATAAGTTTATGTTCGTGTTCGTTCGTTACGGAAATTGAGTTGCTCACAAAAAGTTCGTGAACGCTTGTCTCAAACACAAACGAACGAAAGCAAATAAAAACGAACGCAAACGAATATTTAACTTGAAAATAAAAATATTGTTATCCTTAAACATCGGATATAAGTAGTTATATACAACCATCAAATGATAAATAAAAACACAACAAGTCTACTACACCATCAAACGATGAATGAAGTTTAACTAACTTAGATATAATTATCCCCAAAATGTCTTTGAATGTCTAAATTTTAGCTAACTAAGAAAAAAAAATAGGGTTTCAAGTTTTTAATGTGTTTAGATAAAAGGTTTATTATTTTTTTAATATAATCAAACGAACACGAACGAACGTAACCGAACATATTACCGAACGTTCACGAACGCAATCGAACGAACGAGACCTGTGTTCGTGTTCGTTTGCTAAGCTAACCGAACACAATTTTTCGTTCGTGTTCGTTTGTTAAGCTAATCGAACAAACATAAACGAACTTTCCGCCAAAGGTTCACGAACTGTTCGCTGAACGTTCAGTTCGTTTACAGCCTCCACTTCCTAATGAAGCCATGCTCAGTACCTTCGATTTTAGTTTGAATAAGCAGATTGTTATCGATTATTTAAAGTTTTAATTTTACTTAATGATTATCAACATGTATAAAATCAAGGTTTGGTAATTAAATTAATTTGCAATCAACTTGTTAATGTTTATTAAGCATTCAAATATCTTTATAAATATATACACATACACGCTATTATTATTAATATATTGAGATTTAATAATATCAATAATAAATTTTAAGTAGCGCTACACATTACACATACACATAGCTCACACATTACACATAGCTCACTCATTTACTTGTTGAATTTACCCCTCCCTTCTTGTGTTTTTTTAATAGCAACGAACGACGTGACAACCACCGTGACACCGGACGCTGTGGCTAAGGTCAACTACTCGACCGCCGCCAGCCCCTTGCCTCTCCCAGATACGCGGAAACCCGACCTCTACCCGTCTGAAGGTACGACAGTGGAATAATCTGTAAAACCTCGCCTCCCATCCAAGACGAACTGGCGCCACCCGTATTCGCCCTTCACCTGGATGTCGCAGAAAATAATGAGGAGAGTGGGAGTCGAACCTGAGTCACAAGGAACTCCAAATCTTTCCCAAACACTCCACCACTACCTCATTGACCCCTTCTTGTGTTAATAGGCGGTAAAGTGGTTACTTGTTAACATATCTTAAGAGATTGAATTAATTTCCTGTTTCCTTTTTTAAACCAAAAAACCATCAAAAAATAGGGTTAGATAGAGTTAACGATATTAAACTATTTCCTTATGGTGTGGTAGAGTGAAATGAGAACAAGTGACTGATGAGGCACCTAAGTGAAGTTAAGGATGGTTAAAGTATACCCAAGGCTAAGTTAACCTACATATTGTGTAGGGATGGCAAAAATATCCGAGCCTGACGGGTATATCCGAAACCCGACACAAATGGGACGGGTATACCCGATACCCGACGGGTATTGGGCCGGGTATGGGATTATTTTTAAAAATTTTCGCGGGTATGGGTCGGGTATGGGATTAGGTGATACCCAACCCGATTATCCGAAACCACATACTCGTTTACCCGAACTATATACCCGATCATATTCCCACCTTTTTTAAGTTATATTTTTATTTTCTATTAACCCTTGTCTATTGGTGATTTATTTCAGTATGTTCATAATGTGAAAAAATAATTTCTTTTAGTATATGCATTCGATAATACTATTTACATTTTGTATGTTGTGAAGTATATACATGTAAGTGTATAAGTATTATAAAGTTCTTATTAATTTATATGATAAAACGTATATGTATATAATGTACATTTATAATTTATAATAGTTGTTGTATAAATAAAATTATATAATAATTATAATATTAAAAAAATGTATTTCGAAATCCCAACGTATATTTTTAACAAACTAATGAGTATACCCGATACCCGCGGGTATACCCGATACCCGACAGGTAATTACCCGACTAATACCCGACGGGTATGAGACACGATTTTGTAACCGGGTATGGGTATCGACCCATTGCCATCCCTAATATTGTGGTGTATAAATTCTTTTTCTTCAGTCGGGTATAAGACACGATTTTGTAACCGGGTATGGGTATCAACCCATTGCCATCCCTAATATTGTGGTGTATAAATTCTTTTTCTTCAATTGTTGAAGGGGTTTTCACACTAATAACAACTATATTTATTAAATTCATTTATGTATTTTATTTACTACAGATGAATTAAAATCTTCTTAATTTCTACCACAGTTAGTTATGATGTACAAAATGTCATGTTTTAAATACTGTTCTAAACTGTTAAAAATAATAAATAAGATTATTACAGAAACCATATACTCAAATCTTAATAAAAGCGACACAAAACGGGTCCTTGTTTATGTTCTAAATCCAAGAAATTGATCTAAATGAATGCACACACATGCACAAACCAACCAACCACTGTATGTATAGTACCAAACTCACAAACCCATTATTTTATTTCATTTTTTCCCACTCATCATACTTTGGCCAGAAGAACTCCCTGAAGATGTGCCACTTGTCTTCTGATTTCCAAGTACATTAAGATCTTCAAATAATCTGTAAGAAGGAATAAACGGTTGACTTTGACCCGACCCGACACGACCATCTCCATTCATGCCTGCTGCCCTCAGATTATTCGAATACGAGTTTACTTGCTGCGCAGGAATGTTGTTTACTTGCTGCGCAGGAATGTTATATGTAGGAGGAGCATATGTGTAAGAAGCATATGGGTTGTTGGCGTAATATACAGGAGTTGCAGCCCATGGTGGTGGAATATAGCCCATGGGCTGGGGCTGGGGCTGGGGCTGGGGCTGGGGCTGAACCTGTGGTTGTGGTTCGGACTGAGCCCATGGAACCACATAACTATTTGAGGGTTGCTGAGTTTGGTAGGGATAAGTCTGCGGGGCGGCTGGAACTGGTGGTGATTGGTCAATGTTTTGCGTTGGGGACGTGGCGGCTGGTGGTGGCTGGGAAGGTGGAGAGGTGGTAGTTACAGATGATAAGGCGAGGCTTAAAAAGTCAATCATGTCATCAGCTCTTGTTGTGTCAACTGGTGGAGGTGGATCGGTTACAGTTAAAGCCATACTCATTGAAGGATCTGTTGATTCATTTACCACACCCCCATTTGGAGATACAGTCGTTTGTGCTTTCGTGTGCCTGCAAAAACAAAACAAAAAAACAATCATCTTTCAGAGGTAGAAACATTGTAAAACTGAAAAAAAAAATAGGCAGGTTTTACGGAATAAGCAAATAAGTCGATTCATTTCCTTTTTCAGTAACATGTATTCAAAAAAACAATCATCTTTCAGAGGTAGAAACATTGTAAAACTGAAAAAAAAAATAGGCAGGTTTTACGGAATAAGCAAATAAGTCGATTCATTTCCTTTTTCAGTAACATGTATTCTTTATTGTATTCCCTTGACACATTAAAAAACAATATAACCCACTTTGGGCAAATGGGACTAATCTTTAGATAAAAAAGAGATGAATTTTAAGATTAAAAAAACATGGTCGATTTGAAAAAAATGAATAAATAAAAAATTGGCAGGTTAAATAACGGGTCAAAACCAGTAATTCTCCAGGTCAAAACAATCTGGATCGATCGGTTCTAATGTAATAAGCAAATAAGTCAGCTCATTTCCTTTTCTGGTAACATATTTTCTACATTAAATTCCCTTTGACCTACTAAAAAAGAATATAACCCATGAGGAACTTTAAAATAAAAAAGCAATTATATTTAAAAATAAAAGAATAGGCAAGGTTGGAGAACGGGTCAAAACAAACTGAATAGGTTGGTTTCATGTAATAAACACTTAAGTCAACCACTTTCTTTTCTAGGTAAAATGTTTCTCAACGAAATTCCCTTTGACCCGTTAAACAAAAATATAAACACATTTTGGATGAAGGGTCAAATTATTTGGCAATAAGAAAGAAGGATCAACCTTCTAGCAAGCAGAGCAAAGTCATCTTCTTCTTCTTCTTCCTCTTCCTCGTCTTCTTCTTGAGGTTTCTTCTTTGGGTCTGGAGTCACACGGGGAGAGACTGCCGCAATACTTGATTTCAATTTTTCTTCATCTTCTTCAGTAGGATGTTTGATTTGAGAGTTTAGCGTATCATTATCAGGAGGAGGTGGGGCAATGGAGCTTGTAATTTGAAGAGGAATTGGAGAACCGGAAGCAAAAGCGTCATGTTTTGCAAGAACAGTTTGCAGCTGGTCATTCAACTCAATACCCTGTCCAAGAAGTTCCTCATCACTGCACACAATCAAAAAATCATCATAAGCAAGTACACACACTTCAAAGTTTGTTGTTGGTGTTTATAACCAAATAAGATTAGTGGTTTGCAGTTTACACACCTTGTGGAAGCTAACATTTGCATCAATTTCTTCTGATTCGATCGACACCGGTCCACGACATCAACAATGACTTCATCTTTTACCGCCTATTAATCAAGTATTGAAAAAAACCATGAGTCACATGTTATTATATTTTATAAGCAAAATTGCAAAAAATTAAAAAACAAAAAAGAAATAGTATGCGTACTGCACGGTCATTTGGATCAACTTCTTCCAACATCTCAGATAGGAGATCCGAAACATTCCTCATAGACTCGATCGTTGACGCACTAAAAAAGAAACAATTATTTATCTTCATCAAACCACCAATAGCTAAAACAGAAAGTAAAAATACCTTAAGTTTTCAATCTCGGAAGCCATGGCTTCATCAAGCCTTGTTGAAGAATTACTTGGCATTCCATAGTTTGCTTGAGGGGATCTTGAAGATGGATGAGTAACCGGAGGTGTAAATATCGGAGCTGCATCAGGTGACCGTTGAGGAAATTGTACTCCAGATTGCTGTAATAATAAGGTAATACCAAAAACGAAAAAAATATATATAAATTTTTAAGTTGGAAACTTGCCGGAAAAAAAGTTGTATATCCAAATCAATATCATCAAGTTGTTAGTAATATTGAAAACGTGTATGTACAATATATTTACCCGTAATTCATCATAAGCAAAGTAATATTGAGGATATTTTCCTCCCCGGCCACCAAACGCTTCTTGCCAAGAGTCTAACAGTACCAATATTTTCTCCCTCACACGCATGTCCGTCTGCAAAAAAATATATATACTTCTTGTAACTGGTGAAAGGTGAAAAAGTACCTACTTGACTCTAATAAGTCAAAAGTCAACTTTCTTCATGACAGGGATAGTCAAATAGAAAATTCACCTTTTTCTTAACAATCTTAATCATCTCTGGGAGTAGGTTGCGCTCGGCTATTTGAAAATGAACATTTTCACCACAATTCTTTACCATCGTCTCTAAAAGCTACAATCCACAATAAACCATCACTTCAAGATTTATAAACTAAAATAGAAAAATATAAAAATAATGGTATAAACTACAAAAGGTTTAAAATAGATGAAATACCGTCAACGAAAGTAACTGAACATTAGGGTTCTTATGTTGTAATCTTTTCTTCAAAGCCTTGACAACATCTTTTGCAAGCCTGGAAAATTTTAGATTATATATAAACTTCCAGAAATTTAGATTTGAACCGAAAATAAACTAATTTGAATTCCGGAAAATTTCTTAATAGTCACTAATTCTGACAAATTGTTCCATTTGTTTTGAAGCGCCTTAGACAAATAATTGTGTGTGCATAGAAAAGCTTTAGTAGCATACAAGGAAGGTTAATAATACTCATCATAACAAGATGGAGCTCAATCCGCTCATTTCTCATGAAACGTCTACAAACAAGAATAAATGCTCATAATATTTCCTTAGCTACTCTGCCCCGTAATAATTTACACATAAACGGTCTAATTGAGAACACAGATAAGGTTCCGTGTACCCGTTACAAATATACACAAAGATAGTCAACTTTCCTCATGCGCAGTTAATAAACGACTTATATTAACACCCACAAATACAAAGACAACTCCCGACTAAAAAAAATACATTTGTTTAGTTATATTTAAAAAGTAAAAATAAAATAGCAGATACTTGAAGAAAATCGTGATGGAACCTTGATTGATACGCGGTATACACTTAATAATCCTAACTACCATGCACATATAGTAGAAAAACATATAGGATTCAACAAAACAAACCCAACAAGCTTTCCACTAGCTTGTAAAACTTTAAACATAAACAGCTACCAACATGTTTGAATAGCATACTCTATCTACCCTATAGCAATAACAAAATAATTCAATAGCAGTAGAGGTGCACAAATCGGTTAATTTCAATAACCGGTTCGGTTAACCAGTTGATTTGACTTTTTGACTTTAACCGTTTAATGCTTTAACTAATTATTACTTTAACCAGTTATTTTTTTAAATGGTCTGGTTAATTACTTTAACCGGTTATTATTTTCGGTTGATAACCGGTTTTTTTGCCTTTTTATTGAATTTTTTGGTTAACTGGTCTACCAGTTAAAAAACCAGTTAATAACTGTTTTCTATACTAAATATTTATAACCGGTTCCTCTTTGAGGACTTGGTCCAGGATAGGAGTACGTGCTATGCAGTTAATAGCGGCACTATATCGGCAATGTTGTAGAAGGCGCTAGGCGCTAGTCGGGCGGTGAGGTACCGCCTAGGGATTAATAGGGATTAACCGGATTGGACTTTTTATGTATATTTTTACAAAATTATATAAATATATAGTTAAATTTATACTTTTTATATACAAATTTACAAGTTTGGGAACCATATGTAAAGTTGTGAAAGTTAGAGGGGGTTAAATGTTAAAATACCCAAACTTAATTAAACCTAACCCACCATCTCTTTCTTTACACGGCCGCTCTTCCCCCTCTCATCTGACATGGCGCACAAGAAACAAGCCGCAGCCCCAATTTTGTTTCCAATTTGGTTTCAAACAAGGTAAGAACTCATTCCATAAGATCGATTCAGTCCAATTTTGACCGATTAGGTCTGATTTTTGACCGATTTTGACCACTGCAGCCTAGTTTGACCGATTTGCCAAAATCCAGGCGGCAGACCTCCGATGACCGTTTAATCTCCGCCTAGGCGCAATTTTTTCTGCAACATTGTATATCGGTGCTATAGCGGTTAGCGGACCTTCGGACGTGTAGCGGTCCAAATAGCGGTTGGCTATAGCGGTCCCGCTATTTGCCGCTATGTGACCGTTATTTGGAAACCTATATAGCGGTCAAAGTCAAATTAGGTCAAAGTTTGAAAAAATGGTCAAAAGTCGCCTAAAATCAGACCAAATCGGTCAAAACTGGATCAAATATTAGTCAAAATTTGACCAAATCGGTTAAGTGAAACGAATTGTTACCTTAATTCGAACAAAAATTAGTTGTTGCTCCATGATTTTGAACCATTGTAGAGATAGCTGGGTACTATGCCTGATGAAGAAGAGATGGGGAGCGGGAAAACGGCGTAGGATGAAAGTGGTATTGATTAGGGTTATTTAAGTTTGGGTATTTTAACATATAACCCCCTCCATCTTCATTAGTTTATAGTTAGTCCTCATACTTGTGAATTTATATATAAAAATATAAAATTAATGGTATATGTATATAATATATATAAAAATACATAAATTATGCATGGTATAAAAATTACCGCTATATCACCGCTATACCACAGCTATAACCTATATATCATGTAGCGGACCTTGACCGCTATTCGATTTTTGACCGTCGAGACGTAGGATTAAGATTAAGGACTTTTAGGGGTCGGTATGGTTGTGCCCCAGCTTTGTGTTAAGCTTAGTTTTCTTTTACATTTTTAGGTAGGCCTATGTTGGCTGGGATTCTTGTTTTATACCTATTTGGTGTTTTCCGATGATGGGTTTCTTGTTATATGCCTATTTGGTGTTTTCTACCGATATATTTGTTATTGCTATGGTTATAGCTCCATCTTTTGTTGTGTCTACGGTGTGTGTTGTTTGCTTAGAGCAGGATCTCTTTGGTAGCAGCCTCTCTATCCTTGAGATAGAGGTAAGGTTTGCCGACCTCCCACCCTCTCTAGACGCTACCCATAGTTTTTGCTATTTGTAGGATTTTACTGGGTGGGTACGGTTGTTGTTTTAACCGGCGGTTAAAATTAACCACTAACCAGTTACCGGTTACGGTTACTTAGCCGGGTTTTTGTGCCCACCTCTAAATAGCAGCAACTTTTTCTTCAGTTTTCCTGGAGTCAATCTTAACAACACACATAGAACCATAACACTAAAACAAATATCACTTCCAGTAATCAAAGAGTTAATAAACCAATCATCAAACGCTAGAAAAAGAAATCCCACACATCAATTTTTGATTCTTTAATTAAAATTACAGATTAACACAGCAAGAAATCAAGTAAAAAAGCACTTGAACTATCTTGAGTTACAAGTAAAAGAAAACCCTAAAACACAACAAACCCATATGAAAAAACACAAGGTGCGAAGATTACCAAGGGTTAGCGTTGAGAGTATCGCAGATATCGATGTTGAGAGTCCAATCAGGGCCGTTCAAGAAGTCGCTGGTGGCTTTGTCGACTCGAACAACAGCAGAATTGGAAGATGACGATGAAGCCGATGTAAAGGCGGTGGCGGGAATCATCATTGAAATTGGGGGTTAGGGTTACAGAGGAGGATTCATGGAAGTTTTGCCTGCTGAGAATTTGTTAAAAAGCTGTTTTGATTGATAAGGGAGGAGATTCCTAAAGAAAGGCAGCCAAGAAAAGTGCGACTTTTTTGTCTTTTTAATAGGGTCAGGGTAGACTCTCCATCTTAGTTTTCTTTCTTGAGCACACCATCCATCCCCTTTTTATGTTTTATCTCCATATCCCTTCTTTTGCTTTTTTTAGTCTCTACTTGTTCCCTTACAAAAAAAAAATTATAAGGGTTGTTTCTATACTTTTGTATTTACCAACTAGATCATAGACCCGTTGAAATACACAGATTTGAAGGTAGAGTTTAGGGATGGGTAAATGGTACCCGGTACCGGTATCGAATTTACTGAACCAGATATATTTTCGGTACCGATTCGGTATCGACTTTTGATATTTTCAGTACCGGTCCGGTACGGTACTGGTTTGGTATCGGTATTTTCCGGTTTTTACCATCAAATACCGGTACCCACTTTTGGAGATTTTCGGTGTCGGTACTTTCGGTTCCGGTACCGGACGATACCGAACTCATCCCTAGTAAAGTCATGTAATTTTATAATAAGGTGTATATAAATTTACATAACTAAATTATTTTGTAACATACCTTAAACTCTAGTAATTTAATTTACATATTTAAATCTATAAATATATTATAATGTTTGTTTCATGAAAGACCGTTATTAATTTCAGAACGATTAATCATAAAAATAATAATTAAAAATATAATTCTTATATAAGTGCTTTAAACCTCTAAACAAATATTACTTTTGATTAATACTGTTACATGAATGTATAATTTTATAAAAATTAGAACTCACAAGATATACATTTAATTGTGATGATAAATAAGATTATATATTTATTTAGGTGATTTTTTTCTATATCTTAAGTTTTGAAAGATTATTAATGGTTATAAAGCATAATCGTTACATATATATACACACACTAGCAGGCTACCCGCGCGATGCGGCGGTTAGCGACAACTTACAACGAGGTACCTGTTTCCTCTTAATTAATAAATCCAAAATACCTTCTTAATTTATAAATCCACAATACCTTGGTACAAATATGCTCTTATCTTAGCCTAGTTTGGTTCACAAAGTTGTAAATGCGGCATCTCAAGCTTTATGTAAACATCTACACGAAACGATTATAGCAAACTACCACCGAACGGAAGCATGTTTTCGGTAGATCGAATGTGGATCAAAGGTGAAGCATGTTCACGATATATTGAACACGATTCAAAGGTGTTGATAGTATTAGATATGCTTATTTGTTTCTTCTCGCTTGGTGCCACTAGTAGTAGTGAGAATAATCTGATTAGATAATTATTGGGATTTGAAGCTCTAAATGTTACTATTAGAACAATGAGGTTTTGGTGTTAGAGTTTTTTTTAGAATATACCACTATCTCTTAGTTTGCTCAAGATTGAAGTGTGACGTTTCGCATTCTTGTAATGTCCTTATTTAGAAAGCATAATTGTATTTCTATTTTCAGAAACTTGTACCTTAATAGTAATTTCTTCCCAATCTTATAATTTGAGACGTCGATCATAATGAATATTTATACCGTATGCATACTTATCATTCCAACAACATACATGTTAACTTGCATTTTTATACATTCGTACTTGTGAATTCGTGTAATCAATCGTTTAAATACGTGACCTTCATGCAAACTACAATCTAGATACATACTATGCACACAGAATACATCCTAATACTTAAAAACGGCAAAAACACGAAAACTTGACCCAAGACTGATCACTTCGTACGAGTTTGACCCAACTCGCACGAAGTATGCACATCTCGTACGAGGTGGAGCACACCTCGTACGAAGTGTCAACTCGCACGAAGCACCTCTGCCAGCCCCTTTTCCCTATAAATACAACCTCACTCCCCCACTTCACACTTTCCTCTCACTCTCGCAAACACTCTCAAATCTCTGAGTTTCGAGCAGAACCTTCTCAGACCTATCTAAGTGAGTTTAAGTCACTAACACTTTGTAAATTGTGTAAACTTTCTTCCACTTTTCTTCTTCAACTTCTTGTACTAAGTGTTGTAAGCTGGCCTAGTTCAGTATCCTTATAGGATTGGACTAGTGTACTAGCTAGTGAGAACGTTGGGAGCTTGGGCTACCTGAATTACGTTCCACATTTCACTTAAATATTTCTACACTCTATTTTATGTACATTCGTGACCAACCGAGTTTGTCAACTCTGTTGATAAATCTTATGCTTCGGTGAATCATATAACGAGATTTAACATCTCCATGCTTGACATCCATTATGTAATTGAAGGACTTTATATTAGATATCATATATATGTACGTATACATACTTTCAGATCTATTATGCCTCGTAGTCAGAATCCTGTTCACAAAATCAGTGTCGAAACGGGTGAAAATGAGCTACAACACTACAAGAACAGTCACATCGCACAAAGTGGTCAGTCACCTCGCACGAGGCGGACTGCCACCTCGTACGAAGTGGACTATTACCGCGTGCGAAGTGGACAACTCGTGCGAAGTGACACTTTTTCGTTATTTTCGCACGTTCTGTTTTCCGTATCTTCAAACCCTGAATCTGAATCGTTCACCAAATACAGAATACTCATGCACTTCAGTTTACCCCATTGTAGGGTGACTCATGTTGCATCACTTCCACCCACCAACTACTCGACTCGCTGCTACATCTTAGGAAGCTTGCAAAACTGTGAGTACACACGAACACCCCTTTTGTTTTACACTTTTGGGTGTAACATGTTAATCTATCAAAACACACAATCACACTTATGCTTATTACAACACAAACAATCCATCATACATGCTAAGATACGTAATACTTGAGTTGTATACTTGGAACATGTAACATCCGTCAAAAAACCGGATTTACCAAACCCGCTCCGTTTAATAACCGAACAATCAGTTAAAAATTTCGTGGCGTATTTAATGCCCAAAATAATTTTAAACGGTACATAATTAATAAGTATATTGGAATATATAATTTATTTTTGAAAAAGTATTAAAATTAGTGGTTTAAAAATAAAAGATTGTTGCCGGGTTTCGAACCCGGGTCAGCCAGCGATTCAAACAAAGCATTAACACACACGCGTTCAACCACTGCGCCACTTATGTTTTTTGTTAAATATTGGAAACAATTAATACCTAAAATGAATCTCAATTTCAAAACCGACGCGCCTATTTGCAGTCGTCGGAAATCCCGACTATCTCGCCAAGATTTGACGGTTTCTTCAGTTTTAACGTAAACTTTAACTATGACATCGGTTATAACCGACGTCTGAACCCGCGACGCAAGTCATAACCGCCGGAAAACGTAATGACTTTGAATCAAGTCTGAAATCCGACTCTATACATCTCGATTCCTCCCTATAAATTCACCCACAATCCATTGGTAGCCTTTTCGCTCAAAACCGCACCCTTCCTCGACGAAAATTCACTCGCCGGAAAATACCTGCAAATCGCCGGAAAACCGAGCCTTTCACTTCTGAGCCTTACTGAACACCCAGAACTTATACCGAAGCCACCTACACTCACCTCAAGCTCCCTGAAGACTCTCTGCCGCAGGACACACGTCGCCGGAATAATCTGCTGTCACCGGAGTTTCGCCGGAGAAACAGAGGAGTTCAGTTAGGTATACCTTACGCTTAATTTTTCATTCTTTTTATTTATCTCACCTGTAATTAACCTCAAAACACTAAAAGAACATGATTAAATCGATGAACCAGTCGGACTCCGATTCTGGTTTAGTCTAACGAAGAAGACGAAGTTTCCGTTGTCTATATGTATAATTAAAATCAAGATATAACTCGGGTTAGACACACAGTCCAGCGGTGGACTGTGTGCACATTAAACACGCTTACGTCTCGAGTTCGATACATGTCCCACGCATACTCGCCTTAATAAAAATGTTCCTTTTTATTACTGAACCGGATTCATTTCGCATAGATGTTAAGTTTAATAAAAACCGGAATAATAACCAATATAGACACACAGTCCAGTGGTGGACTGTGTGAATGTTTAATCACAGGTCACGAGTTCGAGTCCGGACTACCACAACGATCCTGATAATTATCAAACTTTTTATATAAGACATAAATGAAATAATATAGTTTGTATATAAGTATAATAAAAATCAGATTATTTAACAAGTTATACACACAGTCCAGTGGTGGACTGTGTGTTAACTCAACCCGAGCGCACCGGTTCGATGCATTAAAATCGATTTTAAAAATAAATGATTTTCTGTTTAATTCAAGTAATATATAATATAATTAAAAACAGAAATATTTCGGGTTAGACACGTAGCTCAGTTGGTAGAGCTGCGTGCACGCGTACGGGAGGTCTCGGGTTCGAGCCTCACCCGGCGCACACAATTACACATACGAACCGGTCAACAGTCAAAGTCAATGGTCAACGGTCAACGGTCAACGGTCAAAAAGTCAACATTTTTTTTATTATTTTATTTAAAAATCAATTAAAAATACTTAAAAATAACATTTTTAAGGTTAGAAAATAGCCTTAAACTCACAAAAATACACCCAACAATCCTACTAAAATGGATTAATAAAATCCGTTTACTTACCGAAACATTATGCCATTATCCAGGTTAGTTTCACTCGTGGTTAAAATCAAACTTCGTGCGCAATCAACATCATCAACCGAACGCACCCAATGTGAGTGAATCTTACAACTCCCCTTTTTAATTACACGTTTTGGGGTGTGTCATGCGTCACCAAAATTAACTCGTTTATTTAAACTTGTGCCATACCATATTGTGATCTAAACTTAGATTATATATATTGTTTGTACTTATGTATTTCATATTGTCAAGTTATATGCAATTCATTCATTAGGCCCATCAGTTCCTCGTGAGAGACGAGTTGAGCAACGCGTGCCTCAAAACAATCCATTATTGTTCATGTGTGCATTATTTAATATTAAATGATTGGTGAATAAGTTTACATCTATTTTTACTCATGTGTGGTTGTGCACTTTCTTTTATAATCAATTAAATAAACTTGTTCAAATGTTTTTCATAGGATTCACTCGCCAACTTTTTGTTGATCCAAAAACCATTTTTACACATGATACAGGTGAACAGGATGAAGCAAGGAAAACATAGGAAATGCCTTAGAAGAAAACAATGAAGCCTAGATTGATGTTTAGGACATGATGTAATTATGATTGTATATTTCCCATTAAAATGTATTAATGAATATGAAACGATATAATAAATGTCATGAGCTTTGATGATAACCCAATCATGCCCCGATCACCTTTTCCGCTGCGGGTCGGGGTGTGACAGAACATTCTTATATGATACGCTTGTCATTAACTTCGTACGAGCCTCCCATTAACATGTATAGCGCTATAGGAGTAACGCACCGCCTGTATTCTTGAGGTCATGTTAAGTATTCTATTTCGAGGTGACACTAGAGGATTGACTTGAATATTCGTATGCCACATTTACATTAATCAAGTATACTATTTTTCCATGTGTATTTGTTTAAAACTTTTCTATACTTATGCTATACCAAACTTATGTATTCACAAATGCTTTTGTGTTGAACTATACTTTCTAACATGTTGCAGGTTGATGATGTTGACTATGACGAACTTAGTAGGGACGATGTAGAAACACATAGAGAAACGATAGGTTTATTGTTGAATCATGGTTGAACTTGTTGTATTAGAGTTTCCTATGTTGTATATGAATTTCCTCTATTGTATTGTGAATTTTTGTGTTGTAATCGCAAATTTGAATCATGAAATGAAATCAGTTTTGAACTTAATTATTTTCATAATAGTGTTATGAAGTCTCGAGCAATCTAGTTCGTCACTCCGATGATTCCGCCATCGGTTGGGGTGTAACAGATTGGTATCAGAGCCATAACTATAGGGAATTAGGTAGAATTGCCATGTTCGACCTAGTCTAAGCACCAAATCAGGCCTTTCCCTACAAACTGAATCTCATGGTGCGAACTGAAGTGTTTCGTACGAAGTATGTCACTTCGCACGAGGAAACTGTTTCTCGATTAAATGTTTAATTTCTTCCGAGTTCGCTCCTACCTGTTCTTTTGTCTTAATTATACAACATGTCTTTCCTAAGACAATTACACAAAATACACGTTGAAGACATGAAGACACTCATATTACAAACGAGACGATCTCACCAAAATAGGGGTGAACCACAATTTGGTGGTCACCCTCATTCCGTGTATTCAATTTTACATGAAGTTACACCATCAAGTTTTGAGTGATATCCACATCTTGATGGAAAACTTTCATTTCATACTCTAGTGGATCTTATTAACGAGTCGGAATTCGCTCCTTGTCTAGTAAGTGATAACCACATGTAGGGTACGAAGTTATCAAGTTTGGGGTGAAATCCGCATCTTGTTAACTAGTCCCGTTCCTCGATTTTCAATCCCGCCAAAGTTTCGATTTTTCAATCGATTAGGGACGTGTAGTAACTGGAAGGGTAAGATACCATTAATCGCTTCTCTACGAGAGTATTTTACCTATAGGCCAAAGTACGTTTCCCTATTTTGAAAGGATCTTCGATTCACTTTGAATAGTCGCATTCCTCTACCTGAAACACTCCAATATTTATCAAGCCTATTTTTTATATTATCTCAATTTCTATGTGTTTTAATACTCGTTACCTCGTTCGTTTCAAAAATGATGCACAATTCGCATGTCTCTTGCAATCAAAAAAATTAATAATCCTCGTGAACAAACTAAATTTATACTCCTTTACGCATTTATACATGTTTATGCCCTTTTGAATACTTGTTATGCTCATCCCAACTATGTGAATCCTACGTGTTATGTGATACTTACATTCTTAGATATGCAAAGAAAATGTGACTTTTATATTATGATCGAGTCTCATCCTATACTCCTTTTTCCGATTCTTTAGATATCTTCTCAACGTTTCTCCAACTCCCACAACAAGGAGTCCAAATCAGGATCGAGCTCTAGAAAGGGTTCGAACAAGGACGAGTCGAAGTCCAAGAAAGACCTTATGAAATTCATGGCGAAACAAATGGCTAAGGTCATCCCCGATATCATCAGCAAAATCCAACCTCCACCCAACACCGAATCACCCAATGCCTCCTTTGACTCCAAGGTGGAAACACCTAAGTCAATGCTTACTTTCAAGCAGTTCAACTCTTGTAACCCCTTACCTTTCACTGCGAAGGCGATGCCACTGTGAGTCTTCAATGGTTTGACGCCGTTGAAGTGATGTTCCTTCACAGTGGTTGTCTCAACCACCTGCGTACCATTAACGCGACGGGCGTCTTCCGATCAAGAGCTCTTGATTGGTGGAACTCCGAGCGTAACGCACGTGGAAACGATGTCGCTCATGCTCTCCCTTGGGCCGACCTCAAGAAGCTTATGGAGGAAGAGTTTTGTCCTCCTCACGAATGCCAAAACTTGAGAATGAAATCTGGAACCTAAAACAAGTGGGGAATGACAACGCTGGCCTCACAACTCACTTTAAGCAGCTAAGTGCGATATGCACTAGCCAAATCAAAAATGCCGAGAAGGCTATTTCTAAATGTATCTGACGCCTTCCCCCTTCGATCATGAACCTTGTTGATGCCACCTTCCCCAAAACCCTTAAAGAAACCTATCGTTTGGTCGCTAAGCTTAACAAAAACTGTGTTCTTCACGAAGCCTCAACAAGGTTTCATCAAAGAACGCGCACCAAGCCACCACCGATACCGACGTTGAACCTACCCCACCCAATCCACCTAAACAACAACAACAAGGGCAAGAAGCGGAAGGCTTCGAGCCAGAATTGTGCGGTAGTCACTCCGCCAAACCCTCAACCCATCTAGTAGTTAGCATCAACCAACTCTGAACTTGCTAGAAAGACATACAATGGGCCTCATCCCAAGTGTAATACGTGTCCTTATCACCACCCCGTTAATGCACCCTGTCGCCTATGCACCAATTGCAATATGTCACACCCCGATTTCCACGTGTATTCTGGTGGGCTCGGCGGGGAGTATCGTGACGTACAGTTGATATCATCATAACCAATTACAACACAGAGCAACACAGCGGAAGGCTTGGAGTAAAATATATAATATATTACAAACCATAGAGTGCCCAGAATTCGAAACACAATATACAAACATATACATGGCTTGTAATAAGATCCACAGGCGGATCGAAAATATACATACACAAAATGATAACAGACTCTACATGCACTTCTACAAGGTTGCAACTCCTTAGTATAATTGCCCCGCAGCTCCCAGCCTATTACGTACTTGTACCCGTAACTCGATCTTTGAAAATACGTCAGTTTACACTAGTAAATACAATCAACTGACTCATTTTGAAAATCTTTTTGAAATGGTTTTAGGTGCACTAGGCACATTTTTATAAATAACTTGGGACAGTACAATTGACCTTGTATACAGATTTACATGTCCGTTTTTTACATATGGGGCCCCGTACAGAAACCGAGACATGAACGACTGACACACCACTACTGAACTTTCACACAGAAAGCAGACATTAATTAATAATAGCAATTACCGGTGTATGCCTACACCTTGCTTAAGTCGTGGCCACTAGCACTTTAGTGAGCCAAGGATATCCCAGACACGGTCAAGCCCACCCCCAATGTTTGAGTTTCAGACAAAACATACTAAAACCGGGTTATGTATTTTAGTTAATTATCACAATTGGATAAAACTTGATTTCCATACCCGACCAAGCGGTAATAGGTTACCATATCCCAAGCCCGTATAGGGAAAATAAGTTAAATATATTTACCTGAGCTAAGTCTTCAGAAAGTCGCAACTCAGCCGCAAATCAAGATAACAAGTACAGGCACAATCTACCACGGAGGCGTTTAGTCTGGAGTGATGGTATTATTAACAAAATTAGAATGCTAACGGGTTCTTAATTAAGTCTTTAGACTTGAACAGGTAAGTCTTACGTTAAAATAAATACGGTACGATACGCTAGATTAAGCGGTGACCGGAATAGAATGTTAGTCGGACCCAACAAGTATATAAACTTGTATAATATAGGTATACCAACGACATTCTGGATTTCGATAAGAAAATGACAAGGTTAAACCCGTTTCGGTTAGATTACGTAAACTAGTCACGTATGCTTAATCGAAAGCGTTTAAGCGAAACTGGGTAATCGTAGGAGTCATATACAAGTTCCATATGAACATATGTTTAAAATATGATATGATATCAGTAGGATATCAATGTGTATGTACGTTTTGGTTATAAACTTGATTTACGCCTCAGGAGGGCAATTTGGTTATTTTATAACTTATAAAAAGGAGTTTATAGTAAAACAGATGTCAAGGTCATATTTATTCAGTAAAAGTATAAATTTTATGATGTTATAACAGTAGGATATCAAATATATGTGTGCTTGACGATTTTGAAATAAACTATGTCCCGTAGGGGCAATTTAGTCATTTCACACATAGCTTTGAAGTCATAATTGTGATTCTGAGTTTGGGACTTGTATTTACTGAAAATATATTGAAATAAGTTTATAAATTGTTAGGTAACAAGTCTTGGCTCATAGTTATGGTTTTAAACCATACTATGCACCGAAAAGGCGTAAAAGTCGATAAATGCCGTTAAATTCGATGTTTGAGGTGAACCGAGGTTATGGCATGTTTTACTTAACTAAAATATGTTATTTAACATGTTATACCAGTAGATAAAAGATTTGGTTATAAAAAGCTTGGTTTAAATCATTTTACGCGTAAAAGGGTAAATTGTTTATTTATCGGCATTTAACGAATCTTAGACTTTTATTCAGTTTGTAATCTGAATAAATATCCCAATATGATATCATATTACATCAGTAAGTATTTCATCTTGGTGATAAAACCATGTTTAATCTTTCTAAAATGCCGAAAAGGGCATTTTAGCCATTTAAAAGCACACTTTACGTCTTTTATCAAAACTTGGTTCATGGTCAAATTCTTGACATCAAAATACTCAAATTATGTTTACAAATCAGTTTATAACATATTTTTACATGCATTGATGTTTAGAACCTTGATTTATACAAAAAAGGACCTTTTTGCAAATGTTTAAGAAATTAAACGGAACTTGCATATAAATTCAGATTGCTCAGGAATCATGTAGTATAACTTTAAGAGGTTATACTATACTTAAACATGGTCCCAAAATGACCTAAAGTCAGTAGCCTAAACATTTAAATCGGGTCAGAACTGAAAGTCAACGCAGAAGTCAAATCTTGCGACTTTCGGTTGCAAACCGATTCCAGACCGAGTCTTAACGAGTCAAATTAATTTATATAAGTTCTAATACTTATTTTTTAGTTATTTATGCATCAAAACATATTTTATAACCTCTATATAATCCGTTATGCATTTTTACAAAATCTAGTCAGTTTGACTTTTGTTGACTTTTACTTTGACTCGTCAATTGATCAAGAATTCGTGGTAATCAAGAGGTGCCCTCTTGAGGGATTAACACCTACATTATTACGATCACGTAGCCACTTTCGATAAGATCAATGGCTGGACCATCATGGCCTTAGATCAAAGTCAAGGCGTTTTTATGACGGAACTTTGACCTTAGCTAAAATCTTAATAAAAAGGACTTAGCACGAATTTGAACACTTACATAGAGTCCAGATGATGCTAAAGAACACAGAGGAATGCCTTCAAATGGCCATGAGCTTCTCTTGATGGACTTTGTGAGTTTAATGTGCATGTAAGTTTGTTACAACTTACAAAATACTCATCTTAAAGCCATGGAGGAGAGAGGAGAGGTTGCCAGAGGTTATAGGACGTCAACAAGTGTCCAGGGACATGGCAAGCATGCAAGGAAGGTGGCAAAAACGACAAGAGGTGGCATAACTGAATTCTGCCATTTTCTGCTCGCTGGCAGGTCCTAGCGGACCGTATGGGTTTTGCCTTACGATCCGTAAGGACCTTAGGCGCCCACAATATTTGTTTTCCTTGCGGACCGTATGGTTTGAGCCTTGCAGTCTGCAAGGGGTCTCCAGAACTTGAAAATTTCCAAATTTTTCATTTAAGTCCTTCAACTTTATTCCTTAGCATAATTATAAATATTATTTATCGTTTCAAAGACTTTGGTCCCTCCTGCTTCACCATACGGTACACGAGGATTACCGGGACACGCGTCGGAATTTAATTGGACGTAAAAACACGTAGTGTTACACAATAGATTTGGATACTTTGCCCCTCAATGTCGCCAACCACTTGCCAACAAAACCAAACTGTTGCCTTACCCCAAAACCCAGCACCGAACTAAACCCAAACTCAAGCAGCTGCAGTTCGAGCCTGTTTCAAGTGTGGAGACCCGAACCATCTCGTGAATACTTGCCCGCAACGCATCAACAACAAGCACGCAGTAGAGCATTTGTCATCACTGCGGCTCAGGCGCAAAATGCGAACGATGTTATCAACGGTATGCTCCTCGTTAACAATGCCTATGCTTCATGTTTATTTAATACTGGCATGGATAAAAGTTTTGTATCCGTTGAATTCGAACCCTTGTTAAAGTGTAAGCGTTCTAAGTTGCCCAAATCATTCGCAGTCGAAGTTGCTAACGGAAAGTCTATCCCTGTCGATTCTATCCTTTCTAAGTGTTCTTTGAATCTTAACAACCATATGTTTTCAATCGATCTCATACCCATGCAAATGGGTAGCTTCGACATCATAGTAGGCATGGATTGGCTTAGGCGAGTTCGTGCTGAAGTCGTGTGGTCTGAGAAGTTTATTCGTCTTCCTCTTCCCAATGGTGATTCCTTACATGTCTATGGTGAGAAACCTTCGAAAGGTCTTAAGCTTATGTCATGTACCCAAGCAAACAAGTACTTACACAAGGAATACTTCGCCTTTCTTGCCCACTTTGTGGAGAAGAAGGATAAGGGTCCAAGCATGAGTGATGTTCCTGTTGTATGCAATTTCCCCGACGTCTTTCCTAAAGATCTACCTTGTCCTCCTCCTCCCCGTTCTGTTGACTTTCGCATCGATCTCATTCCTGGCTCAACCCCTGTTGCGAAGTCTCCTTATCGTCTAGCACCCTCGAAAATGAAAGAGCTATCAAGCCAACTTCAAGAACTACTTGATAAGGTTTTATACGCCCTAGTACTTCCCCTTGGGGCGCTCCCGTTCTGTTTGTCAAAAAGAAAGATGGATCCTATCGGATTTGCATTGACTATCGTGAGCTCAATAAGCTTACACTAAAAGAACTGATACCCTCTTTCTCACATCGACGATCTCTTCGATCAATTACAAGGCGCAACGTGCTTTTCTAAGATCGACCTCCGTTCTGGTTATCATCAACTTCGAGTCCTCGAAGAAGATATACCCAAAACCCCGTTTTGCACACGTTATGGACATTATGAGTTCGTGGTCATGCTTTTTGGGTTGACCAACGCGACTGCAGTGTTCATGGACTTGATTCGTAACCGCTTCGTAATCGTCTTCATCGATGATATCCTCATCTACTCCAAGACACGAGAAGAGCATGAGAGACACTTGCATCTTATCCTCCGACTTCTGCGTACCGAACGTCTTTACGCCAAGTTCTCCAAGTGCGAGTTTTGGCTGAAAGAAGTTCAATTCCTTTGTCATGTCGTCAACGAACTTGGTATTCACGTTGACCCCGTAAAAATCAAAGCTGTGAAAAATTGGACTGCTCCTAAGTCTCCGTCCGAAATTCGTTCGTTCCTTGGATTAGCTGGTTACTATCGTCGCTTCATTTCGAACTTCTCCAAAATCGTCGTTCCTCTCACGTCTTTGACTCAAAAAGATAAACATTTTGTTTGGAGTTCCGAACAAGAGGAGTCTTTCCAAACGTTCAAGGACATGCTTTGTAATGCTCCTATCCTCGCTTTTCCCGACGGAAACGATGACTTCATCGTGTATTGTGATGCCTCCAATCAAGGTCTTGGTTGCGTCCTCATGCAACAGGACAAGGTTATCGCGTACGCTTTGAGACAACTCAAAACTCATGAGAAAAACTATACTGCACACAATCTTGAATTTGGTGCAGTTGTTTTTACATTGAAGATATGGCGACTCTACCTATATGGTACCAAGTGTGTGGTCTTCACCGACCATGAGAGCCTTCAGCACATCTTCGATCAAAAAGAACTCAACATGCGTCAACGTCGTTGGGTAGAATTGTTAAACGACTACGACTGCGAGATTCCCTACCACCCTGGTAAGGTGAATGTTGTAGCCGATGCACTTAGTCGTAAGACTCATATAAAAAGTATTCGTTGCTATTAAACCTTGGGAAACCTTCGTGATTGAATTCGTGAAGCACAACATTCGTCCATTACCGAAAACAACATGTACAACGAGATGAAGTGTGGTGCTGAAGATCAGCTTGTATCCAAATCCGATGGTATTATGTACTATCTCAATCGCGTATGGATTCCTAATCGTGACAATCTCTGTGACTTCTTGATGAAGTCAAAGCCGAACATCAACGACCCTCTGGACTACTCGAACAACCATAAATTCCAGTCTGGAAATGGGAGAGTATTGCTATGGATTTTGTTACTAAGCTTCCTCGAATATCCTCTGGTCATGATAACATATGGGTTATCATTGACTGTTTGACCAAGTCTGCCCACTTTCTCCCCATTCGTGAAGATTTCAAAGTCGAGAAATTGGCTCGTATTTACACGGATGAAATCATTTGTCGTCATGGTATCCCCATCAACATCATCTCTGACTGTGATGGTCGATTTACCTCCCGTCTTTTGTAAACATTCCAATCCGCTCTTGGTACTCATCTCAATCTTATTACCGCTTTCTACCCTCAGTCTGACGGTCAAACCAAGTACACTATCCAAACTCTAGAGGATATGCTTCATTCTTGCGTAATTGATTTTGGTGGCAACTGGGATATGCACTTGCCTTTGATCGAATTCTCTTACAATAACAGTTATCACACGAGTATTCAAATGGCACCTTTTGAGGCATTGTATGGTCAAAAATGCCGTTCGCCTATCTATTGGCACGAGATTGGAGAAGCTCAACTCACCGGTCCCGAGCTTATAGAAGAGACACCAGACAAGATCCTACAAATTCGAGATAACCTGCTCAAAGCAAGAAGCCAACAAAAGAGTTACGCTGACAAAAGGCGCAAACCCTTGGAATTCAACGTATGTGACCTTGTACTTCTCAAGGTATCCCCTTGGAAAGGGGTAGTTCGCTTTGGTAAGAAAGGAAAACTCGCTCCTTACTATGTGGGTCCTTTCAAAATTCTCGAAAGGATTGGCAAGGTAGCGTATCGACTGGACCTACCTCATGAGCTCAACAATGTCCACCCTATGTCTCAAATTTAAAAAAATGCTTAGCTGAAGAAGGACTCCAAGTCCCACTCGAAGACCTCCAAATCAATGAGAAGCTTCACTTCGCGAAATAACTGGTCGAAATCATGGATCGAGGAGTCAAGCAACTGAGGCGCAATCGAATTCCCATAGTCAAAGTTCAATGGGAAGGAAAACGTGGCGCTGAGTTTACTTGGGAACTCGAAAGTGTTATGAAGACTAAGTACCCGCATTTGTTCGTTACACCTTCCTCTTGAATAAATTTTGGGACAAAATTTCCTAAAGTAGGGGAGACTATGACGTTTCGCATTCTTGTACTGTCCTTATTTGGAAAGCATAATTGTATTTCTGTTTTCGGAAACTTGTACTTGTACATTGTTCGTAATTTCTTCCCAATCTTGTAACCTGAGACGTCTTATGCATACTTATCATTCAAACAACATACATGTTAACTTGCATTTTTATACATTCGTACTTGTGAATTCGTGTAATCAATCGTTCAAATATGTGACCTTCATGCAAACTACAATCTAGATACATACTATGCACACACGATACATCCTAATACTTAAAAACGCTTAACAATGGCAAAAACATGAAAACTTGACCCAAGACTAATCACTCTGTACAAGCTAGACCTAACTCGTACGAAGTGGGCACACCTCGTACGAGGTGGAGCACACCTCGTACGATGTGTCAACTGGCGCGAAGCACCTCTGCCAGCCCCTTTCCCTTTAAATACAACCTCACTCCCCCATTTCACACTTTCCTCTCACTCTCGCAAACACTCTCAAATCTCTGAGTTTCGAGTAGAACCTTCTTAGACCTATCTAAGTAAGTTTAACTCACTAACACTTTGCAAATTTATAAACTTTCTTCTACTTTTCTTCTTCAACTTCATGTACCAAGTGTTGTAAGCTGACCTAGTTCACTATCCTTATTGGATTGGACTAGTGTACTACCTAGTGAGAACGTTGGGAGCTTGGGCTACCTGAGTTAAGTTCCACACCTCACTTAAATATTTCTACACTCTATTTTCAGTACATTCATGACCAACCGAGTTTGTCAACTCTGTTGATAATACTTGTGCTTTGGTGAACCATATAACAAGATTTAACATCTCCATGCTTGACATCCATGATGAAAATTGAAGGACTTTATATTACATATCATATATATATATATATATATATATATATATATACGTATACATACTTTCGGATCTATTCTGCCTCGTCGTCAGAATCCTGTTCAGAAAATCAGTGTCAAAACGGGTGAAAACGAGCTACAACACTACAAGAACAGTCATATCGCACAAAGTGGTCAGTCACCTTGCATGAGGCGGACTGCCACCTCGTACGAAGTGGACTGTCAGCTCGTGCGAAGTGACCCTTTTCCTTTATTTTCGCATTTTCTGTTTTCCGTATCTTCAAACCCCGAATCTGAGTCGTTCACCAAATACAGAATACTTATGCACTTCAGTTACCCCATTGTAGGGTGACTACTGTTGCATCACTTCCACCCATTAACTACTCGACTTGCTGCTACATCTTAGGAAGCTTGCAAAACTGTGAGTACACACGAACACCCCTTTTGTTTTACACTTTTGGATGCAACATGTTAATCTATCAAAACACACAATCACACTTATGCTTATTACAACACAAACAATCCATCATACATGCTAAGATACGTAATACGTGATTTATATACTTGGAACATTCTTATAGCGCTATAGGAGTAACGCATCGCCCGTATTCTTGAGGTCATGTTAACTATTCTATTTTCTGACAAAGATAAAGTACCAGAAAAAGGTTCTTAGTCTGAAACATGGGATCGCCTGGATTCCGTTGTTATACAATGGATCTATGGAACGATCTCAACTGATCTCTTACATAGTATACTGAAACTAGATACCACAGCGTTCGATGCACGGACCGCTCTTGCTAATTTGTTTCAGGATTGTCACACCCTGGTTGTAGCGGAAGCGCAAGTGTGTGACTATGAGGTAATCATTGCATCCAATCATATGAACTAATAATAATTAACAACGAATGCCATGTCATTAATCAAATATAACCTTCCTTACAGGATTAGAAATAGTTAACATTGCTTGTTGTCCAAAATAGGATTCAAGTTTCATTACATCACCAAAATAACTTTGTTTTCATCATGAAAAAAGTCGAGGTTTTGACTTCTATATACCCATACAAGGTTGGGATATAAAAGGCAAATCCTCCAAAAGTGGCAATTCGTTGTTGCGTCTTCCCAAAAGCCCAGACTCTATCACCGATCATGCCTTGTTTCTTGAAATACATGTAGTTTGAAAAATCAACAAAAGTTGAGCGAGTTCATGTAGTTAATTGTTTCATATAAGTGTCATAGTTTGAAATCCATTATTTAAAACCGTGTATGCTATTGTCATTAATCTTGGGTTTAAGGATCTACAGTGGGTAGCGAGCCCCCGATATTATGTGCCATAAGTAAATAACCAACCCGAGACAACTTTGACATTTCAGGGATCACAAAAGCACCCCAGGGTATACCAACCAGGAGCGGAGCGTGTCTCAAGCTCAATAGATCTACACCTTTTGCACCTTGGTCACTATGTGATTAATGGTTATTATTGTTTCTTTGTCATCTATCCTACTTACGCACATCAATCATTGTCATTTTCTAAACCCGTAGCTAACATACGATTTGTCATAAACATGTATTTCCCCCCGAGTGTTATAAAACCGAAAATGTTTAAAAGAATAGGGGGCATGAACTCACAAGTTTGCGTTTGTTAGTCGTACGAATAATATGCGAGTGTCCATATACTTGTATATGTAGACCCTTAGGTCTTTGCGGACCTCGTACAAGTTGTTCATCTTGAAATATATTGTTATATAATTATTTGTTTTCCTTGAACAACTTTATTGTTTTTATAGTGTTGGTAGCTTGTGTGTTTTATTAGTATTTATTCATATATATATATATGAAGATGATCATGAGAAAACTAGATATAAATGAGAAACCTAGAAAACTAACTAAAAAGCCAAAAAAAAACATAAAATACATACAGATTTTTTTACAATTTTTTTTATAAAAAATCGCTGTATTTTATGTATAAAAAAACTTTTTTTTCAAAAAAACAAAATTGTACTGCAATGTGCACTGTGTACTACACATGTGCATTATATGCTTTTTGTTTTAAGTTTTTTTATATAAAATATATAGCGAATTTTTATAAAAAAAATAAAAAAAAATACATTTTGATATGTTTTTTTTTTTGCTTTCTTAGTTAGTTTTTTGGTTTTCTCATTTAAACTAGTTTTCTCATGATCCATCCTATATATATATATATATATATATATATATATATATATATATATATATGTTCATGCATGCCATTGGGCCTAGCCCATGTGTCTTTGTCATTGGGCCTAGCCCATGTGTCTATATATTTTAAATTGAGTCCATTTTAGTGGAAGTCTTATACTTGTATATTTTTACTAAGTATAATATGTTAAGTATCTTCATATATTTCTTTCTTTACTTAGTGATATTTACACTTTTTAAGCTTTCGGATTTTGTTATCGAAAATATATATTAGTTTGGTGTCAAAAATATATATATTTTTGAAGATGTCGTCGTGATCGTTTTTTAATATATATTTTTGTGTCGATAACGCCCATGTGTCGTAGTAGTCTCCTCGTAACGTTGATATGTCCCCTTATAACCATTGACGATATATATATTCTTTTATTTCACCAAAATAAGTTGTATATTTTTCTTGTCGGGTGAAAATATTATTATTTCATAAGAATATATTTTTATAGTTTGTCCAAATTTTCGATTCGTCCGTTCGTCAGTTTTGTAGTATTTCTTTGGAATATACATAGGAATGTGTATAGTATTTTTGTGTCATTTTTATACTTATTTCATATACGTATTTCTTTGTATGGATATATTATTTTTGATCATCCTAAGTACATCTACATATATACACATAACAGATAACACATACTTGAAGTTCTTCCAAATTATATAATTTTTAACAAAAATTATTTTTTTTTTTATTTTTTACCTTATTTATTTTATCAATTATTTGTGAAATATATATTTAGTTCACAAGAACTCTTATATATTAAATACTTAACCATTTTCACAAAAAAGTTCTATAATGACGTTTAAGACCACTAATCGCGTTTTACCCTGTTAGTCACCCCTTAATTATACTTTTAATCGCGATTAGTTTCTAGAAAAATTTCGCCATAGTTTCCCCTAAAACTATGACATTTTACACGTTTTAAAACGTATTTAAATCAAGTCCTATTTTCCAGATCAATATATTTCATCAAGATTCACATATAACACAAGTATCACATATATTACTTCCACACTTCATGAGTTACATGTATATATATTTTATACTTCCAAAAATACAAGTTTTTGCATAGTCATCTTTCATAGACTTATAATTTTTATAAACTTGTTTTCTTTTTATAACAAGATCATCCATGTAATTTTTGTAATAAAGTCTAATATTTTTACATGAACTTTTATGACCAACTTTTTATATAATCTTATCTTACAAAAATCCAAGTTTATATATCTTTCAAAATCAAGTTATAAATCTTTTTAAGCCCTTGTCTCTTTTAATATTTTCAAGAAATATACACATAACTCATGAACATGAAGATGATGATCTTACATGATTTAAACATATCCATGTTTAAATCATATTTTTATGTTCATCATAATAATATTATCATGCTTGTAAATTACTACAACTTACAAGTTTCAAGATCATGTTCTTATTTTCCATGGACTTGTTTTAACATAAACAACATGAACATCATAAATTTCATGAAGAACAACTTAAATATATCAAGTAAACACATAATAATAGTTGTATTTAGTGATTATTATGTTTGTGTTTAGGATTTTTGATTATGTTAAACTTTAATTTCAAGATCATCAACTTGTACTTTTGTAATCTACAAGTATCAAGAAGCATAAATATGGTGTTTAGAGATCTTACAACTTTGCAAGAGTTTAATAAGAAGAATAAGAAGATAATAAGCTCCAAAGAAGACTCCTAAAGCTTCTCCTTGCTTCCTTCTTCCTTGAACACCCTTGAAAGATCTTGAAATGGATTAAAAGGTGGTGATTTATGGTGGAAAGTGGTGGTGCTATGGTGGTGGTAATCTGCCGTGAGGAAGAGAGAAAGACTAGGAGTTCTTGTTGTTTGAATTTTGGTGTAGTGTAAGAATGGTGAAAAGAAGTGAAGTTTGATGTTTATAATCATCCATCCTTTTTAGTCAACAACTACAAGAGCCATACTCCAAATCTTGCAAGACTCAACAAGTATGGTGAGGCCATGGAGCCCACCTTGACCGTCCATCATGAGGGGGGGGGGGGGGTTAAGTTGTTTATTATTTTTTTTTGTAAAAGTCACCATTTACTAGATATTTTGGTAATTAATTTAAGTATGGTGATTAGGCGTTTAGGTACATCATTAGGGGGTAATTAGGGATTAGGACTATAAATATTACTAACAAGTTCACTAGACTAGTAGAAATAATGTTTAACTAGTTTGAACGGCTCCCGGTTAGGCGTCGGTGCACTAACGAAGCTTTCGTGTCATAACGATAAGAATTTTCCGCAAGTTGTAAACTTATATCCCAAGTTGTATGAAGTAATTTGTAGTTCCAAAATAAGCTTAACTAGTTCGCTAGCTTCTTCGTTTAGTTGTTACGATGCCGGAAATACCGCTTACTAGTTTGTCGGTTCGCTAACGGACAAGTTATGTTTATAGTGATGTAATACAGAAAGCTTATAACTTTGAATATTCCAATGATATCCTTTAAATGTTTTAGTGCGTTTGTCCACATTTGTCATAATTCTGGAGGTCCAGAGTTGCCGGATTATAATTACGGATGAATTAAAAATATTATATTTTTAGTCGATCGGACGATTTTATGTTTAGGGCGTTGCACCGGAAGGTTGTGTAATATCTTAAGAGTTATTCCCACATTAGTGTTTTCATATATATGGACTCAGTTTCGTCATTCGTGCGTCTTGATTCATTGTTCTTGTAGCGGTTGCTGGCATGAATAGTGCAACCGTGAATAGTGCGCCCAACATTCTCTACCAACACTTTTAGGACATAGTTTTGATTGTTTCGCGTTGTAATGAAAACCAATAGATGGTATATCATGTTTTTCTTGTCCTAATACTTGTTATATGTCGTGCAACTCAGTTACGTAATTTAATTACGTTTAAATGCATGAGATTAATAAATAAAATAGGTGATTAGATTGTACGGAATTACCGGTTATTTTCCGTTTGTCACAAGGATAATAAAGCCACTCGAACAATTGATCTAAACATAAGGTTCACCAGTACTCGTCTCCACCAATTTTCATCCATGTTGGCCTATTGTCAAGCCATGATGGTGAGTTTCGACTAATTAACCAACGTTGGTTCTGCCATCACAGATGAACAACTGGTGCTCAGATTCTCACCAGTCTTACTAAGACTGAACCTTATGAAAGTGTTGCACTGATTATTTAGCAAACGAAGCCGCTCCCAGATTTCTATGAGACCCGGTCTCGATTGTGTATGGCAGAGATCCGAAAAACAATACCAATAATGCATGGTATGATGAGACTTAACCATTTGAGATGTTGACACTACAATTTAAAAAACATTCTCAACTTTATTTATTACTTTTGAAATAAGTAGCGAACTTTGATACTTTCTTATGTATCAAAACCATGCTCCAAAACGACTAAATAAACGAAGAAACATGGAATCGCCGCCGGGGTGAATGAAACCGCTTTCTCTGAGAGGACAGAGAATCACACCTTGTTCTTCTCCTTGAACCTAGATCTGCTATGGAGAAGATTAAGAGAAAAGTGGGAATGTAGAGACGATCGGTAGGGGAAGAATCCCCTATTTCCAGCAACAATTTGTGTTTGCCCCATATCTCTTACCCTAATAATTAGGTGAAGAGGCATGGGCAACCCTGTGGCTGCAAATGAACCAAATATTCGGCGAACAGTTCGTGAACCGTTCGGCGGGAAGTTCGTTTACTAAGCGAAACAATCTGCTCAAATCACTGGAACCGCCCTCAATGCATCGAATGAACCGGACCGAGAACGTGATCGCAGAACCTTGCAGGACAATCGTACCAAATCAGCTGAGCGCGGATGCGGCCGAGGCCATATTCAAGGTCGGGGACGCGGTCGTGGGGCTGCCGGCAAAGGCTGCAGCTCGTCACAACACCCTCCTGGTCAACGATGGTTCCGAGGTCAGAACTGGAATAACCCGTTTCCATATTGGGCCGGCCCGCAAACACAACTGTCACCACCTCCTTGGGCTGCTTGGACCGTACCACCTTGTCCCTAGCCTACGGCCCAAAAGCAAAACAACAACATCCCATGAATACTTGGCCCACGCCCGGCTCAGAATTATGCGGCTAGTCAAACTTCCTTGTATGCAGATAATCAGATGACTGACAATACCAGGCTCTTTACCATATGTCGCTCCATTCTCCGAATCAAAACTAGAAAATGGACACAGGTGCGTCTGATCATATGACCAAATTTTTTAATAATTTCTCGTCTTATTTTAATAATGGCATGTTTCGCAGTATAGTTGTTGGTAATGGTAACACCATACCCGTACGTGGACAAGGTAACCAAACCCTACCCCATCCGTTACCCCCGTTTAAACTGAATAATGTCCTTTATGCACCCACCCTCATCAAAAACTTACTTTCAGTTCGTCGTTTTACAATTGATAATCAAGTTTCTGTCGAATTTGACCTTTTTGGTTTTCTTGTGAAGGATCTCAAGACCCAGACTCCGATGCAATAGCTCAGGGGATCTCTACACACTGGATCCTACACAAGCACCAAGTTCACTTCTCCTACAAGCTTTGCAGCTATTACTCAAGACACTTGGCATCAACGGCTGGGGCATCCCGGCTCTACTTTATTACATTCCTAAAACAATCTAGTTTTATTAATTGTGGTACTTTGAAGCCTAAGTTTTGTCAATAGTGTGTGTTTAGTAAACATATTAAATTTTCGTTTTTTGAATTCTATTAATTCTACTACTTCACCTTTTGATATAATTCACAGTGGCCTTTGGACCTCCCCAATTCTAAGTAATGAGGGTCACCACTACTATGTCTTGCTTCTTGATGATTATACTAACTTTTTATGGTCTTATCCAATTAGTAACAAATCACAAGTATTCTCCGTTTTTACCACCTTCTCAAATTACAATGCAACTCAATTTGAACGAAAAATTAAACAGTTTCAATGTGATAATGGAAAAGAGTATGCAAACTCCCAATCTCAACAATTTTGCAACCAAATGGCATGCATTTCTGTTTCTCTTGCCCTCACACCTCCTCCCAAAATGGCAAAGCCGAACGAAAAATCCGTTCAATTAATAATATTATTCGGACTCTTCTTGCTGTATCCCATCTCCCAAATACGTATTGGCATCATGCCCTTGAAGTTTCCACTTACTTACTAAACATTCTACCTAGCAAACTCCTCCGATACCAATCCCCTACTCAACGCCTTTACCTATGCCACCCGGCTTATGCTCATCTTCGTGTGTTTGGTTGTTTGTGTTACTCACTCATACCTCATACGACCATTCACAAACTTGAGCATCGATATATGCCGTGCGTATTCCTCGGTTATCCTCCAAATAACCGCGGGTACAAGTGTCTTGATTTGGCCACGAATAAAATTCTCATCAATCGTCATGTCATATTTGACAAGACCACCTTTCCCTTTGCTTCCCACCAGAAACCATCCCTCCACACCTACGAATTTTTCACTGGCCCCCTCCACCCACTATACTGGCCACATACCCATTTCCCTACCCCTCAACGATCCAACCTATCTTCATCGACCCAACCCACCAACTCCTCACGGCCCACGCCTTTCTTCTCCAAACAACTCATAAACACCACCCACCTCTCAGCCCGATACTCAAACATCGCTCAATGGCCAAGACCCTACACCACCTGGCCCATCTAACATTCGGGCTTACTCACGACGTCCTCAGCAGTCAGCTTCGGCTTCTACTACCATCCCTCCCCCACCTCCGCCCCCACCTTCCGCATTCCATCCTATTCCGTCCTTTTGCACCATATGAACTCATTCCATGGACAGGATCTCTAAACCAAAGCAACCATCTAACCTCTTCACTTCTTCTATCAGTCCCATCCCTAAAACTCCTAAAGAAGCATTGTCCACCCCAGATTGGTACCATGCCATGACTACTGAATTTAATGCCTTAATTAAAAATAAGACATGGGAATTAGTCCCTAGAACAACGGATATGCATGTCATCCATAGTTTGTGGTTATTTCAGCATAAGTTTCGGTCAGATGGCACGCTGGAACGATACAAGGCTCGTTTAGTTTGTGATGGTAGTACTCAACAAATTGGCATTGATTGTAGTGAGACATTCAGTCCAATTGTTAAACCGACAACCATTCGGACCGTTTTGACCCTTGCCTTGTCTCAGTCTTGGTCAATACATCAATTGGACGTTACTAATGTCTTTTTACATGGAAATTTAAGTGAATCAGTATACATGTATCAGCCAATGGGTTTTCGGCATCGACATTTTTAGGATCATGTGTGTCGTCTTAAGAAATCCTTGTATGGTTTAAAACAGGCACCACGGGCTTGGTATCAACATTTTACTGATTTTGTATTGACTCTTGGTTTTCAGCAAAGTAAGTGTGATAACTTGTTGTTTATTTATCATCATGGCCGCAATATTGCTTACTTGCTGATCTACGTTGATGATATCATACTCACCACTTCACCTGAATGATTTTGGGTCAACATTATGAATCGCTTGGCACGTGAGTTTGACATGAAAGATCTTGGACCGTTGAGTCACTTCTTGGGTATTAATGTCACTCGGCAGCAAAATAGGATGTTCTTGTCTCAACACTCTTATGCTTAGGACATTATTGAAAGAGCTGGCATGCGTTCTTGTAAATCGGTCACTACACCTGTCGACACTAAGTCAAAGCTTAATCCCGCCTCTAGTCCTCCGTTTGATGACCCGACCCTTTACCGCAGTCTTGCTGGTGCCCTTCAGTACCTCACCTTCACTAGACCTGACATCAGCTATGCGGTTCAGCAGGTATGCATGCACATAGACTCTCCTCCACAAGATCATTGGAATGCGTTAAACGCATCAGGGTACCTCACCTCTTGGCTTGATACTTGGACCTTTTACCGAGTTTTGTTACGCGCTTACACATATGCGGATTGGGCAGGTTGCCCTGACACTCGTCGTTCTACTTCCGGCAAAATGCATAGATGTATAATTGGGACCTATATATAGTCGTATAGTCACACAGGGTTAGAGTAAAATGAAAACTCATATAGGTTGTGAGAACTTAGAGAACTTGGTCTTACGAAAGTTTTTTTTTTTCAAATTTTTTTTACCAAAAATCTTTAAAAAAATCAACTTTTCCAAAAAAAACATTTTTTTTTAAATTTACAGTAGTCGTAAATGCTAATGCTGTAAAAAGGTGATGTCATGACATCAGCTGTAAAGGGCCGAAAAACATATTTCGATTTTTTTACAGCCGACATTGGAACGTTTTAAACTAGGGGTGTAACAAAATGGGGTTGAAACTCGCATGGGATGGTCGAGTTCTCTAAGTTCTCACAACTCCTAGGGGTTTTCCCTTGATCCTAATCTTAGACACATAAAAACAAGAGTAAATTACACGGTTTATCCTTTAACTTTACACTATCTTGCATCGTGTGTCCTTTATCTTTAAAAATTACACCGAACGTCCTTTATTTGAAACTTTTGCACACCGCAAGTCCTTTATACTAACCTCCATCCGTTTTCATGGTTAAGACCAATCATGTGCCACTTACATGAGGGGCAAAACTGTCGTTTTATCATTTTCTATGTGAGATTTTATAATTCCACATATATATGCAAACTATTTTTTTAAATATATGTAATTACTTATAACACCTATATATAATTTGGTTATTAAATATATGTAAATTACTTTTAACATGTATCTATCATAAAAATACATATAATAAATGATTAAAATATCATATATATGTATATATATATATATATATATATATATATATACTAGTCGTTTACCCGCGCGATGCTGCGGGAAACATATCACTTATGTTGGATCCCCGCCGCATCGCAGCGGGTGATAAATCCTAGTAGTAACCCAATAATAACAGACCAAAAGTTTTTGTTAATGCAATAAGGAATTTTCAAGTTAACAAATACCAAAAAACTAAATAAAGATAAATGTCATATAACCAATGCCACATATAACCTTGTGTGCCGTTCAAAAAATACATATAACCTTGTGTTCATTTAGTAAGCTTGTGAGATTGAGAATTCTGGTTGTGTTTTGCGCCCAAGAACAACAGCAGGCCACATCATTTCTACAAGGATTTATATTGAGTTTTAAGCTAGCAACTTTCTCCAATTTATTGATTTAAGTCTGAGCAGATAATACAAGTAAATCTTCATAACTATTTCCAGCCTGTTCCTTTAGACTCGCTAGTTGGTTCGAGCTCGATAAGCAAAGCCCGGGCTCATTTACTAAACAAAGTTTTTTAGGATTGAGCTTGGCTCGTTTTTAGCGTATGATAAAATCATTACCCATTGCAACTGCAGAAGCCACACTGCCAATTCCAGCTTAAGCCACAAGCTTAGCAGATAGTTTAGCGTAGCAGATACCCAATTCAACCTGCACCAAGATTTAGCAAAATACCCTTAAAACCCCGTATGAATTCAACAAGATTTCACTACATATTAAAATTTGATGAGATATCTATTTTAATCAAGCATTATATTGTTGCGGCTATGCTTGCTGAGCCGATGCGGCTGCGCTCGCCGTGTCGTTGCGGCTGTGTTCGCTGCGGCGTACATACAAAATAAGAGCCGATCGCTACAACAAACAAGCTAAGGATAGCTGCAACTCCACTGAATCCTTGTAATTTGGTTATAAAGACCAGATAATAGTAATTTACATATAAAATGGGATGAATTAGTTATAATAAATATTCACCTCTCGAGGAGCAAAAGATAAATAGCTTAACAGTGGCTATAAATTTGAATATAAATCAACAACATATAGTTTTAATTTCTAAACCTGAATTTGTCAAAATGTGCCCCAGTATAAAATTCAGTCATTGCCAGGCCAAATAATGATATGTCTGTAATATTAATTACTCATAATAATAAGGTAGAATTGTTTTATTTGACCTGTTTACTTAGAAACATGTCAACTTGGGTTATATTTGATCTCTTAAAGTTATAAAAATTTTCTTCGGATAATTAATTGACCCGTTTCTTTGGAAATTTCAGTCTCTCGTTTGTACGTTTTACCATGCCAGAATTATATTTGACCCGTTTACCTAAGACATATTTTTAACATCTACAAAACTCATTATTGTTATGCTGGATTATATAAGTATTTGAAGTTCCTTTTTCGTTGCATACCTGAAAACTAACGACGAAATGTAGACAGAAGGCGCTATACAACATTGAATACTCTAACTCTCTGCATGATAAACTCCAACAACACCATGATAGCTACCAAACATAAACAATTTCAACTCTTTTCCTCCAAGTGTGTTTACAGTGGCTGTACACACATGCTTTAGAACCCTTTTCATCTGATCTGGCCTTGCTGAGTAGAGAGGAACAACAGTATCACTTTTTAAATTTAAACCAATATTTTATTAGTTAAAAGATATTAATCTATGAGAGCTAATGTTTGAGTTAATTATACCATGGCAGATTCTCGGCAAATTTGGACCAACTGATGACAAAAGCTTTGAGCTGCACTATTGGTTACCGTTCTTGAGGAGTCGATGCAAGCCCAGTAACGTCTTGAACCGGCGGCAAGTTATAAAACCAAATGTAACAAGTGTGCTTACCTAGACCAAGAGGATCAAACCTGAAGTCTCTAGGTAGGCTGCAAGTGATCAAAACCAAATGTTAAGAATAAGAAACACCAAAACAGACAAAATAGTTTGTGTTGTTTGTAAACGTAAGTTATATGTAACTGAGTTGAACCTATCATGTAACCAAATAACACTTAAGTTTAATGCCCATGAAAAACGATAACTAATAAACTTACTTGTGATGTAGGACCCATGCGACTCCATCTTCACCTCTGTTAATTCGTGACCAGTAGAGAGAGCACGATTCAGAGGTGAGTTGCAGCGACTGAGCGGAGGCGATTCAAACCACTTTGACTCCCTTGCCTACACCACCCCCACAACACCAAATCCCTAGACGAACCCCTTATCAAGACGTGGGAAGTCATGCAAATATTAGATGAAGAATCTGAAACGATTAATCAGGATTATACATCAAAATACCTTATTAATACCCAACTTATACTGTTTCGCCAATTTCTTCGCATACGGCATCAAAACAATCTTCCAGTCTGGAGGATCAACAGTTCAATTAGAGATTGTTCAAAATTAAATAGTAAATGATACATTAATAATTGAAATTATATAGCACTTACCTTGGTCTTTTTACCAAAAACACAGACCTCGCAGTCCATTTTTCTTGTTGCAAGTTGCTTCAGTAACATGTAAATTTTAATATGGGCCTACGTCTCCTTTCACAAACTCAAAACAATTGTTTAAATAAGTAATTGTAAAATTATGTTTCTTGGTTTCTTTCATTTGCTGTCAACGAAGGGTAACATTTATATCATACCTATACTCCTTCTAGTCATCAATCCAATAGGCCATATCACACCTCAAAACCACACCACATTTATAAGCGATATAGAGTGGGATGGGTTCTTGACGTAGCTTTTAACAACTACAAAAAAACCCTGATCAGATTGTATCTTCTAACACAAACATAAAGGCTGGACAAAGGGCAAAATATGCATACCAAGCCACTGCCATATATGGTCTCACAAATATCTCCAAGGATTCCAGTTTCTTCAGAAAATCCACCAGCACAAGCCTCATTACACAAACTTGTTTCGTAAGCCAATCTATTTCAAGATACCAAACACAACAACAGTTAACACAACAGTTGCAATCTACCAATACAAAAAAAGGGATTTTAAATTTACCTTCACACAATATCATATTTTGCCTCTACAAAGGAATCCATAAGATTTTGAGCTTGAGCAGGACCTGCAGAAAATCCCCAATTAAAATTATTACTATTGTTCATGCCTTGGATTAACAAACCCCCTAAACTAAATAAATATAATTACAAACCTTAGAACCTCAACCGATAACACCAATCTGCTTAATAGTGTGGAAGCCCTTGTTATTGCCTTAAACCAACACCAAATGGTTGTTTCTTATTTATTAAGATCAAAAATTGATATCAAACTTCTTTTAAGTTATGCAAAATCTGATAGCTTCCACCTAAAATAAATCATTTAATCATTTAAACACAAATAAATAAAAAACACAACAATGTACATGATATAAGAAATTATATCAAAAAAACGGCTCAAAATTAAACAATAAACACATACCAGCTCTTTTCAATTAAAACCGCACAATCTGCAAGCTTTCTTCTGGTTCTAAAGCTACATTTTGTAGCTTTATGTCTGCTTCATGTTTGGGACTCCCTGATTCAAGATCTTCAAAAACATTACCATCAGCTGCATTCCTGATGTTTCCTTCAATGTCTTTAAAAAAAGGAAAAAAAAAACTCAAATCTGAATGTAAAACTTTTGAGGGTAGCTAAAAACTCAGATCTGTAAAGTTTTGTTTGTCTCCATGGCTCATGTATCTCCACCACTCCATCTTAATCTACAACAAAACAACAAAAAGCGTCAAAAAACGACCGTATATGGAGAAAATATTCAATAGAAAATAAAAAAGTAAACTTACCTTGATCTGTTCCCCACCGATTGCAACCACAGAGAAGGGGAAGCGGCTGAAAACATTTGTTTACTGATCTGTGTGTACAAAGGGGAAAACGACAGAAAACACTTACCAGGAAGATGTGCGACGATGGAGATGCGATTGTGGTTTAGGTTGTCGGAATCTTCATCGATCTAGAGAAAGATCTAGTGAAATCTTTATGGATCGCCTTGAATCGGCAGAGAGAGAGAGAAAGATAGGGCAGATGGGGGCGGGACAAAATTTTGAAATGTATGATGAGATAGATCCAGGAACCCTAATCTATGTGCGTGTCTTTTCTTTGAGTGAGAGGGTATAAGTGGAAAGTGATGTTTTATGGTGCTTAAAAGACTTGTACATCATGTTTTAGAGGCGTTTTAAGAGAATGACAAATGATCTTAAGAAGTCCTTAATATGTATACTATTTATAGTATAGATATATAATGATTGTTTATTAAGAGTTTTGAAATTTCTGCAATTATTTAAAGTTCTGATATATGTATAGGGGATTGATCATGAGAACATTTATTTAAATGAGAAAACTAAAAATCTACCAAAAATAGGCTAAAAACATACAATTTTTTTTTTAAATTTTGCTATTTTTGTTATATTAAAAATAAAAAAAATAAATACTACATATGTGCATTACTACGAAAAAACCTAAACCCCCTAACCCACCCCACCCCCCCTCCTAAAAGATAACCTAAATTGCATGTGCAACATATAATGCACATTATCATGTTCCTATATATATAAAGATGAGATGTTTTGTAAGCACAATACACGTAAATTAAATAAAATGACAAAATAATAGTTTTGCCCTTCATGTGAGGGCAAATGATTGGTCTTAACCATGAAAATTGATAGAGGTTAGTACAAAGGACATGCGGTGTGCAAAAGTTTCAAATAAAGGACACTCGGTGTAATTTCTAAAGATAAATGACACACGATACAAGTTGGTATAAAGTTAAAGGACAAACCGTATAATTTACTCTAAAAACAATTATACTACATGCTAGCCGATTTCAGTAACAAATACATGAGTTTAAAAACAGATTTTGGAACTAATATACACCCCTAAAGAAGCCCATCACACACATTCACCAATAGCAACACATGCAGCTCCAACATCAATTTGACAGCAAAGTCTGCAGCACGACCACCAACAACTTTAAGATTACCGAAGCTTTTCATAGCGTCAACTTCGCAATAAGTATAACACAAATGCACAATCCACGTGAGGATAAACTTCCACCTTAAATTTGCCCTCCTCGTTCCCTAGGGGACGCATCTACAAGAGTATGTCATATCAATTAGCTTTAAGTAAATCAACACAACATGAAATATGAAACCATGTAAAGAGTGTCGGAGACTACTTGCGCTACTTTTTTTGAAGAATCTCTGGGACCCTTAGAAATAGTGCACGTTTTGTCTGTCCAACTTCTGTGACCTTGAAATCAGCTGCATTGCTTCCCTTTTCCAGGATCACGTTTAAGTCCATGTGACGCTGGATCATCCGATTTTTGCATACACTAAATACCCTTTCCAAATTTGCTTCATTTTCTCCAACAACACGTAATACAACCCATCGAGAATGCCCATTGCATTCTGGAAATATATATATTTTTAGTTAATATCCAATTAGCAGCCTAAAAAGACATATGGATAAGATTTGTTTACATCACCTTCTTCCGAAACATTGCAATTCTTTTTCCATCTTCATCCAGTAGCTTCAGCTGAGTATGGACAGTTGAGTTATGTGATCTTACTGTGAACATCCTTTCTCCCCTACTTTCTGCTTTGGACATAGAATATTCACCGGCTGTTGTGTCACACCCTTATTTCCACGTATGTCCTGGTGGGTGTCACACCCCAACAGATGGCGGAAATATCGGGATGAGACGAACAAATCGTTCAAAGCATCATAACACTAAATGTGATAATATAAATTAAATTCAAGTTCATAAATGACTAAATTCGAATACATTGTCTCAAACAAAACATAAACTAAATTGCAAACATAGTTTATTATCTAGATGTGTTTCTAGTCCATCCTATCTTGATTCTTCACCATCTTGACTATCAACCTGCAACATGTATTTCAACAAAAAGTTGGCAAGCACACAGGTTTGATACATAGTATAATAAGAATATTTTTTTTTTATAATGATACCCAACATGAACACAATATGCAAGTTAACAAGTATGCTGAAACGTGTAAACTATGTTTTTCAAACCCAAGTTTCCAACGCAAAGTGCCTTTCCCAAAATCTAACGGGAGGTTAAAGTGTTTTACTTAATAATACCCCAACTCTCAAGGGCGATGCGTTAATCCTATAGCGCTATAATTGTTAAGGTAGGCTAGCAAAGTTAATGAGCACACATACACGAAAAGTTTACATAGCATCAAGTCTAACAAGCATCACATCGTTCCATGTTTAAAAGTGGGTAGATCATGAATAATAAGTTTCGAGTGTGTTTGAATATGAATACATGTTGCACCCAAAAGTGTTAAAACCAAAATGGGATCAAGTACACTCAGGTTGCATAAAAGTTTCTTGAGATAGCGCACGAGTAAAGAGCGGGAAACGAACTAGCGCGATTCACCTAGATATAGTTAGAGCATCAGTTATTATTTATTGAGTATTATATTGTTTAATCGATTAAACTAAGGAACACTCTAATTATGTGGAAATAAGTTGCGGATGGTTTTGATTAAGTGTGAAATGGTATAAATAATCGGTTATTATAACAACTTATAAATTGTAGACAAATATGGTAATACGTGACATAAAAAAATAATACTAATTTCAATAATAATAATAATAACAGTGTTAATAATAATAAAGTTTCCGTAAAAATGTTAATAATGTTAAACAACAAAAATTATTTTTAGTAATAATATAATCTTTAATAATGTTAAAGTGATAATAATAATAATTTTATTAATTGAATTATTAAAAAGTAGTAAAATTACCCTTTGCTAAAAATTGTAAACATAACTGATTAAAGTTGATTAAGGTAAAAGTCTGGCCCAACATAGATGGCCCGATATCGGTCCAGAGGGAAGATGGCCCAACTAGTCCAAACTAAGCTATCTATATATAGCAGGCCCAAACCAGCCCAAAACCTGGTAAAAACAGTGGCCAAAACCGGCCTAAACCGCGCACAACAGGGGTCGAACTCAGGACCTTTTGTTTACGTGCACGTAGCCCGACCACTAGGCTACGTGTCTAACCCGAGATGATAACTGGATTTAATTATATATATATATACATACAATGTTTAACCCATAACCAGTTTGCTATATAAAAAATATACATAGCGATAATATAGGGGAGGCCGGGTTCGAACCCGTGCCATCCAGCCTAAACGAAACGCACAACACCACTGGGAAGTCCCAGTTCGGTGTTGTTTTAAGATTCTTGTAACTTTTAATCTTTATTGGCGAGTTTCATTATCTTCATGTAACCAAAAAGAATGAACACTGTTACAATCCTTTTGAAAAACTTTCTTAATTCCGCATAAAAATGAGATTAGGAAATGACTAGAAAATAACAGAAATGCCGGGGAGTAGGTATACCGAATAGTGGTGGTGCACGAGTTTCCGCGCGGTTCCAATCTCCGGCGATGCTTCTCGTCTTCCTCCGGCGACGTCGGGATTTCTTCAGCTCGTCTGAAGCTTTCGGCGACGGTGAGGACGGACACAGGGGGTGGGTATGTGTTGCTATGAGGGTAAAACAATGATGGGTGGTTCGATCTTTATAGAGTTTCGGAAGTTTCGTAAACATGGAAACCGAAGGGTGATTGATTGTGGGAGTCCTTGCAGGTGTCCAGATGCATGATCCTTCAAGATAAGGAAATGCGGAATCAGATCCATCAACAAGGCGAATAGAAAAGGAAAGGATAGTTGGTTATAAGCGGTATTGGAAGCAATTTGATTTGAAAAGGATTTAAACCGTAAATTATACATATATATTAACCCGATCCAATTCTAAACGTTCTCAGGCTGCATGTGATACCCAGGATGAAGCCAAGTACACCATAATCGGTCCAAAACTTTAAGTACGCTTAAAACAATAATCGTGCGAAAACCCTAAAAACATGTATGACTTGTGTGCTGTCAGGATCTAAGTTTGAATTGATTGCTGTTTTTTTGTTTCAAATAATGGAAAATGATTGAAAACAGAGAATAAGTGCAGCGGATTAATGGAACTTTTACAACAATCAATCGGTCGTTTGTTTTCATCACCATCATGCTTTCAAGTAATTAAACTATTGCATTTGATTCACAAACTCCCCCTTAGCCCAATAACGATCGTTTGATAATAAGAAATGAAGAAGATATGCGAAATTGATCTTTTTAAGAAGACAAGTAAAATTGAGGGTCCGTTGTACGGATCATTCGGGTCCTAATTTGGCAAACCTAAGGTAAACGTGCGGAATCTGTTTGCATAGGCGACATTGTAGACAAGTTCTTTAATGTTTAACACCAATTCATTAATGTGTAGACGTTACAGATCCTGGAAACACTTGGACAGAGCTTCGCCTCTGTCGTGACAAATTCTCTAAAAGTTACAAATGAAATGTCAAGACTCCTATTTATAGGAGATACAAGTTCGCTTGGGGAGTGCAAGTTCGGGCGAACTTGCTTATTCAAGTTCTGCCGAACTTGACTACAACATATACATTTCAAGCGAACTTGACTATAAACATTCATAAACTTCGACATTTCGCTCCTAAATACAGACTCGATATTATACGATGACTTAGGCAACAGACATATGCATCAACAGACTCCCCCTTGGATGTTGCCGTAGTCCCGATTCTTCAAATAAGTTCCTGAGTCTTTAATGTTCTCTTGATCTTTATTTCTTGAATAACTTTAACTTCCTTGATCTTCATAGCATCTACAATCCTTTTCTTTTTTCTTCTCGAGCTTGTCTTGATAAAACTTTAATCACCATGCTCCCCCTTGCTTTGAGCTTTCTAGTATCTTCAATCAACGTGTTTTATCCAGCTCCCCCTTAAAATCAACTTTCTGTTTCAAAGTTTCTCGAACATTCAAATAGACATTTCAGATCAAACTTTGAAATTTCTATTCACAAACATTTCAAATTTTAATCTCTTCTTCAGTTTTTAAATCCTCTCAGTTAATCAAGTCCAAATTAATGACCTTGAATACTGATTCATGTATCAAGTTCAACTTAATGATCTTGATTAAACATTTGACACTAAACTGACTCATTAGTTCAAATGTAAGTTTCAACTTATTGAACTTTTAAACTTTTCAGATCAATTTTCAAAATTTCTTAGATTTTGTTCAGCAACTCTAGACTTTGAAAATCAGCTTTTCATCCTCAGTGATCAAAACTAAAAGATAATATAATCTTTTTGTTTTTATGAAATGAATATCATGACTCTAAGTATGTACAAACATATTTACAGGAATATTTTTTTGTTGAGTTTGTATTAAAGGATCATATCAGTTTCTGAGACATATCACTAGTACCATTGACCTTTTTATGACACTAAGTTTTGAACAAATTTACCTAGATTGTTGATATGTTTGTCCTTTTAAACTTCAACACATTTCTCAATTGTTCCAAGATACGTTATGTAGAATTAAGAAACTTGACTTAATTATGGTTCCCATCTCAGAATATACTCCCGCATTAAGATTCCCTAGATTTCATCTTACAGGTGAGTATAGCGTAATTGATATCTGTATCTGGGTTGTGCGAGACCTTGAGAGTTCAGGTTAGTACCATCGTACCGACAGAGAAATGAAGGCTCGACTTACAAGGTAGTGTTCCAAAAAGGAATCTTTCCGTACTGCAATTGTAGTATCTTTCGATATTTTCAATTGAATGCAGTTTTAGGGTTTTAAAGCAAAAGTATTCTACAAGTTCTAGGCCATTGCTTCCGCAAAATCAGAAGAACTTGTATAATACCCCAGATATCAACCATCTATAAAGACCTCGTATCTCAGAATCAGGCAATCTCTCAAACGAAATTTCGGAGTACTAAGTCCATATATCCGAGAGATGTTAATCCACAAGTTTAAGCAGTTGTAAAATTTAGTTTATATCCCGAAAACAATCTACTGAATGTGTAAAGCCTATCGACACATCCACAGTAAGACTTGTTTATCACTTTTCAAACTTTAAAATTCTTTAGCATACTGTGATATTTTCTTTTATCCACAAAACTCTTTTTTGTCTTTTTCAAAGTTTTTGAACTTTTTGCTTTTAATATGTTTTTGGATTTTCTGATAATTTTTTCTCCCCCTAAAATTCAAAAACATATTTTTGGAATTTTGATTTATAGACCAACCAATTAGAATCACTTCAATTCGCCATCCATTACTGCTTCACAAATTTTCTTTTAAGACCTCTCCCCCTCATGATGACAAAAACCTTGACACCTTTGTGTTTATAAAACATTTATATCCATGAATTTTGTCTTTTCAACAGTGAGGGTTCTGTGATACTTTTTCTACAAAAAATTTGTAAAAATTTTCAAGTAAACGTTATTGGAACATGTTTTCGAAAAAATTTTCTTCAAAAATTTTTCAAAAATTGTAAAGTAAACGCTATTTAAATATGTTTCCAAAAAATTTTCTCCAAAAATTTTTAAAATTTTAAATTAAACATTGTTGTAACATATTTTGTAAAAATGGCCTTTTTTACATAATCATGATAACCCGGCCCCTCTTCAATCGAGTGCTACAGAACTCCATTCTCAGTAATTTGCCATTATATCGGAAGTTCCTGCACAAAGACACAAACAATTTAGTTGAATAGTGACACCCAAGCCTTTTCAGTCTTAGGCGTTATTTCTTCAACCTTAACTTTGATTTTCTTTTCACAATCAGGTTTATTTTGAATTTTCTCAAGTTTTGGAAAATCATTTACTCTTTCAGTTTTCACTGATTGTGTAAACACTTTTTCTTTTACCAACCATGATTGATTTTTTTATTAAAGCTTTCTTGAAATACAATGTAGAAACTTTTTATTCATTACAACTCGAGGATTCACCAGTTTCAAGATTTGAAAACTTAGTAATAACTGGTTTTGCCTTGTTTGTAGTTTCTGTACATTGTTTCAAAACCTGAGTTGGTATTTCAGATTTTTTGTTATCAATATGAGCAGTTTAAGATTAATTTGAAAACATTTTCTAGCAACGTGTCCAATTACTCCACATTTATGAGACTTCCTGTTCTCATATCGATCTTTTCTATCAAATCATACACTCAAATCATAACATTGATTTGATGTGTGATAGCCATCTTTCCTGCTTCTCATGTTCCTTTGATTTGACGTTGAAGCACTGGGGTCCGACCTGCACCACTTATTTTCAAATTTTTGTGAGTTTTGTTTTTCAAATTTGTTTGAATTTTTATAATGATTGGATGATTGTTTCGATGAGTTTTATTTTGTTTATTTGTGAAAACTTTTAAAACTTTGTTTTTGTTCTTCATTCTGCTTAGAAGGTTTTTGCGTTGAGCATTCACCTTTTTCGGTAGATTGTAGAACAGTTTCTTGAAAATTTTTCTTTTAACTTTAAAAAGATTTCGTGTTTATCATTTTTAGCTCTTTCACATCGGTATTATCATCACAATCTTCAATTATGACACCGTCATAATTTGTAACAATGTTACTTATTGGAATTTCCTTTTTTTATTATTGATCGGTTTTAGACATATATGATCTAACTTTAATTAGGAGGTTACAAAACCTTTCAATAATTTTTCTGAATTAACAACTTTATTTTTAACAGTCACACTTTCTTTTTCAAGTTGAGCTATTTTCTCAATGAAAATTTATTGCTATTTGATTTTCTATATTTAATTTTTCAAAAACTATTTTTTTATTTTTAAACATTTTTATTTCATTTTGACAATCTACTACTATTTGTAGTTTTTCTTTTTCTAAAATTTTTATTTTGTTTTCAAAATTCTTTTCATTTTCTTTTAGTTTTTTATTTTCTAATGTCAAACTCTCAATCTCACTCAAGAGTGTGGCATTATCTGCCTGATAATTGTCTACATCATAGACCGGGCAGACTGATTTAGAACTTGAAGACTCATTTGTGGATATACTTGAAACTAGAGCTTCACAGTTCTTAACCACTACACTCTCTTGAAACTTATTCTTCAGAGATGTCCATAATTCTTTCGCAGTCTTGTATTCTAGTAAAAGTATCAGGATGTCTTCCTTAACCGATTGCTAGATAAGATTAATCATTTTCTTTTCAACAAAATAATCATCTTTGTTGAGTAGAATATATGCACTTCTCCAGAATTTTCTGATTCTCATCTCTAGGAACGACATAACCTGTCTCAATCGCGACCCAACTGCGGAAATGCATAGCTTGGACCCAGCTCTAAAATTTTCCTTTCCAAACTTCATACTCGTTTATACTCATCAACTTTGACAGCTTTACGGACTCCATTTCATTTTCCAAATTTATTTGTCGTTCAAAACACTTGACAGATTAGCAAACAGACAATTTTAGCAAAAACTGACGTTTTAATCGACAATCGGTACGTTAAAAACGTTTAAAATTTTTCCAAAAACTATTTTAACCCGATTATATCTTTAAAATCGTCTCGTCGATACGATTCTAACGATATATAATGTTCGTGACGTTTTTCGGCATTTTCATGCCTTTTTTTAGAAACCCTTGACAAGTTCGGTCGAACTTGTCACAGCGTGTGAAACTCAACTATTTAACAAGTTCGGGCGAACTTGGAGAGAATTTCAATCAAATTTTGATCAAGTTCGGGCGAACTTGATTAAATTTGATAAAAATCAGGCAAGTTCGAGTGAACTTGGGTAAAATCCTTGAAAAATCAATCAAGTTCGGGCGAACTTGATGAAAAATGTGAAATTTTCAGTCAAGTTCGAGCGAACATGAGTTATTCGACATGGTTTTTTTGCAATTTTTGACATGAATTCGTTTTTTTAAGCTCTGATCTTTTCAAGGGTTTATCTATTATGGATTTTACGTATTATACTAGAAAATCAGTCCATTTTATCCGTGAATTGTCCAAGAAAAGTTAAAAATGAAAGAATAGAGTAGAAGATGAGATGTTCTACGTCCAATGTCTTCAAATTAGGCCAATCCTGCTCTGATACCAATTGAGGGTCTGTTGTACGGATCGTTCGGTCCTAATTTGACAAACCTAAGGTAAACGTGCGGAATCCTTTTGCATAGGCGACATTGTAGACAAGTTCTTTAATGTTTAACACCGTTTCATTAATGTGTAGACGTTATAGATCCTGGAAACACTTGGACAGAGCTTCGCCTCTGTCGTGACAAAATCTCTGAAAGTTACAAATGAAATGTCAAGACTCCTATTTATAGGAGATACAAGTTCGCTTGGGGTGTGCAAGTTCGGGCGAGCTTGACTACAACATATACATTTCAAGCGAACTTGACTATAAACATTCATAAACTTCAACATTTCGCTCCTAAATAGATACTCGATATTATACGATGACGTAGGCAACATACATATGCATCAACAAAATCTGTTACATTGAGCGCCTATTTATTCTAACTATCTAACCACTGATCGTCTAACAGTGACGTCATGGTTGATAGTGACAGCTAACAAACGTAACTAACAACAAACACTGCTTAATCTAAAACTATGAGTGCATAGCACTGTTACATTAATTAAACTGGAACTAGACTAAACACTCTTGGCCATCCTCTGTTCTTGTAATCTTCTATCAGTGGTTGGGAGTTTCTTCTGTCAGATGATAGGTAGCATTGTGTTTATTGAATGTAGTAAAAACCCATCAGAGGATAGGAACCTCTGATAGCTGGACCAAAGCTCGGATGGTGTGTTTTGACTTTATATCATCTGTTACTTTCCAAAGGTTCAATCCAACAATCTCCCTCTGGAACATATGATGCCAAAAACACCTTATTCTTGATCTTTATTCCTCAGAAAGAATTCTCTTATTTAGCCCTTGAATTGTAGTTCAAAGTTAAGAGATTCTAAGTCATCAGCATCCTTCTCAAGCTCTAAACTTAGTAGTTCGTGGAAGTCTTCTACTGTAAGCCCATAAGCAGCTTCCATAGATAGTTTAGTAGCTTTACCTTCAGACTTGAGCAGAGTCAATTCGTGGGTGTCTTTGTCAACCTTCCAGTTTAGAATTTTTGGGTCTGAAGGCTTTTTTGAAGGAGCTTTTATTGCTGAGGATAGGAAAGGAGCTACTCTTGTCAGATCTTCGGCCAGCTTGGCACTTCTATCATCTGTTGGATAGTCCATCATCTTTTTGATACCTTCTTTGATAAATACTTCCTCAAACTCTCTGTCAACCTTCTCAGACATCTACTCTTGCCTTTTTCGCTTTAGCAAGGCAAGTATGGATTGGGCAGATGTTGAGCTAGGTCTTTTAGAAAGTTGGGCTTTGAGAGCAACATCTTCTTTGCTATAATCAGGTTTGGGAGGCATTGATGGATCCTTTTTCCTTCTAGCTTCAAGCATTTTATAAGTATCCAACACTCTTATCTCCCCCCATCTCATGACCTGGTTCTTTGACCTATAGTGATTCTGAATTAGCTCTTCATTCATTCTTCTAAGCTTCAGGGTCTTTTCAGGTACATTCTTTTTGTATTTGTTCCAATTTGGCATGTAGGTTTGTTGTGAGGATCTTTTGATTGTGCTTCTATTCTTGCATTTTCTTCTTGAAGCTCACTCACATACCAATCTTTGAACTGTGCTCTAGTAGCAGCATATTTCTTTGTTTCCATGATATGTGAAATGTATATTTCTTTTAGGAACTTATCATCTGCTTCAGAGATCTTGTTGGATAGATTCTTTGAAAATCTTTCTAGTGATTGGACTTTGCTTAATTGAAATTGAAGTTGATTCTGCACTTCTCTATCACTTTTGCCTTTAGACAACTTCCTAGCAATATCCTCTGCCTGTTTTTCTTTGATTTCCAGGTACTGGTCAATGTTTACAGGCTGTGGATAACCTTGAAGAGATGGGAAATGCCTTTCGTCTGCATCTTCTTCAGTATAGAAAGATATGATTTCTTTCTTAACTGTAGGCAAATCAAGAGGAAATTTTATAGCTGCAGGAATCACTTCTTTTGAAGGAGTAGATGTTGCAGTTGGGGAAGCAGAGGTTAGATTTAGCATTGGTGCAGATGCAAGAGGTATAGGAGCATGGATCTTTTCTTCGTTTATGACCTTCGTGACTTTCCTCCTCTTAAAACTGATTGATGGTGACGATGGATGGCTTGGAATTCTTGGTGGTGTTGGTAGTTGTTGTGTGGAAGTGGGAAAGGTGATGATGGCAGTGGTTGTAATAATATCTGCTACAACCTTTGTTGTGTCAACAGATGTTGGCACAACAGTTGCTGTAACATCTGTTGGGGTGGATATGGGAATTGTGTGAGAAGATGTGGTTGATTTTGTGACGACAGAGGTTTTTGTGGTTGGATTGGTAGCAAATTTAGTTTTGAGAGGTGTGGATTCTGGTTTTCTTGCTTTTGTAGAAGATCTCCTATTTGTTGAGGTACCAATCTCTCCCTTTTCTAACTGCTGATCAATATTTTCTTAACCAGTACCTTGCCTTCATCAAACACAGTCTTCTTATGAGACTTCTTTGCCCTTACCAAGATGTCTTCAGTTAAATCTGGTTTCTTTGACCCATCTCATATTCACTGTAGGCCTTGCCTTATCATCATCCATCTTCAATTTTTTGTTTCCCAAAGGTTTCTCCCCCTTTTTGGCTTCATCTGGACTTATAAAAATGACAGTAGGAGGAAATTTACTAGTGGTGGTGAGCAAGTGGGCTTTGATTGCCTTGATATCTGCAGCAGTGTCATTATATCTTGCATCAACCATATTCCTGAGTTCCATCATCTGATGCTTATGTTTTTGTTCAAGGAAATGTTTCTCTTGTTGAAAGATAGGATTTATAGCAGATTTGAGCTCCGCAGTGGTTGGAATAGGGGGTTGGCTCTGTATAGTGATCAACTGTTTCAAAAGATCTTTTATTTCATCGACAGTGGTTTTAACCTTGGTAACCCTTTCCGTCAATTCCTGATATTTTAGCTCATCACCTAACTTAATAGGATCATCTGAACTCCTACCAGATGTGGTAGTTTTGTTCAAGATATCATGAGAAAGTGGTTTACCACTTGCTTCAATCTTAGATACCCCTTTGTCTTGGTTCTGGGGACTTCCCACTAGGACAGAGGTTACCTTAGTAGCCTCAGCAGTGGTTGCCTTCAACAAGGTCTTAGCTATATAACCACTGTCCAATTGAGAACTAGGGAGTTCAGCAATTGTAGTGGCTGCCATTGTTGAACTATCACCGAAGGTTACGTGTAACCCAAGGGATGTAGCCTCTTCAGTTGCTGATGAGCTAGCATTTAGAAATAAGTCAGACCCAGCTTCTGGTTGAAGTATATTCTCTTTGATGGGTTGGTGAGAAGTGCTGGATAATGTCTGCTCAATATCTATTGCATTCAGCAAGGGTAACATGGTAGGTGGGAGTGATGGTATTGGTGAAAGTGGTTGTGTAGAAAGCGACATTGCCCTTGGAGAGGGGCTGTGGAAGATAGAACCAAGTGATCCTAGAGCTTCATAATTTGGTTTCCCTGTGCCTACAACCTGATCCTTTTGTGAGGATGCAGGAGGAGTTTCAAAGCCAGTGTGAGATCTTTCTACCATCTACTGTGAAGAAGTAGCAGCAGTGGTTTGTGACTTTGGTGGTGTCACTGGGTTAACCTCTGGGATCTCATCATCCAGAGGACCCTTTTTGGGTTTGGTGGGTTTTTGGGATGCTCTGGATAGTTTCTTTTTGGAGATTTTAGGTGTGGGTTTCAGAGCAGCAGTTGTGATGCCCTGATCACCTAGAGCAGTACACTCAGCAGCCGGAGGTTGAGCTTGAACATTTTGTTCTTGTAAAATAGGCTCAGCCTTCTCTGCTTCTGTTTTAGAAACTTTATCTTGATTTGTAGTTCGTGTAAACGTTTCAGGGTTTAGGCTGCCAGCGTTTGTAGTTGCGCCTTGTTTACTTTCGTTTGATTTGATCTGATCTTGCAAGTAAACACTCATGAATCTTGGATGTATCAAGAAAGCTTTTCTTTTTGGAATATTTTTAAAATTAATTATAAGATCATTGAACAACACCTGGGAGAAGTTAAAATCAGAACCAGTTAAAATTGCAAATCCCAGATACTGCATGTTTAATGGAATCTCGTTGAAAGCAGTTGTTTTTGCAGAGACACATGTAAGTAATGTGTGGAAAAAGAATTTCATCTTTGCTGGAAATTAGGTTTGAAGATTGTCATACCTTTCAACTGTCCGGTGTAACATCTTTCAACGAATTCATGCTGCATCCAAGGAAATGATACCGAATGTTGCATATCATTTAACATGAAGACTTGGGAGATAGATTGTGGGCTTATTTGCAGTTGTGTGCCACCAACTTTGGAGGTGATAGAATAGGGCACACCATCAGCGGATGAGTTTACTTTGGCCTTTGCCCAGAATTCTCTTAAAGAATCGATGTAAACAGGGGCTTTGACTTCCAACATATGTTTGAATTTTGATTCTTTAAGAATCCGGATCATTGGATGATAAAGAGTGTTTGCATCAGTTTCTTCAAGAATAGCAGTGTAATTGTGTGGTGTTTTGATGATTAGGACAAACGGGGGTTGTTCTTGTGTCGATTTCTTCTTCGATTTGGTTTTAGGAGCCATGATTTTTGGATGTTTTTGGAAGAAGGGCTTTGAAAAATTTAGGAATCGCACAAGAAAAGTGAAACCTCTGTTTGGGGATAGAACATGGTTTTATAGGGTTTTTCAAAAAAGTGCACTTGACGTGGCGTCTGATGCAACATCTGTCGAATAACATCTGTCCACGTGTAACCTCTGATTGGCAATGGAAAACAGTTGTTTGGCTAACCACTGTTAGAGTAATACTACCAGTGGTTATGACCAAATTAATATTAGCAGAGGGTTGCAGCAGTGGATAGATTTTTCAAAACAACAGTGTTTTTGTGCTATCAGAGCTTTGAACAGACTTTAAAGATTTTATTAAAAAGTTCAGTTTTAACTATTTTTAAGGATGGATTTCTGATTTTCTAAAAACATTTTATTGCGATTTACACATGAATCACAAGGCAAGTTGTTTTTAATCCGTGTTTAGCATTCCAAGCCTAGATATCAAACTGTCAAATGTGGAAGCATCAAATGCTTTTGTCAACACATCTGCTAGTTGATCCTTGGTATGGACATGTTGTAAAGAAATCAGACCTTCTTCATAGCAACCCCTCACAAAATGATGTCTGATGTCAATGTGCTTGGTGGTGGAATGTGAAACTGGATTTTTGATGATGTTTTCTGCTGCTTGACTATCAATTTTGAGAGGAATCCTCAAGGCAGTCACACCAAAATCCAAGAGTTGATTTTGAAGCCACAAAATTTGAGTAGTGCAACTTGCAGTAGCTATATACTCTGCTTCAGCAGTGGATGTGGATACTGCAACTTGTTTCTTACTTTGCCAAGACATTAAGCAATCCCAGGAATTGGGCTCCTCCAGATGTGGACTTACTTGTTGTTTTACATCTAGCAAGTCACTATCAGAATATCCTGCAAGCTCAATGTTACCATTAGCTGGATACCAGATACCAAGTGTGGGAGCACATTTTATGTATCTGAATATCCTTTTTACAGCAATAAGATCTGATTTTCTTGGCATTGACTGTGATCTGGCACAAACACATGTGGCAAACATAATGTCTGGCCGTGATGCAGTTAGGTACAATAAAGACCCAATCACACTTCTATACAATGTTTGATCAACAAGGTCATCTCTGCCATCTATAGTGACCAACTTGGATGTTGCCATGGGTGTGCTGCAAGGTTTACAGTCATTCATATCAAATTTCTTAAGTAGTTCTTTCACATACTTATTTTGATGAATGGAAGTGCCTTTTTGGATTTGTTTGACTTGTAAACTAAGAAAACATTGCAACTCACCCATTGCACTCATCTCAAACTCTGATGCCATGAGTTTTCTGAACTCTTCACACATGGCAGGACATGTGGATCCAAAAATGATGTCATCCACATAAATTTGGACAAGCATCAAATCTTTTCCTTTCCATTTTAAAAATAGGGTTTTGTCAATCCTACCTCTGGTAAAACCATTGGATAAGAGAAAAGTGGATAGAGTTTCATACCAGGCTCTTGGTGCTTGTTTTCGACCATACAGTGCTTTGTTTAACCTGTAGACATGATCAAGATGGAAATGATCCTCAAATCCAGGAGGTTGACAAACATATACTTCTTCCTTGATCTTTCCATACATGAATACACTTTTGATGTCCATTTGATACACCTTGATGTTGTGGTTAGCAGCAAAAGCTAAGAACATGCGAATGGCTTCCAGCCTTGCTACTGGAGCAAAAGTTTCATCATAGTCAATCCCTTCTTCCTGTCTGTAACCTTGAACCACGAGCCTTGCTTTGTTTTTGACAACAATACCCCTTTCTTCAGTTTTGTTCTTAAAGACCCACTTTGTGCCGATGGGACTCACATCTTTTGGCAGTGTTACAAGTTCCCATACTTGTTGTCTTTTTAATTGTAGGAGCTCTTCTTGCATGGCTTCTACCCAGCTGTTGGCTTTTAGTGCCTCTTGGTACTTGACAAGCCGTGTGGAGCGATAGAAAACCAGCAAAAAGACAAATGTTTTGGGATTGGCTTCTTGTGAGCACACCCTCATTGATGTTGCCAATAACTTGATCCAATGGATGGCTTTTGGGGAAAATCAAATCACCTTGATATGGGACAATGGCATTTTGAGGTGCTTGCATATGTGTATCATCTAAGCTATCCTCTGCTGGTGAATTTGATGGTCCAGACTCTGATTGGAAAGGTGGTGGAGGAATTGGTATCAACATCTGCTCCTTTGCCTGTAGGATTGATTTTGAAATTTGGAAGAATGCAATCATATCCTTGCTCTTCAAATGATGATTGTGGGGTACCTGCAGGGTTAGTCTTGACAGACACATCTTCAAATGTAAATTTAGAAAGATCAAACAATTCAGCAGGTCCATTTGCTGGGATTTTCAAGGATGAGAGTTCATTGAACTTCCCATTTAGAGTTTCCTCAACACACGTGGTCCTTGAGTTAAAAACTCTGTAGGCTTTGGCAGTGGTTGAGTATCCTAGAAAATAACCACAATCAACTTTGGCTGCAAACTTGGATATCGAATCCTTGATGTTTAAAATGAAGCATGGGCAGCCAAAGACTTTGAAATAAGAGATCAGAGGTTTGATTTTGTAAAGTAATTCATAGGCAGTCTTTTGATGCCTGGGGTTTATCAAAACTCTGTTCTGGACATAGCAAGCAGTGTTTACAGCCTCTGCCCAAAAAGACAAGGGTAAACCTGAGTCTGCTAGCATAGTCCTTGCTGATTTAATTAAAGTTCTGTTTTTCCTTTCAACAACCTCATTTTGTTCTGGAGTTCTAGGGATGCTGTATTGTCTAACAAACCCTTTTAACTCACAAAAAGCATCTAACTCCTTGTTCCTAAACTCTGTCCCATTATCACTCCTAAAGATTTTTACAGTCAGATCAAATTGCTTTTCAACTTGTTTAACAAAGTTTTGCAAAATGTTTTCTGTTTCATCCTTAGAATGTAAAAAGAAAGTCCATGTGAACCTGGAAAAATCATCAACTACCACCAGACAATATCTTTTGTGTTTTAAGCTCATGATTTTTACAGGTCCAAACAAGTCCATATGAAGTAACTGTAAGCACTGGCTTGTTTTGGATTCCTCAATTGACTTGTATGCGCTTTTATGTTGTTTACCTTTTAGATTTGTGTGTCCTAGTCTTTTATGCCATAGCTCTGTCTCTTTGCTTGAGGCAACTGAGAACAGGCATGCATTTGACATAGGATTATCTTTTAACATATCAACCACATACACGTTACCTACTCTATGAGCAGTCAATTGTGCTTTGCTCTCTGCAATGATTTGACCAATCTTTTTGACAACCTCTGGCCCTACTATTTGGCAAGTTGTCTTTGTGAAAAAGGAACCATAACCTTTGTCACTCATATGTGAAACACTTAAGAGATTGAAATTCAGATTGTCAATGAGATTCACATTTTCAAACTTGAGTTTTCCTGCTGAGACACATCCTGGTCCTAACACCTTCCCTTTTGAATTATTTCCAAAGGATATATTCCCCCTCCATGAGCTTTAAAATCTCTGAGCAGGGCTTTCCTGTCATGTGCCTGGAGCCTCCACTATCTACATACCAAAGACTGTCAAGGCAAGTAGAAGCTCCGCTCCCTGCACATGTTTTGAAATAATTAGTTCAGGTGAGTCTCCAAAGCCAGAATGGCTTTGGATGGGGTATCAGGTGATCCAGACTCAAGTTCAGACTGATGAGCAGTGGTTGGATCAGACTTTTGTAACCACTGCTGTGAGCTACCTCCTATCAACTGTTGGTAACCATGAGGATGTCTATTTACCCTTGGCTTGGAGGACTTTTTGTAAGTCTCATAAGTCATAGGCACCTTTTGATAATTAGGCTGGTTTTTACCTCTTGGAAACTGGTTTGATGGAGGTGCATCTATTACTTGAATTTCTCTATGAACAGAGGTTTGATTTAAAGCTTTGGTAACAGATGTTTTACATGATTTAAATTTCTGTTTGACAAGGTTTGAATTTTCTCTTTCTAGAGCTTTTTCTCTAATCTCTTTTACCTTTTGATGATAGGTTTTGAGATAGACACACTCTTGAGTAAGATGATTTGTTTTGTTGCAAATGGTGCATCTGGGTGATTTAGGTATAACACAAGTTTTGTTTATATCATTAGCTTTCAAAAGAAAGCAATCTGTTGTATCATGATTTATCTTTTCACAAAATTTACAAAACAAGCGTTTAACCTTTTCCTTCCTTTTCCTATCAGAGTTTTTGAGAGCAGATGATGCAACCTCTGCCGGTAAGTCTTTGATAGGGATCACCAATGCTTTTGGTGCTTTTATACCATCAAGAGTTGAAAAGTCCATTGGCTTGAAGTTTTCTATGATATCACATTCATCTGACCAGGTTGGTTTAAACTGATATTTTTCAATTTCTTTTTCTTTTCGTGAAACCTCTGGTTTTCAAGAACAATTTTGTTTCCTTCTTTATCAGTGATTTTAATTTCTTCAACAGTCAAATTTGTTGGGACTATTTCAACAAGCTCAGAGTCAATTTTTGCAGCATTTTCACAAGTATGGTCATATTCCATAAAGCCTATACCAAACATTATGTTGCTCTTGACTTGAGCATCAAGCATAAGCTCATAACCTTTGCAAGACTTTACCCACTTTTCACAAGTGATCTGGGTAGATTCAAGCTCCTGTTTGCAAACCTGGTATTTTTCTACCATTGTTTGGAGCTGGTCTTTGGTTATGCTTGATTCATGCCTTAGGCTACTCATTTCAGAATCTTTTTCACTTAATTTTGTTTTCAATTCTTTCACAAGTTTTTCAAATTTAAGTTCATCTTCCAAAATTTTGTTTCTCAGGTTTTCATTCACCTGTTTTATGTTTGCAAAAGCAATAATACATTTTCAGAACATAGATCTTTTAGGATCTGAGGTGATACCTTCGAAGCAGCCATAAGAGCACAATCGCATTCTTCTTCACACACCTCTGTGTCCCATGGGTCAGATAGATTGTCTTTTTCAACCTCAGCAGCATTCATTTCAACCACAGGTGTAACTTCTGGTGTAACCACTGCTTCACAACATTCAACCACATCAGATTTTGACTCCTGTTCCACAGACTCATCACCTTCAACTATGGTCTCAAGAGCCATAAAACATAAGTTTTCATTTTCAAAATCGTTTTTGGCTATGAGTGCAAAGTTTTCATCAGTTAAATCCTCAGGCAAACTACTCCAGTCAACAAAACCTTGGGTAAAGAAGCTTTGTTGTGTAACCTCTACTGGTGTAGCAGTGGTTTGAGTAGTTTGAGTGACATGTGGAGCTTGTTGCACATGCACTTGAGGTGGTGCTTGAACATATTGAATTTGTGGAGTAGGGGTTTGGACATAATGAATAGGGACAGTTGTTACAGGACTTGCACAATGAGCAGTGTTTTGCATTTGATGTGCAGGGGTAAACTGGGAATATTGGACAGTGCTTTGAGGATTGGTGCCAGGATGAGTAAAAATTGGTCCTGCAGTTTGAGTTCTGCATTCCCTGGCATTTTGTCCCATCCTATTGCACTTGTAACATTTTATTTTTGATTTATCTAACCCAACTTTTAACCCCCCATGCAATCCTGGAAACCTCCTACAAGTTCTTTTGTAAAACTTACTAGCCCTAACACTCAAAAGTGCCAACTGGTGTAGGATGTCCATTTCTTCCAAATTCGTGGGTTCAAAGTATTGTAAGTCATTCATCTCAAAACTCAGATTGTCAGAGGTTTGGCTTTCACAAGTTGCAGCAAAAGCAAAATTGGGTGTACAGGGATCAGAGTTAAAATTGTTTCTAGAAGTTATGTCAATGTAATGATCAAAACTCTGATCCTTTCCACTACCAGACCCCTCTTCATGACTATAGAGAGCAGTGTTTCCCAGTGTATAGTCACCAGTCACTTTCCCAGATTCTTGAAACTTCTTTTTCTGGTTCAACTCTCTTTCATAAGTGAGAAGTCGACCATGAAGCTGCGTGAGGATCATTTCTTTATAACCAACAGATGTTCGAGTAACATAAGCTAGTGTCTCCCATTTTCTGGTAGTGATCTTAAGAAACGACTATTGATAGTCGAATTTGGAAATTTCACATGTACCAGTTTCAATTCGCTTATGAGACAGTTGAATCTCTTGAACTGTTGGGTTAGTGACTCACCTTTTACATGGCAAAATGTTTCATACGGCTGATTCAAGACTTCTCTATTATTCTCGATCACCTCTTCAGTACCACTGAATTGCTCTTTAAGAGCATCCCACAACTCTTTAGCACTATTACAATGAAGTAATCCCGCATAAATCTCATTGGGCAAAGCTGAAGCAATGATGCTAAAAGCCTTAGCATACAATTCAATTTTGAGGAAATCCTGTTCAGAGTAATTTTTGAGTTTTTTAAGGACTTGAGTGTGGGGATCCTCTGTACTTGGAACCATGGGAACATGGGGTCCAAACACAATGGATCTCCAGCATCCGGTGTTCTGTTGAGCGAGAATGTGACCCATTCTACTTTGCCAAATAAAATACTCATTTCGTTTCAACATGTAGGTCCGTGATCAGGCAGTTCTAGACGGAAGTTAGTGGATAAACGTAAACCGATTCGGTAGAATGTTATTAAGAATGGAGTAGAAGTAGAATGCAGGGAAGTCTTCATTCATACCGAAAGAGTATACATCTTTATAAGTCCAGCTACCGGAGTTCCTGGAGAGAATCCGGCAGCACCTCCCCGTACGGATGCCAAAAACTTAAATGACAAATGAACACACACATATATATAGGGAGCCAAGTTCGCCCGGATGTGCTATAGTCAAGTTCGGGCGAACTTGACTAAAGGCACATCAAGTTCGAGCGAACTTGACCAATACAGGTCAAGTTCGGGCGAACTTGATCCCTTTTACACTGAAATCTCCGTATTTCGGTCGTGTGTTTAATTCTAACCTATACAATATTCAACACAGGCTCTATCTAGCCTATTCGACAAGTGACGAACACAAAGTGCATCAACACAACATAGGTGGTTTGAACATGGATCCAATATTGGAATCCGGTGTGTTTTTATGCCATTTCTCTTGTTTACAACAGATTTGTGTTTTAAAAACTTTTATAGTAATAAAACTCTGTATTCAAGCAAAACTTATCAAACAAAATTAGCAACAGAGAGCTGATCTGTTCAAATCAATTTGATGTTTAAATCAAAATCGATTGACAAGGCTCTGATACCAATTGTGAGGATCTAAGTTTGAATTCATTGCTGTTTTTTGTTTCAAATAATGGAAAATGATTGAAAACAGAGAATAAGTGCAGCGGATTAATGGAAAACTTTTACAACAATCAATCGGTCGTTTGTTTTCATCACCATCATGCTTTCAAGTAATTAAACTATTGCATGTGATTCACAAACCTCCCCTAGCCCAATAACGATCGTTTGATAGTAAGAAATGAAGAAGATATGCGAAATTGATCTTTTTAAGAAGACAAGTAAAACTGTAACATTGAGCGCCTATTTATACTAACTATCTAACCACTGATCGTCTGACAGTGATGTCATGGTTGATAGTGACAGCTAACAAACGTAACTAACTACAAACACTGCTTAATCTAAAACTATGAGTGCATAGCACTGTTACATTAATTAAACTAGAACTAGACTAAACATTGCTGGCCATCCTACGTTCTTGTAATCTTTTATCAGTGGTTGGGAGTTTCTTCTGTCAGAGGATAGGTAGCATTGTGTTTATTGAATGCAGTAAAAACCCATCAGATGATAGGAACCTCTGATAGCTGGACCAAAGCTCGGATAGTGTGTTTTGACTTTGTATCATCTGTTCCTTTCCAAAGGTTCAATCCCAACATGTGCTATGTTAAATGATATCTGTTATGTCTCGGAGGAATCCGAGAGCACGTCATGGTTAACATTACACTAATAAGGGCCAACGGTGCGAGGTTGGTGTCCTTAGCCTTTGAAAACGTGTTAAACAGGAGCTTTCCGTTTAACAGCGCATTACACGTTTGACTATGATTATTAAGCCATCAATAGGGCTATTTAAGGTTCTGAGTTCACGGAACATCTTAGTTATGTGCCATAGACCATGATATAAGATTTGAAGCAAATCGGAGCTCAGGCACGCAAAATGAGGTAGTTTCCCGGTTAGGGAAACGCCTTCGTTTTGAGAACAACAAAAGGCAACCAAAAATGCAAGGAACGGTCAATCAATCCTAAAATCCCTTAAACTACCCTAATACAAGGCTATTATGATTAAAACATAACCGGAGTCGGGTTTCGAGAAGGTTATGCATGGTTTTTAAAATCGAGTCTTTTAACACTAAAAACGCGAAAAAAGAGCACGTTTCGCAAATCGGGGACGCTTATGGGACCCAAAAACGAACCTAAACGCATAAACGAAGATAGACATCATCTTTATAACACGAAAAATGAAGCATGACAAAGCAAGGGTGGGGTAGGGGTACCCTACGTTGCGATCTCGAATGCAGCTCGAGGTCGTGCCAAGCATTTACCTCGAATGCAGCTCGAGGTCGTGCCTTTGTCATTGGGTCTGGTGACGCACGCTAGGATCCAAACATGGTCACAGGTACGTTCCTCATTTCCGATCAATTTGCTTCAGTGTTATTTGATACGGGTGCTGATAGGAGTTATGTTTCTATTGCATTTTTGCCACTATTAAATATGGCCGCTATTGACTTAAAACAACTGTATTCCGTCGAACTTGCCAACGGGAAACCGATCAACAGTCACCAACTCATTTGTAACTGCCCTATAACCCTTAACGGTTACCAATTTTCTATTGACCTTTTACCCGTAGAACTGGGCAGTTTTGACGTCGTTGTAGGGATGGACTGGCTGTCCAACCATCACGCTGAAGTGTTGTGTGAGCAGAAGATTATAAAGATTCCTCTGTCCCAGGACGATGTAATCATGGTACAGGGAGAGAAGTTATTTTATATATATATATATATATATGTATATATATATATATATATATATATATATATATATATATATATATATATATATATAGGGGATGGATCATGAGAAAACTACTTTAAATAAGAAACCAAAAAACTAACTAAAAAAGCCAAATAAAACATATCAATTTTTTTTGATTTTTTTATTAAAATTCGCTATATATATTATATAAAAAACTTAAAAAATAAAAAAAACATATAATGCACATGTGCAACATAAACATATAATGCACATGTGTAGTACACATATAGTGCATATGTACAATACAAGTTTTTTTTTTTTGAAAATTTTTTTTATACATAAAATGCAGCGATTTTTTATTAAAAAATTGTAAAAAAAATAAATTTGTATGTTTTTTTGGCTTTTTTAGTTAGTTTTCTAGTTTTCTCATGATTCACAAAAATCTGCTCATAAATCACAAAAACACAGCTGATTATCATCTTATTTCAGCCAAATCAAAGGGATGATTCAAGTTTTATATGGTTTTGATGAAGCTTTCTTGTATAAACATGAACTAGACTATGAAAACTTTTTAATCCATGATAATGGATGATTTAAGCATGGTTCTTGGCTGAATAAGATCACATCAGGGATTCCTTGATGTTATATGGTAGCCAAGATCACAAAACTTCGGCTTTTGATACCCTAATCGACCCTAATCGAACAAAAGCGATTAACAAAGTTATCAACTGAAAAACAATGAAACGAGGCTTGATTGACATGAATTATGGCATGTTTGGATTGTGCTTAATGTGTAGGTACTAATTATAGCACCCACGCACTTCTGGACTCAAGAGAAACGCATGGGAACGGAGCTTGTGCTAGGTATAACAACCGAAACCTTAAACTAGCTTAGGCAGAGTATTTTTTGGACTAAACTTGTTCCGTGATGCTTGGATTGAGCTGAAAGTTGGTGTGGTGATGTAGGGTATTGACAAGAGGTGAAAATGAGCCGAGCCAAGCCTGAGCTGGACCAGGCTCGAGCTCGATTAACTTATGAGAGCTCGGGCTCGAGCTCGAATCGAATCGAGCTTTGTTTTCAAAGCTCGGGCTCGGCTCGTTTGTATTTTCTCAAGCTCGAGATCGGCTCGTTTTTTATCTATTAATTAGTATATTAAATTAAAATAATTTAAATAATAGACTTTTTAAGCTTGTGAGCTCGATAAGTGAAGCTCGGGCTCGAGCTCGTTCACTAAAGAAGCTTATTTTCAAGTTCGAGGTCGGCTTGTAAACAAGTTTAAATAAGCTCGGCTCGACTCAGCTAACTTACACTAAGGCTCGATAAACTCGGTGAGCCTAACGATCTTTACATGCGAGGCTCGACCTCGGGCTCGATAAACAAACGAGCTTTGTTTTGAGGCTCAAGCTCGGCTTGGGCTCGATAAGGCTCGACTCGTTTCGAGCTTTTTCTCAAGCCGATCTCGAGTGCTTGCAAGCCGCTCGGCTCGTTTGCACCCCTAGTATTAATAGAATGTCCACCTAAAAGTTTAGAATTTTTGGAATTTTCTATGATTTTTGGCGAAGTTTTGACTGTTTTACAGAAAGAAATTCGTGAAAAATACTAAACGCAGTCGATAAATCACCAAAATTTACATGAACAGTAAGGAACATATAGGGAATGTTCTGGGAAGCTTGGGAGTCCAGTGGTTGAATTTTGATTCGGATTAAAATTCCGCGTTTTTGGGAGTTTTTGGTAGCCGGAAACGCACCGAAATGAAATCGGAAAAATCCCAAATTTTTACAGGGAGTTCCTGAACATATAAGGGACTTTCTGAAATATTTTGGGAATTTTTAGACATCGGATGATAAGTAATGTAAATTATTCGGTTAAATACTGTTTTACAAATGATTTATTTGAGAAGTTAAAATGACTAAATAAATCCCGAATTATTCTTCTCATAATCTATATATTTCTACCGAATTGTATAAAAATTTCCGGATTTTTATCAAACTTATGTATTAAAGGGGAATTTATGGAGTTAAAAACACTTTATTTTAAACTAGTTTCGGCAGTTTACCGTGTAACAAACCTGCCGGAACCGGGAACTGACCGAACCCGACATTTACTATAGTTGGAACAACGGGAGTATTCCGGGAGATTCCCAGGGTCGTTTGGACACTAAGGGTGTGTCCCATGTGTGCGATGAAATTGTGTGATATGTGGTGATTGAATATGTGACATCGATGCATATATATATACTTTTTATAATAGAATGGCCCCGAAACGCGCACCACAAATGATAGAGGCGGAAATTGCGCAAATGATAGTGAACCAGCTTCAGGCAGTTATCCCCACGATCGTAGGTAGGTTAGCGCTGGCATCAATGCTAACCCACAACAGAACCCACAAACAGGGCCGGTAAGTCAAAATAATAATCAAAACAATGTTAGACTGGTCTGCACGTATAAGCACTTTATGGAATGCAAACCAATGGAATTTAGTGGAATCGAAGGACCAAATGGGTTAGTGAGGTGGATCGAGAAGTCGGAATCGGTAATCAATATAAGTAATTGTCCCGGTGACTGTGCGGTGAAGTATACGAATTGTACCTTCACCGACCATGCCTTAAACTGGTGGAACACCATCGTTCAATCTTGCGGGTAGGCCGCGATTAATACTATGATAGTAGGAAGGAATACGCAGGGCCAAGCATTTACCTCGAATGCAGCTCGAGGTCGTGGCTTTGTCATTGGGTCTGGTGATGCACGCCAGGATCCAAACATGGTCACAGGTACGTTCCTCGTTTCCGATCAATTTACTTCAGTGTTATTTGATACGGGTGCTGATAGGAGTTATGTTTCTATTGCATTTTTGCCACTATTAAATATGGCCGCTATTGACTTAAAACAATCGTATTCCGTCGAACTTGCCAAAGGGAAACCGATCAACAGTCACCAACTCATTTGTAACTGCCCTATAACCCTTAACGGTTACCAATTTTCTATTGACCTTTTACCCGTAGAACTGGGCAGTTTTGACGTCGTTGTAGGGACGGACTGGCTGTCCAATCATCACGCTGAAGTGTTGTGTGAGCAGAAGATTGTAAAGATTCCTCTGTCCCAGGACGATGTAATCATGGTACAGGGAGAGAAGTTAGGTACCATGTTGAACCTCATATCCCATCTCAAGGTGTTGAAGTATATACGACAGGGATGTGATGTGTTTTTAGCCAACGTCACGGCAGATGAACCAGCCGAAAAACATATTGAAGACATCCCGATAGTGCGTGAATACCCATACGTGTTCCCGGAGGAATTGCCCGGATTGCCGCCTAATCGGCAAGTCGAGTTTCGGATCGACCTAATACCGGGAACAACACCCATCGCCAAAGCCCCATACTGTCTTGCATCGTCCGAGATGCAAGAACTATCGACGCAACTGCAGGAGTTACTTGATCATGGTTTCATCCGTCCTAGTTATTCTCCCTGGGGAGCCCCAGTCTTGTTTGTAAAGAAAAAGAACAACATCTTCCGAATGTGCATCGACTACAGAGAATTAAACAAGGTCACTATCAAGAACCGATACCCTCTCGATGATCTTTTTGACCAGCTACAAGGAGCCCGATATTTTTCTAAGATAGATCTTCGATCGGGTTACCATCAAGTGAAGGTCCAAGAGGACGATATCCCCAAGACGACTTTTCGAACTCGGTATGGCCACTACGAGTTCTTGGTTATGCCCTTTGGGCTAACCAACGCACCTGCTGTGTTCATGGACCTTATGAACCAGGTTTGTAAACTATACCTTGATAAGTTCGTCATTGTCTTCATCGACGATATTCTGATTTACTCCAAGAACAAGGACGAGCACGAGTATCATTTACGTGCTATATTGGAGATACTATGTAAAGAGCAACTGTACGCTACATTGTCTAAGTGCGACTTCTGGTTGCAAGCCGTGCAATTTTTGGGACATGTGGTGGATCAGTATGGAATTCATGTGGATCCATGTAAGATTGAAGCAATCAAGAATTGGCCTGTGCCTAAATCTCCGAAAGAGATACGCCAATTCTTGGGACTGGTGGGATATTACCGTCGGTTCATCGAAAATTTCTCTAGTATTGCCCAATCGCTAACAGCCTTGGCACAGAAGAATAGGAAGTATGAACGGGGTCAAGACCAGGAAACTGCGTTCCAGCTGTTAAAACAAAAGTTATGTGAGGCTCCAATTCTGACGTTACCCGAAGGTAACGATGACTTCATCGTAAATTGTGACGTATCACGGCAAGGGCTCGGAATAATGCGAAGAAACAAAGTCATTGCATACGCTTCCAGAAAACTAAAGGTACACGAGAAGAACCACACGACGCATGATTTGGAACTGGGCGCGGTTATATTCGCGCTGAAGATATGGAGACAAATTATATATACGGTACAAAGTGAACTATATATACGGATCACAAAAGCCTCCAACATATTTTCGACCAAAAAGAGCTGAACATGAGGCAGCGCAGATGGGTGGAATTATTAAATGACGACGACTGTGAAATAAAGTACCACCCGAGAAAAGCTAACGTGGTAGCGGATGCACTAAGTAGGAAGGATCGAATTAAACCACTCTGAGTGCGAGCACTGGGAATGATTGTGCAAACGAGCCTTATAGAGCAAATCCAGAACGCACAAAGGCAAGCCTTGGAGGAAAGCCAGTTACCTAGCGAAGGGTTGCACAGAAATGAGAAAAGCTTTGTGAAGAAAACAGATGAGGTGTTGTATTTTAAGGATCGAGTGTGGATTCCTGCAATCTCGGAGCTGAGACAGTTGATCATGGACGAGGCCCATAAATTGAAATATTCGATTCACCCCGGTACAGACAAGATGTACCACGACCTTAAAGAGTTTTATTGGTGGCCGGGGATGAAAAAGGACGTGGCGGAATATGTAAGCCAATGCTTGACTTGTGCTCGGGTCAAAGCAGAGTATTAGAAACCCTCGGGAATGCTACAACAACCCGAGATACCTCAGTGGAAATGGGAACAAATCACGATGGATTTCATGACCCATCTTCCAAGAACGCCTCGTGGTCATGACGCGATTTGGGTAATCGTAGATCGATTGACCAATTCCGCACATTTTACTCCGATCCATACCACTTATAAAACCGACAAGTTGGCCGAGATCTACACTAACGAGATAGTAGCCAGACTTGGTGTCCTGGTTGCTATTATTTCAGACCGAGACAGCCATTTCACCTCGCGATATTGGCAGAAGTTAAAAGAAGCTTTGGGGACGCGGATCGATATAAGTACTGCTTACCATCCCCAAACTGACGGCCTATCGGAACGCACGATCCAGACGCTAGAGGACTTTCTTCCCGCCTGTGTCCTGGACTTTGGAGGGAGTTGGGACAAGCATCTTCCACTAGTATAATTTTCCTATAATAATAGTTACCACAGTAGTATCCAGACAGCCCCATACGAGGCGCTTTATGGTCGAAAGTGCCGATCACCACTTTGCTGGGCTGAAGTGGGTGACACCCAACTGACGGGATCCGAGCTAGTACAGGAAACGACTGATAAGATCCACCAGATTTAGAATAGATTGAAAGCCGCCCAAATCAGAAAAAGAGCTGGGCGGATGTACGTAGAAAACCGTTATCGTTCGAGGTGGGTGAACGGGTACTGTGAAAGGTATCGCCATGGAAAGGCGTTATCAGATTTGGAAAGACCGGAAAGTTAGCACCACGATACATCAGACCATACGAGATTCTAGCGAAGGTAGGTCCCGTAGCATATCGGTTGAAGCTACCAATCGAGCTTAGTGCCATTCATAATGTCTTCCACATTTCAAACCTAAAGAAGTGCATGTCAGGCGAAGCCACACAGATACCTTTGGAAGACATACACGTTGACGATAAACTCCTTTTTGTGGAGGAACCGGTAGAAGTAGTTGATGGCAGGGCTAAACAATTAAGGCACAACAAAATTTCACTAGTTAAAGTCCGGTGGAACTCTAAACAAGGACTTGAATACACCTGGGAACGGAAAGATGAATTCCGTAGAAAATACCCTCACCTTTTTCCCTAGCTAAACGGGGTATATTTTGGGGACGAAATTTCTTAACCAGGGGAGATTGTGATACCCAGGACGAAACCAGGTACACCATAATCGGTCCAAAACTTTAAGTACGCTTAAAACAATAATCGTGCGAAAACCCTAAAAACATGTATGACTTGTGTGCTATGTTAAATGATATATGTTATGCCTCGGAGGAATCCGAGAGCACGTCATGGTTAACATTACACTAATAAGGGCCAACGGTGCGAGGTTGGTGTCCTTAGCCTTTGAAAACATGTTAAACGGGAGCTTTCCGTTTAACAACGCATTACACGTTTGACTATGATTATTAGGCAATGGGTAGGGCCATTTAAGATTTTGAGTACACAGAACATCTTAGTTATGTGCCATAGACCATGACATAAGATTTGAAGCAAATCGGAGTTCGGGCACGCAAAATGAGGCAGTTTCCCGGTTAGGGAAACACCTTCGTTTTGAGAACAACAAAAGGCAACCAAGGAACGGTCAGTCAAGCCTAAAAACACTTAAACTACCCTAATACTAGGCTATTATGATTAAACCATAAACGGGGTCGGGTTTTGAGATGGTTATGCATGGTTTTTAAAACCAAGTCTTTTAACACTAAAAACGCAAAAAAAAGAAGCCCGTTTCGCAAACCGGGGACACGTATGGGACCCGAAAACGAACCTAAATGCAAAAACGAAGATAAACATCATCTTTATAACACGAAAAATGAAGCACGATAAAGCAAGGGTGGGGTAGGGGTACCCTACCTTGCGACCGCCCCCTTATTATATATATATATTTTTTATTTTTTGTTTCTTTATTTGTCACCCAAAATCTGCTCATAATCCACAAAAACACAGCTGATTATCATCTTATTTCAGCCAAATCAAAGGTATGATTCAAGTTTTATATGGTTTTGATGAAGATTTCTTGTATAAACATGAACTAGACTATGAAAACTCTTTTAATCCATGATAATGGATGATTTAAGCATGGTTCTTGGCTGAATAAGATCACATCAGGGATTCCTTGATGTTATATGGTAGCTAAGATCACAAAACTTCGGCTTTTGATACCCTAATCGACCAAAAGCGATTAACAAAGTTATTAACCAAAAAACAACGAAACGAGGCTTGATTGACATGAATTATGGCATGTTTGGATTGTGCTTGATGTGTAAGTACTAATTATAGCACCCACGCACTTCTGGGCTAGAGAGAAACGCACGGGAATGGAGCTTGAGCTAGGTATAGCACCCGAAACCTTAAACTAGCTTAGACAGAATATTGTTTGGACTATAACTTGGTCCGTGATGCTTGGATTAATCTGAAAATTGGTGTGGGGATGTAGGGTATTGACAGGAATGTCCACCTAAAAGTTTAGAATTTTTGGAGTTTTCTATGATTTTTGGCGAAGTTTTGACTTTTTTGCCGAAAGAAATTCGGGAAAAATACCAACGGAGTCGATAAATCACCAAAATTTACATGAAAACTAAGGAACATATAGGGAATGTTCTCGAAAGCTTGGGAGTCCAGTGGTTGAATTTTGATTCGGATAAAAATCCGCTTTTTTGGGAGTTTTCGATAGCCAGAAACGCACCGAAACCAAATCGGAAAAATTCTAAATTTTTACAGGGAGTTCCTGGACATATAAGGGTCTTTCTGGAATATGTTGGGAATTTTTAGACATCGGATGATAAGCAATGTAAATTATTCGATCAAATACTGTTTTACAAATGATTTATTTGAGAAGTTAAAATGAATAAATAAATTCCCGAATTATTCTTCTCATAATCTATATATTTCTACTAAATTGTATAAAAATTTCTAGATTTTATCAAACTTATGTATTAAAGGGGAATTTACGGAGTTAAAAACACTTTATTTTAAACTAGTTTCGGCAGTTTACCGTGTAACGAACCTGCCGTAACCGAGAACTAACCAAACCCGACATTTACTATAGTTGGAACACCGAGAATATTCCAGGAGATTCCCGGGGTCGTTTGGACACTAGGGGTGTGTCCTATGCCAGTTCGGGAAAATCCCCGACGGCGAAAACAGAAACTCAATTTTGGGCAACCTCGACTCCCCGAACCCCCAAACTCTCTTAATGAAAAGTTAATCTTTCTTAAATGACAACATATTGATACTATTAGTATTCCTGTACCATTATCCGAACGTGTCAAACAACTGACTTTGGCTGGCACGCGAACCGGTGCCCGGAAGCCAAACTAACAACTAATACTACCCTGGCATCCATCACCGTACCAGTATCCTATAGGTTCAATCCAGGGTGAAAACTCATAACCAGGCCCAAGTTATAACCATTAGCAACTTAGATGCTGATTTAAATCCCTACTTGCATGTGTGTTATTAAAGCTGATCCAGTTGCATAATCACTCTTTGATTGATACTACTACCCTTACTGTGAGTTTCACTCCCCCACTTTTAAATTATTTTACTGTTTTGTGGGGTGAATTGCATGTTACAAACTGTGTTAATTGCACCAACTTGTGATTATGTGAATTACCTAACACACGAACTATCCCCAATGCAAGTGATTAACGTAAGCCATGGGCAGTGGATAGTACTATTGGTCTGACAAACCCAGTTGCTGCCGGACCGGTGTGCCGGCAGCCAGGCAACTGCACGCGTCCTAAACTATGTTATGTGGTTAGGCATAACTACGCCGGGGCGTTGGGCTGCACGTGACGCAGTCGGTGGGCTGAGGTGTCGGGGGTGACACGGCCCGGTATGCTGAGGTGTCGAACGTGACCCAACACGGTTATTGTGATCAAGGTTTCACTTGTGAACTCGTGTAATTCCATCTGGGATCTGGAATACGTGCAATTAAACTTGTTAACGCATGTTGCTATGAAACAACCAAACCAGTGGAACTCACCGGCTCGGTTAGCTGACCCTTTTTTTTAAATTAACATGCATTTCAGGTAAAACTGAACAAGAATGAAGAACGTTCGTATGGGATGGTTTGAGTAGGCGGATAGTACAAAATAAAGGCTGTAGTGGCTTGTAGTACCGCATTTGAACTAACGGTTTGTAATATGATATTTTATGTATGTTGTAACCGATGTTCCCTCTTTATATGATATCACGTTTTTAAATTATGAGGAAATACCATGTGTCTGCCACACCCCGCAATTGTCTTCCGTTACGAGTCGGGGTGTGACACTGCATCAAAGCGGTTGTGATGCCGTTTGGTTATGTGCGATGGGTTCGAGTCCCGTGGTCTGTGCGTTTTTATAATTTTTTTTTTCCAAAAATCAAGTTTCAAATATTACAAAAAGACCCCTATACGTATATTAACTTAATTAAATTGATAAATTAACTAGCTTATCCCAATAAGCTTAAACTAACTATTAAACTTAACAAGATTAACTTAGATTAATTATAAAATAAACTTTTTAATCAACTAATTTTAACTAACTATACTAGTCTAATTATTTAACTTGGTTAACTTAATTTAACCTTAACCTTAACTATACTAACTAGATTAGTTTATAAAAGTAAAACTTTTATGTTTTAAGTTAATTAATTTAATTAATTACACAAAATTAATTAATTAACCATATTTAATAACGAATTATATTGGGGATTTTGATCCAAATTTGATTATTTATCAGTTTCAATTAGCTTAACGAGTAACCAATGACAATGTGAAATCAAGAATCAAATGTCGTCAAAAGTCTAAGAATGATATGTCGTTCAAAAGCGTAGTTTCTATTTTAATTAGCATCAAAGTATAAATACATGATCGTGCATAAAAGATATCCTTGTTTTCATTATGATCAACAGTCTCTGATTACAAATTGAAACGAACAAGATTACAACGAGAGTACATGTGTTTAAATAAGGAAAGTACAACTTGTCTTGCCAAAATAGGAAAACGCGAAAATACTGAGCGTTACAGTCTCCCCTACTTTAGGAGATTTCGTCCGCGAAATCTTTATTCAAAAGGGAGACGTGGAGGTGTGGTGAGTTAGTTTTGGGTTTGGGGTTGAACTTGGGCTTGGTTGACTTGTGGTGTAGGGTTGTTGCGACAATAAGGTGCGGTGTGGCCAAAACGGTTACATGTAGTACAATGGCGACCGGTAGAGTAGGCAGGGTGATGATAGTTGCAAGTGGTACACTTGGTATGAACTCCAGTGTATGTCTTTTTTGTGTTTTCTAGTACAGCAGGGTTTGGGTTTACAGCAGGTACAATCGCATTGTAGTCAGGGTTTTGAAACTTCCGCTTCTTGGCCTCGCTACCACTTGATTGTTGGGTGATTTGGTTGGATGTAACAACGTGTTTATCGCGAATGCGATTGTTGTTAAGACTAGCAGCGAGACGATAGACATCCTCGATGTTGCCAAGTTTGGCGCTCGAGGGTAAACCATGGATATACTTCCTGATCTTACGTTCAGGGGTTGACACAAGGTGAGGTACCACAAAGCTCAGCTGTTTGAAACAGATGGTGTAGGCAAGGTTGTCGTCACCAATTTGCTTGAGGGACCAAAACTCTTACACAAGCTTTTTTTGCTCATGAGGAGGACAAAATTCTTCCATCATAAGTTGTTTCAATTCCTCCCAAGGCAGTGCGTAAGCTTCCTCATTCGAACGTATGTTTCTTTCGTTGGTCCACCATTCCAAGGCCCTATATTGGAAAACTCCAGTAGCACTGCGTGTCTTGAGTTCTTCAGGACACTCGGTATTGATGAAAGTAATTTCTATGCTATCGAACCACTCGAGCATAGCGGTCACCCCATCCTTGCCAGTGAAAGGCTTAGGGTTGCAAGAGGCGAAGTGTTTGTAGTTGAAAGTTACAGGCTTTGGTTGGGTGACCTTCGAGTCAACAGAGGAGTTGGGAGTGTTTAAGGCTTGAATCTCGCTGACGATCTTGGGGACGATACGAGCAATTTGATTGGCCATGAATGCCATCATCTTCTTTTGAGATCTGGTCTTAGACTTCTTGGATGAGTTGGAAAGGTGACGAGACGACGGCATCTACGAATTCAAAACAAAGAGTGGTTGAGACTTTGATCATAATGTTTGGTTACGAAAATTGTTTTGAGTGTGTCACATAGCATATTGTTTCACATAGCATATAAAAATTTCAATTAGTTTCACATAGCATGATCAGGGTTTTCACATAGTGTAACATAGATAATGAAAGCATCATAAATTTAGTTTGTTCACGAGAGATTATTATTAATTGTTTTAGATTGCGAAGATAGTGTGATTCGTGTCTCCAAGCCTGAAATGAAAGTAACGCTCAAATATAAAACACATTAAAATTGAGATAGCATAAAAGAGATTTAACATAAAACGTGGATTATCACGGAACGTAACATACGACTATTCCAAAGTAAATCAAAGTCCTTTTCGAATTAAGGAGATGTGCTTTGGTCTAATAGACAAATACTCTCATCGAGGAGCGACTAACGATATTTTTCCTTCCAGTTACTACACGTCCTTAATCGATTGGGAAAATCGAAACTTTGGCGAGATTGAAAATTGAAGAGTGGGACTAGTTAGCAAGATGCGAGTTTCACCTCTAACTTGATAACATCGTACCCTAATGTGGTTGGTACCTATCAAAAGATAAGGGTCTACTGGAATATGAAATGGAAATTTCCTTCAAGGTTTGGATATCACTTCTAACTTGAGGGTAAATTTCGTGCCAAATTCGAAGTATAGTTGAGTGAAAGTCATGACCAAATGTGGGAATCACCCCTATTTTGGTGAATCGTTTTGATTGTGTTATAAGAGTGTCTTCAAAGCCTCCAAGTGTGTATTGTGTTAGCCTTAGAAAGGGCTTGTATATTATAGTCCAAAGAGAATAGGGAGAAGCAAGTAAGATGGAAAGGAGGTAGTTTTAAAGAACACATAGTGAGAAAGCTCCTAAACTATAGACTAGGTAAAAGCATTCCTACTTTTCCTAATTCCCTATAGTTATGGCTCTGATACCAATCTGTCATACCCCAACCGATGGCGGAAACATCGGGATGAGACGAACAAATTGTTCAAAGCATCATAACACTAAATGTGCTAATATAAATTAAATTCAATTTCATAAATGACTAAATTCGAATACATTGTCTCAAACAAAACATAAATTAAATTGCAAACATAGTTTATTATCTAGATGTGTTTCTAGTCCATCCTATCTTGATTCTTCACCATCTTGACTATCAACCCACAACATGTATTAAAATAACATCAACAAAAAGTTTGCGAGCATACAGGTTTGATACATAGTATAATAAGAATAAAATTGTTTAATAATCATACCCAACATGAATACAATATGCAAGTTAACAAGTATGATGAAACAGTGTAAACTATGTGTTCAAACCCAAGTTTCCAACGCAAAGTGCCTTTCCCAAAGTCCAACAGGAGGTTAAAGTGTTTTACTTAACAATACCCCAAGTCTCAAGGGCGGTGCGTTAATCCTATAGCGCTATAATTGTTAAGGTAGGCTAGCAAAGTTAATGAGCACCTAAACACGAAAAGTTTACTTAGCATCAAGTCTAACAAGCATCAGATCGTTCCATGTTTAAAAATGGGTAGATCGTGAATAATAAGTTTCGAGTGTGTTTGAAATATGAATACCTGTTGACCCCAAAAGTGTTAAAACCAAAAAGGGATCAAGTATACTCACATTTGGTTACGTAAAAGTTTCTTGAGATAGCGCACGAGTAAAGAGCGGGAAACGAACTAGCGCGATTTACCTAGATATAGTTAGAGCATCAGTTATTATTTATTGAGTATTATATTGTTTAATAGATTAAACTAAGGAACACTCTAATTATGTGGAAATAAGTTGCGGATGGTTTTGATTAAGTGTGAAATGGTATAAATAATAGGTTATTATAACAACTTATAAATTGTAGACAAATACGGTAATAGGTAACATAAAAAAAAGAATACTAATTTCAATAATAATAATAATAATAATAATAATAATAGTGTTAATAATAATAAAAGTTTCCGTAAAAATGTTAATAATGTTAAATAACAAAAGTTATTAATAATAATATAATCTTTAATAATGTTAAAGTAATAATAATAATAATAATTTTAGTAATTGAATTATTAAAAGGTAGTAAAATTACCCTTTGCTAAAAATTGTAAGCATAACAGATTAAAGTTGATTAAGGTAAAAGTCTGGCCCAAAGGGAAAATGGCACAACTAGTCCAAACGAAACTAAAAAAATATATAACAGGCCCAAACCAGCCCAAAACCTGGTAACAACAGTGGCCAAACCAGGCTAAACCGCGCACAACAGGGGCCGAACTCGGGACCTTTTGTTTAGGTGCACGTAGCCCAACCACTGGGCTACGTGTCTAACTCAAGATGATAACCGGATTTAATTATATATATATATATATATATACACATACAACGTTTAATCCATAACCGGTTTACTATAAGATAATATAAGGGAGGCCGGGTTCGAACCCGTGCCTTTCGGCTTAAACGAAACGAACAACACCACTGGACTAAGTCCCAGTGCAGTGTTGTTTTAAGATTTGTATAACTTTTAACCTTTATTGGTGAGTTTCATTATCTTCATGTAACCAAACAGAACGAACACTGTTACAATCCTTTTGAAAAACTTTCGTAATTCCGCATAAAAATGAGATTAGGAAATGACTAGAAAATAACAGAAATGCCGGGGAGTAGGTATACCGAATAGTGGTGGTGAACGAGTTTCCGGCGGTTCCAATCTTCGGCGATACTTCTCCTCTTCCTTTAGCGACGACGGGATTTCTTCGGCTCGTTTGAAGCTTCCGGTGACGGTGAGCACGGACACAGGGGGTGGGTATGTGTTGCTATGAGGCTAAAACAATGATGGGTGGTTCGATATTTAGAGTTTCGGAAGTTTCGTAAACTTGGAAAACAAATGGTGACTGATTGTGGGAGTCCTTGCAGGTGTCCAGATGCATGATCCTTCGAGATAAGGAAATGCAGAATCAGATCAATCAACAAGGCGAATAGAAAAGGAAAGGACAGATGGTTATAAGCTGTATTGGCGGCAATTTGATTTGAAAAGGATTTTAACCGTAAGTTATAGATATATATTAACCCGATCCAATTCTAAACGTTCTTAGGCTGCATCAAAGCGGTTGTTATGTCGTTTGGTTATTTGCGAGACCTGGGTTCGAGTCCCGCGGTCTGCGCCTTTTATCATTGTTTTCCAAAAATCAAGTTTCAAATATTACAAAAAGACCCCTATCCTTATATTAACTTAGTTAACTTGATAAATTAACTAGGTTATCCCAATAAGCTTAACTATAAAACTTAACAAGATTAATTATAAAATAAACTTTTTAATTAACTAATTTTAACTAACTATACTAGTCTAATTATTTAACTTGGTTTACTTAATTTAACCTTAACCTTAACTATACTAACTAGATTAGTTTATAAAAGTAAAACCTTTAAGTTTTAAGTTAATTAATTTAATTAATTACACAAAAATAATTGATTAACCATATTTAATAATGAATTATATTGGGGATTTGGATCCAAATTTGATTATTTATCAGTTTCAATTATCTTAACGAGTAACCAATAACAATGTGAAATCAGGAATCAAGTGTCGTCAAAAGTCTAAAAATGATATGTCGTTCAAAAGCGTAGTTTCGATTTTAATTACCATAAAAGTATAAATACATGATCGTGCGTAAAAAGATATCCTCGTTTTCATGATGATCAACAGTCTCTGATTACAAATTGAAACGAACAAGGTTACAACGAGAGTACAAGTGTTTAAATAAGGAAAGTACAACTTGTCTTGCCAAAATAGGAAAACGCAAAAATACGGAGCGTTACAGTGGGCCCGGTGGGGAGTATTGTTACGTAAGTTGATAACATCATAACCAAACAACACAGAGCAACAAAATATTATTACAACCCGATAATCTTCAAAGTTCAAAAATAATAATTACAGACGGATTGTAATAAAGATCCACAAGCAGATCGAAAATATGTACAAAATGATCAACAAACTTATTGCACAACTAAGGGTTTGCAAAGTCCTCTATGTTGAACGCATGCGCAGCTTCCGGCCTATTACGTGCTGTACATGTATCTTAACCTTTTGAAAATACGTCAGTTTTCACTAGTAAATACAATCAACCAACACATTTTGAAAATCCTTTGAAAAATTGTTTAAGTGCACTTGGCACGTTTTATAAATGACTTGGGACAGTACAAATGACCTTGTATACAGTTTTACAAGCCTGTTAATACATATGGGGCCAGTAAAGAAACCGAGACATGATCGACCGACACACCACTTCTAACTCTCAAAGAGCAGATAAAAATAATAATTTGCATCTGACGGGTGTATGCCTACATCTCGTGCTTAGTTCGTGGCCATTAGCAATTTAATGAGCCTAAGGATATCCCAGACACGGTCGAATTAACCCCCAATGTTTAAGTTATCAGACAACAAAGATTAAAACGGGTTATGAGATTTAGTTAAATCACAATCCGACAACATGATCCCATACCCGACCAAGCGGTAATAATTTACCGTATCCCAAGCCCGCATAGGTAAAATAGGTTAAGAGTATTTACCCGAGCTAAATCTTCAAGATATAAATAACTCAGCCGTAATTCAAATAGTAAGTACAAGTGACAATCTACCGGAAGTCGTTTAGTCTGGAATGATGGTATTAATAACCAATTAGAATGCTAACGGGTCTTTAGTTGAGTCATTGACTCGAACCGGTTAGTCTTAAGTAATGATTACGGTACGATATGCTAGATTAAGCGATGGCCGGAATAAAATGGAGTTTAAACCTGACAAGTACTTAGACTTGTTTAATATGGGTAAACATATTACATTCTGGATTTTGAAATAAAAATGATAAGGTTAAAGCCGTTTCGGTAAATTATGTAAACTAGCCACATAGGCTTAACTGTTCGCATATAAGCGAAACCAGGTAACCGGATGAGTCATATACAAGTTCCATATGCCAATATGTTTTAAATATGTTTAATATCAGTAAGATATTAACATGAATGCCCGTTTATGTTTTAAAATCATGTTACGCTTAAAAGGGCGTTTTGGTCATTTTAAGCCTTATAAAAGAGGTTTGCGAGTAAAATGATGTTGAGGTCATAAACATTCTGTAAAATTATATATTTTATGATGTTATATCAGTAGGATATCAAATATATGTGTGGTTGATATTTTTAGACCAAACTATGCCCTGTAAGGGCATTTTGGTCATTTCACACATAGTTTTGATCTCATATTTGGGATTCTGAGTTTGGGACTTGTACCTACCGTAAAAGTATTTGAAATATGTTTTAAATCAGTAGGTATCATGTTTTGGTTCATAGATATGGTTTAAAACCATACTATGCGCCGAATAGGCGATAAAGTCGATAAATGCCGATTAATTCGATGTTTAATGAAAACTGAAGTTATAATCAGTTTTATATAACCAAAATAAGTCATTAAATATATTATAACAGTAGGTAAAAAATTTGATTTTGAAAAGTTTGGTTAAAACCATTTTATACGAAAAAGGGTATTTTGGTCATTTATCGGCATTGTACGAATCTTTAGCATCAACTCAGTTTAAAATCTGGTTTAATATCCCAATAAGTCCTACTTATATGTTACAATCAGTAGGTATTGATTTAGATGAAGAAATCATGTTTAAAAATCATTCCCTGTGCCGAAAGGGCATTTTAGACATTTTAAATTGTAAATTACGATGTTTATATAAAACTCAGTTTATGACGGAATCTTAATATCAAAATAAGTTTAATAACTTATCATATCAGTAGGTAGTTCATATGTATGCTCATTAAAGTTTAAAAGCCTCATTGTATACAAAAGGGCATTTTAGTCAAGTTTAGGCATAATAACGGAAACTTGCATAACGACTCAGAATACTACATGACCATATAGTATGACTCCAGAGAGTGACACTACAATATAACATGGTCATAATGCAACTTATAATTAGTAGCGTAAGTTGCTAATTCGAGTCAGAATCGAAAGTCAAAGTAGAATCAAACTTTGCGACTTTCGGTTGCGAACCGACCTTAAACGAGGAATTGACGGGCTGAACATGTTTACACATGTTCTAATAATTATTACCAAGTTATTAAAGTGATAAAACAATTTTTATACCACTTACATTATTAATATGAATTATTTTCAAAAACTGACCCGTTGACTTTTATTGACCATATCTTTGACCCATCAATTGACCAAGTAAACGCGATCTTCGGGAGGTGCCCTTTTAAGGGATTAATACCTACCTTATTACGATCATGTAGCCATGTTCGCATTGAACAATGGCTGGACCATAATGGTCTTAGCCGAAGGTCAAAGCGTTTTTACGTAAACGCTTTGTCTTTTGGCTTTAAGCCTAAAAACTGAAAAGAGAGGGTTGGAACACTTACAAGTGATCCAAGAAAAAGTTTAGAACTCAGAGGAATGCTCCAAAGTAAGCAGGAGCTTTCCAATAGAGGTAGAGAAGAAGAAATGATGAATGAGCAAGGATTAAAGCTCCAAGTGAGCTCTATTTATATTTGTTGAGGACTCACAAGATGAACACAAGTGTCCAAGGGTGTAATGAGATCATAACAAGTGCTTAGGAAGGTGGCACAAGCTGCACGAGTGTGGCAATTCGCGACAAGGTGGCAGGACATGAAGCTGCCAACAATTTTGTCACTGGCATGTCCTTACGGACCGTAAGGGTATATGCTTGCGGTCCGTGAGGGACTTCTGGCCCCATGGTTTTTGAATGGTTACAGACTGTAACCATACGTGGTTGCGGTCCGTACCCGCCTCTCTGATCCAACTCCCCTTTTCACCTTACGGTCCGTAAGACCTTGCCAGAAAATGAAATTTTTATATTTTGTCACAAATGGTCCCTCGACTTATTCAAACATCGTTCAAAGGTTATAAAAATAACATGAAGATGTTATTGGTCCATTTTGTTAACACGTGGCATATGAGGATCAGCGGGACACGTGTCGGGATTTTATTGGACGGGTTTTTACGAGGTTTTACATGCTGACTTCTCTGTCTTCTCGAAGAGAAGTTCAGTTAAACCTTCCGAACTGTACTTAAGACCGATCACATGTGAACAAGGCATTATTAATGGAGCGCATACAGATTCTTCGTTCGGTTGGTCCATCACAGGTGGAAAGGCTACATATTTAGTGAATTTCATAGCATCAATGATTATAAAAACTGTAACCACAAATGCATAATTCATGTTAGGACAAACTTTCACCGAAAGTTTGTCCCCATTCTCCAGTGGATGCATCTGCAAGAGTATGTAATCAAAACTAATACAAAGAGCTATCTTATCAAAAAAACCCTCCAGGCACGCACCACTTAGACAACCTAGTGCACCAAATGAACTAAGTCCTGAAAGGCTGGAATCAACCTAAAACAACCTACACCAGATGAAAACAAGCCTAAAACATGTCTAAAACCCCTAAATGTGGTATTTTATACTACGCGCCTAGCTTAAAAAATTTCAGCACCTAGGCATCTGGCTCTCGCCTCAGCTTATGCGCCTTGCGTCTTTGACAACTAGACAGAGAGTACCAACCAAATTAAGGCTAATGGGTGTGGGGGAGTGTAGTCATTTGAGGAAGATCCGCCACGTAGGCGTCCACGTTAGCGGGTGTGGGGGAAGGACCTAAAGGGATGGGCCTAGGATGTGTGGATGAGCCTCTTTGTATATACATATGTATGTATGTATGTATGTATGTGTGTGTGTGTGTTGGAGGACCACCGGGACGGGCTTGAGGAGGACGGGACGGGCCTGAAGGGGGGCGGTGTAGCCGGCCCTAGGCGGAGCTCGCCGGCCCGGGGACGAGCCTCACACCCTATGGCCTAATATGTTGAACGCCATAATATGGTTTTATGCTTAAAAAACTACAACTTGCAAGAGTGGTTGAAGCCTATGCTATGGCGTGCAGGTACTTTAGTTTAGCAAAGGTTTGGTTGTTTTCTTTTTGAGCTCAATTGGGTTGCATGTATTCATTAGCAACCCATTTTCCTCAATCAATTATACTATTGAATATGTTTTCTAGGACTGTAACTTTACCTCAAATAATTGTACTCAATTTACTTTCCCATAAAATGGTTTCATTCCTTAGAAACTACAACTAGAAACGGTTGAAACTTGTCCTAATCATAGTTGCCACAACGCCTTGCGGCCATAGAGGCGCTCCAGCAAGATTTTAACTAAATTCTGTAAACTCGGCAAAATTTACATCTGGAAATGACCAGGAACCAGCCTAAAAAGCCTGAAACATGTGTAAAGCCTAAAAATGGTAACTAACTTATATATAACTTCCAAAGCCTTAATTATGCTCAAAGTTAAAAACAAGAAAGAAACAGTGAGTCCAGGGGCGGAACGGCTCAACCCCGTATTAATAGTGCTTTTTTTCCGGTTTTATATAAATGATACCCCTAAAATAATACGAGGATACCTCTAACAAAAAAATAGGATATTTGATATTACTAAAATCATATTTTTATAAGCCCAAACATTTTTCAACCCGAGAGGCGAAAACTGCTAGAATAATTATGCCCGAATGATAAAATAAGCCTAAATTAAATTGAAAGGACAACCATCACTAGTGCTCTAGTGGTGGCCACGAGTATTTAAGTGCCACCTGTGGTGGTCCCGGGTGGGTTTTTCCTTCAAGATCTCAAGTTCGAGTCTTGGTGATAGGGATTTCTCATTGAGGGGTTTAAATTGAGGATCTATTGTGCGAGGGGGCTCTCTAGCGCGGACCCGGTTAAGACAAGTTGAGACCTTGAGGGAAAAACTCACCCGGGCCCACCATAGGTGGCTCTCTTAACCGGGTCCGCGCTAGAGAGCCTCCTCGCACAATAGATCCCCAATTTAAACCCCTCAATGAGAAACCTCTATCACCAAGACTCGAACTTGAGACCTTGAGGGAAAAACTCACACGGGCCCACCATAGGTGGAACTTAAATACCCGTGGCCACCACTAGAGCACTAGTGATGGTTGTCCTTTCAATTCGTTATTGTTAATTTAGTCTTATTTTATCATTCGGGCATAATTATTCTAGCAGTTTTCGGGTTGTATATAAAATATGAGATTTTAGTAATATCAAGTATCCTATTTTTTTTGTTAGAGGTATCCTCGTATTATTTTAGGGGTATCCTTTATATAAAACCGGAAAAAAGCACTACGAATACGGGGTTGAATCGTAGCCCGTGCTATGGCTCAATATATTATGGTTCCGTCCCTGAAGACAACGTATGCTAGACCTCCCGACATTCACGAATAATTCACACCTTTCAAAAAAATTGAAAGGAGACCCTAAATATAATTAATAAAGTTAACCTAAGACCCAGAACAACATTATAGTTGAATAAGTGATCTTGCTCATCTTATGGTGGAAACCGGAACACATAGGTCTTATTCTTTGGTTTATCGGGTAGTGAAGCGGAACACATAATTTGTTATCGTTTTTTATAATTACACGGTAACTTTTTTTTCAGAATATTGCTAAATTAATGGGCTAGTTCCGCCACCAAACCAACAACAATTACGACGGATGAATACAAAAAGATTCCAATCAAAACTATTATGATATTCAATATTCATTCATGCAAAGAGAAGACGCTAGCTACCAAACAAATAGATCTTTTTACAACTTTAATTAATAATAATTTGTTGGGTAAAATCTTATACGTATTCATCAGATCTGAATCCTGTTTTCATCGACACTAGTTTACTATTGTTTTAACTTACCTCGATCGGCGTTAGGTAAGGACGACCGGCTGACGAGTGGACGAAGACGAAGCTAGTGTGGTGACTTAAGAACAGTCGTCGGGCGGTTATTATTAGTTAAGAACATTCGTGGTCGTTTCTCATAGGACACGGTATAAGTATAACCGATGCATGGACTAGCCCACCACACCCCTCAATTTATTATTTCCTTATCTTCAGTGGCAAAACTTGAGATTTCCGACCGGGGTCGAAAACGTATATACCAAAAAATTTCTGTAAAACCGGGGGATCGAAAACGTATATACCCAAAAAAATCTATACGAAAACTAAATACTCTCTACTACTGAGCGAAAAGTTTGTGGGGTCAGCCACCCCCTCCCGCCCCCACTATGTTACGCCCCTGCTTATCTTTCCTTTTACCCATTCTAACCTTTATAAATAATACTCGACCGACATAAGCACTCATCTTGTTTAACTTTAAATAATGTTGGTGTTGGTGAAAAAACTATTTACTAAAATTGTGTTGATAGAAAAAACGAGTCGAGGGTCTTACTGGAAGCATCCTCTCTATACCTACGGAGTAGAGGTAAGACTATCAACATCTTACCCTCCTTAGACTTTACCTTAGTTTTGCTATTGGTGAGATTTACTGAGTATGACGATGATATGTTGATATAAATATATTTTTCAAAATGGTGTTTTCAAAGATTTATTTGTTTCTCATTCCTAACCTCATTAGATAAGATAAAACTAATCCATTATATAATTATTGATTTATTGGATCTCTCACCTAATTTAGTTTTTTTTCCAAGTAGTTTACAAAAAAAAATGATTTTTTTTTACAAAACTTACTTAAAAGAACCTATCTGTTTTTTTAACGATAAACTTCATGTATAAGGTTATCATACTCTTTAAATCAGAGAGCCCCGTATTGCCACACTCTGGTCAGGCTATGTTGTCTTAACCGGACCCACGTTGGCTTTTTTGGGCGTTCCCCCGGGAAACCATACCGGCAGCTGCCACTTGATAGTCGTTGTGCCACCACAAGAGCATAACTTTCTGGCGTAACACACGGTGGAACGAAAACCCGGTGGGCTCGGGAATCAAACTGATAACCTCACACAAGACCTAGTTCAATTCCTTCATTGCGTATATCCATCCCGTATAAAACAAGTGTGAGATAAACTTGAGTCTCTATTGCAAAATCCAAAACTCTTAGCTAGTGTTTGGTATAAAGGAATGGGAGGCAAAATAGAATGGATCATTACGATGGAATGAAGAAAATGGTGTTTAAATGGTCAATGAAATGGAACACCCATTGCATAAGCCATTCCATGAAAATCATTCCATCCACCCCATGTTTTTTTTTCCATTTCATCCCCTCTTGCACCATTCATCAACAACACCACAACCCACATCCTTCGCCACCACCCACCACTACCACCACCCACCACGACTCCATCACTGCCTCCACTCGCAACCCGTCACCACCTCCGCCGCCACCCACCACCAACGCCTCCGCCGCTACCCGACAGTCACCACCGCCACCCGCCACCCGCCACCCACCACCACCGCCGACGCCACAACCACCACCCATCGCTGCCTCCGCCACCACTCACCACCGTCACCTATAACCATCCACAATCATTACCGCCGTCCACCACCACTCACCACTGATTTTGTTCATTTGTTTTTCTTGTGTACCAAACAATACACAATAATAATTCATTTTATTCTCACATTGTAACCAAACAAGACATAGAATGGTAATGATCCATTGTATTCCCTCGTCCATTCCATTACCTCGTTCATTTCGTTCCATCGTCCATTCCATTATCCTATACCAAACAAACCCTTAGAGCATTCACATTGATTTCCTTTCCTTATCCATATAATTACATTAAAACACACTACTTTTTCTCTCTTCTTTTTATTTAAATAATATTTTTTATACCTTCATCATTACATTTTTTCTCTCTTCCACTCACAACCACTTTCATAAATATTAAAAAATTTATAAGGGATGAACAATGTTCCCATATATTTACAGATGAACAGTAACATTTTCTCTCTTCTCACTCACAAACACTCAAAACCATTTCTTATACTATAACTAACACACTCACACAAATATACCAAATCCATTGTGAATGCTCTTACCACTAGGTCGTTCTAAAATAACCTTATAATTCTGTATTTAATCAAAAATAAAACTAAAAATCGCTAGAATCTATATACATTCATCGTTAAAAAAATTCCTTTCGATTATCTTTATTTACATACATAGTATTATAACTTCTTTTTTATACATAGATTTATATTTTTTTAATCACCCATTCCGTTGTTAGCTTCTTTTAGTTTTTTTTTTTAATTCAAGGTCTCAAGCTCTGGGTTAGACAATTTTTATTCCCTCCATCAGTAAAACAAAGACAATGACAACTAAAATTGATAGTTTAACTGGTAAATAAAAAATATTTTTTTATTTTATATTTATTATTATTTAATTTTCACAAACTTTTTAGGTAGGTTTTATTAAAGAAAATAGTTTTTAACATTCTTAAAAAAATAAGTTATGTGAGAGACCTAATACTAGTATTATATCAATAAGTATTTGTAGGTCCGTGATCCGAATCCAATAGTTCAGCCACTAATTTGTTAACCTAGTCATAAACGTGTGCAACCCATTTAAGAGTTAGATGACATGTTTAACAAGATTCACTTTTAACTATTTTCTCATTAATCACTTCAATGTTATAGATCCTGGAAACAATTGGACAGAGCTCCGCCGTCATGATTACACAAACGTCTAACTAACACAAAGTCCACTCTCCTATTTATAGAGGTGACACTTCGTACGAAGCTAGGATCACTTCGTACGATCTAAGTTATCCACTCTGTACGAAGTGAGTATGTTCTCTTCGTACGAAGTGAACATCACTTCATGCGAAGTGAGCTTACAACATATGAAATATAACGTTTCGTTCCTATTACAAACTCGATATGATTCGATGACGGAGGCGACAGACATATGCATCAATAGTCTACCCCTTGGCTGTTGCCGAAGACTTCGAATTCTTTCATTTAAGCTTTAGAGTCTTTGATTGTCTACAAATTTCTTTAATTGTTTTGAATAACTTTAACATTCTTTATCAATCAACAGTCTCCTCTTTAATTCCATGCTTTGTTCTAAAGTGGAAAACATTGAATATCAGCATGCTCCCCCTTTCTTTGAGCTTCCTGTTCTTTATTCAACATTTTGTTCTGCTCCCCCTTTCTAACAACTTCCTATTCATTCTAATATAATTTCAAATAAACATTTCAAATTCCAAACTTTGAAATTCTTCAAATCAAACATTTCAAATTTTAAACACTTTATCAGTTTTAATAACCCTCTTAGTTAACCAAGTCCAAGTTAATGACCTTGGTTATCTGATTTATCTACCAAGTTCAGATGACTGACCTTGATTGATCACTTTGTGAACAAACTGATGTATTCATCAATTGTAAGTTTCAAATTAATGAACCTTTTAATTATTTGAGAACAATTTTTCATTTCAGATTATGTTCAGCAGCTTTAGACTTTGAAGGTCAGCTTTTCATCATCAGTGGTCAAAACTAATATGAAAATAACATCTTTATGTCTTTATGAAATGAAAAACCTAAACCTGGAAGGTTGGTCATCTTTCTTAAATATTGTTTTGAAACTTGATATAAGTTTTATTTAGTTATTTAAAAAAATCAATCATATCCAAATTTAGTTTTAAATTAATTTATTCATTTTTTACTTTAAATAATCTAATAAAATGTGTAATACTAACCATATGCTCCTCGTGGATTTGATACCCTAGGCCCTAATTTTAGTTTTTGCATGATCCAAATGACAGGTCAACATTAGCAACCAATGAATTACCAACAATGCACAAACATATTTACAGACATATTTTTGTGAGTTTGTGTTAGACGATCATATCAGTTTCCGAGACATATCACTAGTATCGTTGATATTGATTAAACTTTAAGTCCTAAACAAATTCACATAGATTGTCAGTATACTGGTCCACTTAAACCTCTACACATTCTCAATTGTTCCAAGATACATTAGGTAATTTTAAGTACTTGACTTAACCGTGTTTTCCACCTCAGAATATACTCCCGTATCAAGATTCCCTAGATTTCATCTTACAGGAGAATATATCTAACTGATATCTGTGTCTGGGTTGTGCGAGACCTTGAGAGCTTAGGTTAGTACCACTGTACTGACAAAGAGATGATGGCTCGACTTAAAAGTGGTGTTCCATATTTAGAATCTTTTGTACTGCAATTGTCATATCTTTCGAGATTTTCAATTTGATGCAGTTTCAGGGTTTTAAAGCAAAAGTATTATACACATTCTAGGCTATTGCTGACGGAAAATAAGAATAACTTGTATAACACGCCAGATATCAATTATCTATAAAGAACTAGTATCTCATAATCAGGCAATCTCTCAAACGAAATTTCGGTATGCTAAGACCATATATCCAAGAGATGTTAAGCCACATATTAAGAAGTTTTTCTTTATGTTTATATCTCGAAAACAATTTACTGAATGTGCGAAGTCTACTGGCATATCATCAGTGAGATCGGTTTATAAACTTTTTTAACACTTCATTTCTTTAGCATACTGTGATAATCCACTGATGTACTATCATTTTCTCTTTTTACATGAAAACTCTTTTCGTCTTTTTACATGAAAACTCTTTTCGTCTTTTTCTCTTTTTTGTACTTTTTGTATTTAATATATTTTTGGATTTTCTCAAAATTTCAAATTTTTTTCTCCCCTTAAAATTAAAAAAATATTTTTACATTTTTATTTTTAAGAAAGAAACATTCGATAAGAATCACTTCTAGCCGGAAATTTAGGTAAAATAGAACTAATTCGGTAGAATGTTATTAAGAAACTAGTAGAAGCAGAATTAAGTGGAAGCATTCCATTCATACCGAAAGAGCATACATCTGGTCAAGCTGGCGAAATTCTGGAGCGTTTCCCCTCTGGGAACTCCAAAACTTACTTTCACCTGACTCACCACGTGCAAAATGAGCATTTTACTTCGTAGGAAGTGGCCCTTTAAACCTCGTTCTCGTTCGCGCTTAAGTCATGCGTTTGAAACTAATCTATACAATATTCAACACACGCTCTATCTAGCCTATTTGTACAATGACAGACATAATATGCATCAACAATTTCCCACTTGGACGTCACTGTTGAAGCTTGATCTTGAAATACGATAGCCGTGTTTGAATATTCAGCAAATTCAATCAGGTATCTTGTAATCTTCAATTAATTCCCCCTTGATTGATGATTCGGGCTTGCATTATCAATATTATGCACAAATTCCCTATGAAATGAATCTTCAGGTCTTTGTTTGCATGGTTCCCAACCTCCTCTGATTTGCTTAATCGACAAATTTTCTCGAATAATCACCAACTTGAAACTAATCAATCCAGCTTTTCCGTTTCAACTTTAACTACATATGTGTTCGGTTTTTTATTTTAACATTATAGCTCCTGAGCTGAATCTTTTAATCTTCAAAAACCCAACCGGCAATTGATAGAAACTTCGAATTACCACACCGGTAAACTTCAAGTCTGTGAATACCTGCAAAAATCTGAAATCCTGTTTTCGTAATCACATTTAAGCATACTCCTGAAAGATAGATCAATAAAACAGTAATTCGTTCAATCAGCCAATCTTAATCGGAATCAAATCATCTGGTAACACATCAGATTTGATAAACATTCTTCCGCAATCAGAATCACATTTTTCCTCTTCAGTCACAATAACAGATATATAGCCATCTTCGCTAGACCGACAACAACTTAATCAACAAACATCGTCATTCTTCGGTGGTTAGTCCGTAGAACAATTCCTCTACTTGAAGACTAAACATTCTAGCACCTTCTTATACGTGCCGACAATACAATTGCATCTCCTGATGCTAATCCTGCTAACCTGGATGAAAACGAAGACCGGGACTCTAACCCTTATACATCATTCTGTATCACGATCTGAACACTCTGGACTTCCTATGATCACGAACTAACGTATCTAGATCTTTTGCATCCCCGGATAATTTGAAGTCGGAACCACCCGAATACTGTTGCACAGTCACGAATTAAAAAATGCCGGAATTTCAATATATTCTACGTAAAATTTTTATTCCCCCTCTATTTGAGAATTTTGATATCTCTATATTCTTCACCGAATCCTTCTCAAATTTGGCAAATTCAGTTTTTAGCAAATGCGGATTTTACGTTGTGGCCCATTAATAGTCACTATACCAAATGATAATCGTTTTGCAAAGTTATCAATGACTACCCTGTTATCTTCAACCCTCTGTGATCGTATCATCAAATCTATTCTCTGAAGCTCCAAACGGTGTCCCCGAACAACCCGTATTAGACATTAAAATCTTGAAAAAATTTCTGTCACCAATTTTTTTCTGGACATTCATCTCATCAATACGATCAACAAATTTTTTTAATGCCTTTTTAGGCATTTGGGTTCACTTCGTACGAGGGTAATCTCACTACATGCGAAGTGAAATTTTCACTTCGTGCGAATTAACTCTCTTCCTACAAATGAATCTGATCACCTTTTTCGATCCAAAACCTTTATTTCTTCGAATTTCAAGCTGATTCTTCCACAGATATGGTTGAAAATCATTTTCTAACAATCCTATGGTTTCAATTTTAATTTTTGTCTGTAGAATGTCCGTTTATTTAATGATTTACATCTAAAACCCCCTAACGTCCATAATTCATGAGCTTAGGTGATTCAATCAACTGTTAGATCAATTGAACCGTAGCTCTGATACCAATTGAGATTCCAGGATCCGGCGGTTCTAGACGGAAGTTTGGGTAAAATAGAACTAATTCGGTAGAATGTTAATAAGAAAGGAGTAGAAGCAGGAATAAGCGGAAGCATTCCATTCATACCGAAAGAACATACATCTGGTCAAGCTGGAGAAATTTCGCCAGTGTTTCCCCTCTAGGAACTCCAAAACTTACCTTCTCATGAACACACAATACCTATATATAGACCTGACATTCAGATCGTGCGAAGTGAGCATTTTACTTCGTACGAAGTGAGTTCACTTCGTACGAAGTGAGTTACCTTCGTACGAAATAACAATTTAATACCCGTTATCTAATCTATACAATATTCAACACACGCTCTATCTAGCCTACTCGCACAGTAACGGATATAATATGCACCAACAATATTTAATGAATTGGATTTATCCAATTTGATTAGAAGTAAGAAACAAAAAAATCTTTAAAAACACCATTTCAGTAAATATTTTTTCAACAACACTTTTGGTTAAACACATTTTTCCACTAACACTAACTCACAAAGAGCGTTCACATCCTATCCGTCAAATTCTGAGAGAGTGGGTTTTATATTATAAACAGTGGTTGAAGGTGGTTGTGGGTTGATGTGAGAGAAGATGTTATTGTTAATCTGTATATTTGAGGGGGCACTGTTCACCTTTTATAAACTTTTAATAATATTTTGGACGTGTTTGTGAGTGAAGGTGAGAGAAAATGTAATAATAAAGATATAAAATTTATTATTTAATTAGAATGAGAGAGAAAATGTAGTTGTTTAATTAAGTGTAATTATATGGTAGAAAATAGTAGATAGGATGCGAATGCTCTAATATGGGAAAAAAACTCGAATTCAGCTTGTCTGGAGTTCCATTTCTTAATTTCTAGCTTGGCATATGAGTAGTTTTTCAAGCTTGAGCTCAGCTTAACTCAACTAATTTGATACTTTTTATTAGTTTGTTAATATTTTTTTTATATTTATTTACATGGTATATTTACAAACATTATTTTATATAAAATACAAGAAATATTATTTAATTATTTTAATAAGAATTAATATCTAATCATATATTAAATATGTAAATCCAAAGTTTATTTAGACTTGCCACTTGAACTCGTTTATTAAAAGAGCCTAATCAAAACTCGTTTATTTTATATGCTTAAATTAAATAAAAACTTTTGTATTATCTATGTCTTAATAAAAGCTTGAGTTTAGGCTTAAACTTGTTTAACTTCAGTTCGATTCATGCTTTAAACGAATTAATCTTGAGTAGTTTAATAACTCGGCTTATTTATTCACCTAGCTAAAACTAATTCATATAGGAATATATATAAATTTTAAAGACTATGACTTGTTATTTGGGAACACATATAATGTTTTACTTTTTAAGGGTTAAGTTCACATACAAAATGTCTCTTATGTACGTTTTGTTTAGCGTATATCAATTTCAACAGCATCACATCTGAATTCCATCTCGGAATATCAACCTCATCCGAGACCAACCGTGCTCCTCCATCTCGAACAATCTCTATTCATCCGAGTTACACATCCAGACATCAACATCGTATCTGCTAATCATTCACCACATCCAAGTTCATCTTCATCATCATCACATCTCGAATAGGGTCATCAACGTCTACTAGCTTCACTGTTTCGAATCATCGTTTCGAGTTCGAGTTCGAGTTTTCAAGTTGAACCACCTCACTGTCGTCATCTTCACCGAAACCTGCAACTTCCTCCTCTGGTCACCACTACACCGTCTCCATTAACAACCGTCATCTACTCCGTCTTCATCGCTCAACACCTCCGACGAACACCGTAACCTGCAACAACCATTATACAAACTATCACCATTTCTATCATCATTCATACACCATCTTATAACAGTTCATCTTCATCATTCGAACTTCTCCGTTTCTCTTCCACTGGCGACCACCTGCAAACATCATCGTCATCATCAACGTTTTCTGTCACCAGAACCATCATTCAACCATAGTCCATCAAACATCTCCGGCCATCATCACCGTCATAATCGTTATTATTCATCACCGTATTCCCGCCAGTCGTCCCGTCATTCAACATCACCATTACAACCTGTTACCGGTCACCATAACCCTCCGACGACCTCCGATCACCGTCTCTTTCGTCTTCTTCATTCAATTTCGTCACCATCGTTGCTTCCTTAACCTCCAATCACCAACTTTCACAACATCATCTCCTCCGCGGCACCACTGCCATCAGCTACAACCTCTACCAATGTTCTCGTTCGTCAACCACCCACGACCACCGAACACTACTCACCTCCAACCTACTTCAACCTCCGATAACCGATCATCTTCTCCGGCGAAACACTCGGGTCACCTTCACGAACACCATCACCTTCGCCGTCATTACGGAATCCATCCATCACTGCACACATCTTCGTCCAATATCATCTCTACCAGAGAATTTTTTTTTGAACGGCCGGTTTTCTTTTGAACGAAGAAGAAGGCGTACAGGGAGTTGATATTTTCAAATCATTGTTTTTAATTATAATACAAATAATAGTTATTAATCAGGTAATCATTACTTAATTATTAATAGTAATAGTAATTATAATAGTTTTTATTAACTTTAGTTATAAAAGTTTATTTTAATATAAAATTAAAAAGGTTTGAATTACAAATTAGATATTAAAAAAATAACAATTAAAAAGGGAGAAGAGTTTTGTCTTGTTTTGGTGAAACAATTTTGACAAGTTTTTGAGGTGCGGTTCAGGAAGCCGGTTTGTACGTGTGAGAAGTATTCGGGTTGTTTTTTATTCAAAGATATCTACCGCGCAAACTCAGTACTCGAACATAGTGTTCAGCCCTGTGTGCAATCCAACCCGAATGCTAACTCGAACATTGTGTTTAGCCCAATTACCAAGATTTCCGTTAACAACACTGCACCCCAGGATCAAGCTCAATACCCAAACGTTATGAATAGTGTTGGTAGGTTACGGAATCAAGTGAAAGAAAAGCTGAATGAGTACATAGGAGAATACAATGTTGATCCTGTTACGGACTTTGTGATGTGTTTGCTTAAAGGTGGGAGGCGAAAAAAGGAAGTAAGGGCCCAGATGAATAGTTTTTTGGGTGATGACAGAGACTCCTTAATATCTTGGTTATGGGATCATTTACAATCTCACCAAGGTCTATACGCACAATCAACAGAGTCTCATCCTAATGAAGTGGCCAAATAGGAACCTCAAGCCTAGCAAGCTGCAGTCAATAGCCCAGCACCTTAAGCCCAAACTAAGAATGACGAACCAAGATCGCTCATCGACACGATCAACTATCTTTTGTGCACTGAACCTTGCAGGAGTAAGGTTGCACAGTCAAGACAGTTAACTCTAAGATGGTTAATGATTATAACAGTGCCATGACTCAGTGCATTAGCCTCAGACAAAACACCAAACTGCTTACTGATAAGGTTGAGGCACAAAAAAAGGATATAGCTCAGCTTCGCTTGGATCTCAATCAACAGCAATGATGGGTCCATGATTACAAACACAGACACAATGTGCAAAACATGGAACTTGAGTCTGTGAGAGCTGAGCTAGAGATCCTGACTGGTAAGTATCCACAAAACAAAGTAAAAATAAAGAAATTTGATAGCAAGGTAGTTCAAGACGTGTGCGATGTGAAACTGGCGTACAAAAAAACAAGGGAAAGGGTTTGGGATACAATCAGGTTGCCCCGCCGTATAATCACAACTACACGACAATGGCATAAACCGAGGAAGAGATTGAAGACGCACAACATATGGTCTACGGCAAACCCAGTTATTATACGCCAGACACGTGGGAATCATCTGGTGCTACTGACTCTTCTAATGATTCAGCTGGAGTGTCTTCTCTTTCATCTGATAAACCAGGACCCTCCGTTTCCATCAAAGCTGATGAAGAGAAAGCTGAAGTGAACAAGGCTCCAAGTATGCAAAACGAACATTCTGAAACCCGTGTTTGTGATGAAAGGGTTCAGAGCAAGCAACAAGAGCCGAAACGAGCAAATAAAAGACGGAGGAATAAGAAGCCTGTTCATCAAGGAAGATCACGATCCCCCAAGTCGTCAACGTACAACAATAGCCTCACAAGGCTCGTGAAGTGAAGAATGCCTTTGTTAAGCCGATCATTAATGGCAAATGTAAAAAATACGCATTTGACCCTGCTAACAAAGCCTTTGAGGAGGTTGGGGAGATTTCCAAACAATGCTGGTAGTCTAAACAAAACAAGATAAATCAGAAGAAATCTCCACAACAAAAGGCCTCTGCAAACGAAAAGTATCAGCATCCAAATTCATCGTCATCTGCTAGAAACGTGCAAAGAAATTAAGCACAGAAGGGAGTAGTTCTTCCTTCAGGGCCTGCAAGAGCAAAACAAGCTGATCAGGATGCTCTCTACGTGAAGAGACAAACATGCTTCAATTGCGGCATTCCTAGTCACATCGCTCGGAACAGCACACATCGTCCCTATAAACCCTACTATGCTCAAAATCAAAAGGTTACACCAAAGGATAACTACCATTCCAAGCCGATGAAGGTGTCATCACCTGAGGCAATGAAGAATGTGAATCACAAGGTTAAACCATCTGACAGGGATTGGAATGCTACTAATGCTAAAAGAAAACAAGCTTTGAAACCTAAACAAGTTTTGAAAAATAACAAGGTTGAAAAGCAAACTGCTTTGCCAAAGGCATCTAAGAAATTAGAAACGCCTAAACAAATTTGGAAAGTAAAACAAAAGGCGGCAACATCTCCAATCCTCGAAACAAAAGGGGACATGTGTCTAAAACAAGTGTCTTATTTTGATTACTAATTTCCATATTTTTCAGGGACAACCAAGGAGGAGCTGTTGACAATCTCTGGAATGTTGATAGCGATTGTTCCAGAGATAAAAAGGATAACATTTCACTGTTGCAAAACGTTAAAACTTTCTTACAAGTGCAATGTTTCCATTGGAGGAGATGAGGTAAGACTGGTTCAGCGAAAAGGTACAATCTAAATTTCGCGTTTTAATTTTGAAATTGATTAGTCTTCAATCTAACGACGGAACGGTGAAGAAAAAAAAACAAAAAGATTTTCCTTTTTCCTTCATTTAAAACCATGTACATACTTTTCTCGTTTTTGGGTAAATTTGCGTGTAAAGTGTGATGCACAAATTTAGGGGGGAAGAGGGACGTATATGTACATATGCATTATTTTAGGGGGAGAAAATTAGAAAAATACAAAAACATTTGAAAAACAGAAAAATCCAAAACGATTTTATTGCATCATTGGGAAATGAAATGAATATTCGTGTTAAAGGGCTTGACTTACACATGTACAGTGTCGTAACTGAAAAGACTAGGATCTAATGTGATATGTCGGTAGGCTTGACGCTCAAAAGATAAAAAGATACTAAATGATATAAACATAACGAACTATGTATCTTGTGGGTAACATACCATCTGCGTATGATTTCATGGTCTTAAATCTTGCGTTGATAGATAGCCATCTGAAGTTTCGGGTCTTTATGCTGGTGAGTCATCTGAGATATCAGGACTGTCCTCTGTGCATCCAAATATTTGCAGACCTAGGCACAGTCAGGATATCTTAAAAGAGCCATAAAAGAGGGCCAAAAACCTCAAAAGGAAGGAAATCTCATCACGAGAAAATTACATGTGCTTGCAAAAGCGAAATTCATACCGAAAAGGTATTTGCCTAACCCTCGTCGGATATTATTGGTCACTCTGCTGTACGAAAGTATTGACCTGTTCACCAATAGTCTGACGTTGTAAAAGATAAAGGATGATCTCAGTATACGCACCTGCTACTATGAATCGTTGTGCTTACCTTGATTGCGGGGGTATGTCATGGTATGGGACGCACAAGTATTATAGTATAATACTACCTTAAGCGTATCACGAAGTTGAAAAAAAAAAATTTGAGCGTTAGATTTAAGAGGACAAACATATCGGCAATCGCATAGAGCAGTTTGATTAAGTTCGCACTGAAAAGTGTTCAGTGGTCCGCCTGAAAACGATTTTGATCCCTTTGCAATTGTGTAGTTGTAATTATTGAGTTCATTTCTTAGTTTAGTTGCGTTTTGGTATATATTCTTATATTTAATTTTTTTAAGTATAAAAAATTCAAAAAAATCCTAAAAATAGAGTCTTGTTTTTCGTAAAATCAAAAATCCAAAAGTAGAGTCTTGTTTTACTTGTTTTATTAAAAAAAATTATTAACCATTCTTGTAGATTTGACTGATCATCAAAAGATGATGAAATTTGAATTTTGATCCAAGTACAAGTACTTGGATGTACCAAGTGTTCACATGGTACTTTCCTCTGCTGCAAAGAAATGTTTTCTTATGTATTTCCGAGAACTTGGCAGAACTTGATTTCGATCAAGATATAGGGGTTGATAAAGATTGAGATGCTGTTAGCTGCTGAAAAGGCATGAAGCATCACAATATCAAGATGTACCTGAGTCAGAAGAACCAGACACGAGTCAATGAATGTACATTAGAAGTACTTGTGAACCTGCTTGCTTGAAAAGGAAAGATTGAAGAAGAAAAGAGTTGTTGAGAATCCTCCTCTCGTATTCTTTTTGCCATAGATGTTTCAAGCAAAGCTGATCGAGATCCTGATATGAAGCTAACCATAAGAGAAGAAGAAAGATACCTAGTGCTAAGAGTTCGTTGAAGTGTGAGGTCCTAGAAGTGTGAGACTGACTTCCATAACTCTTAAAGCAAAGCTACGTCCATAGACTCCGTTGAAGACTTTGCTGAATTCATGTTATAAAGACAATTTGATGCATCAGTCTAGGGGGAGATTATTAGGTCCTAAAAGTGTGAGACTGACGCATTAAATTAACGCAACGAGCTATGGTTGCGAACTTGGATTAATTGGGTTAGTTTGTATCAGGATTGGACCTTGTATAGGTCATTTGGGCATGCCATAGGCCATGTGGGCCAAGCAAGCCCAAGGGAAGCCCATGAGGGGCATGGGCAAACCCTAGGTATAAATAGAACATTATGTCATAATTAGGGCAAGAAGCCTAACAAGCCTTCCCAAGCCAGAGAGACTAGAGAGAGACTAATCATTGTAGAGAGAGAACCCGAGAGAGAGAGAGAAAGAGAGAGAACTTGTATCAGACGGTTTTGTTAATCCGTTAGTAATAGAATCGTATGCAAGGTTGAAAGTGAATCACGTGTTATTATCTTATTCTCGTTCATCTCGTTCTTATTTTCCGGGTTTCTTTATCATCACCAAGTTTTGGGTTCCGCCCATCCTTGGTGATCGTTTGATACCGTTGTTAGATCCGGATTTTCGGGACTTTCACATGAAAAAGCCAAAAAAAACACGATGGCATTTTCGTAATTATTTGCTTGTAGGGTATTTATCAAAATTACTCTACAAGTGTATTAAAATTACTCTACAAGTGTATCAAAATTACTCTGCAAGTTTATCAAACAACATACAATTCAAAATTACTCTATAAAATCATGTGTAGAGTAATTATGATACTCTACAAAATTACCTTACAAGATCAAAACTATCATACAAGATCATTTGTAGAGTAATTATGATACTCTACAAAATTACTCTAGAAGATCAAATTACCCTACAATAACATTTTATAAAATTACTCTACAAGATCAAAATTACCCTATAAGACCATTTATAGAGTAAATTTGATAATTACTCTACGAGTAAATAATTACGAAAATGCTATTGCGTTTCTTACATTTTCACTTTATTTATACGTTTTGTACGATAAGAATATTTGTATTTGATCTTTTATCTACTTTTTAATTGTGAACAAGATATTTAGTATGGTATTAAGTTTTTTTAAAAACGTTAATCCTTTATAAGTGTCGTTTTCACTTTCATTTTCCATCAATATTACAAGAACTTTCCTCTCCGATTTAGTTATGGTTTCCAATTTTAAAGTGTAGATATTTATACGCGTGTACATAGCATAATACTTATATAATTTCCATTTGACCTTCTACGTATTGGTATTTTTATGTGAAAGATTTTTTTTTGACTTTTGCCTCTTATCCATTACTTAGATTACTTTTACCACATGCTATGTGGTGAGCATGTCCACATTTTACTAACCCTTTTATTTACTTCTTAATTGATTAATTTAATTGATTTCAAATTTATAAAATAAAATACTTTTTCCTCTCACAAATTTGGAGATTTTTTAAAGATGATCAGATTTAACTAATGCATTTACTATAAATCAATTGTAATAATCTGAAATTCTATTATCCTTAACTTTATGTTACATTCAAAGTTTAAAATAGGCTGATACACTTTTTGTATAGTTTAAAAGAGTTCATATACATTATCTTATACATATGTATAGTACTTTAAAAAAATAAAAGTCAACAATTGACAATTACACTTTTGTATAGTACTTAAAAAAATAAAAGTCAACAATTGACAATTACATTTTTTTGTTTCCTATAGTATTTGAAAAACAAATAATTACTAAATTTTAGAAAAATCATTTTCATTTTCGGAAGTCCGAAATTTATAAATTCAAATTACAGTAGCTGCGTTCAACAATTGAAAGCCTTTAGTATTTTCATTAAA